>CM040128.1:43355963-43768996 GCA_022559845.1 Amorphophallus konjac
GGCTACGACTAGTGGGAAGTCACTTATGTGACCACTCTCCAAGGAGAAACTCCGAGAACCATGCACGCACTCTGTGCGAAAGTCGAGAAGAACCGAGTGGGGCCGAGCCACTGGACTCTGGATAGTCCTCTAGACTTACTAAACCCAACGGTCTTTGAGTCACAGGACTCGGGGTCAAGACCGTCATACGCAACGGCACAACGCCGTTAATCTAGTCTAATCCCTAGGTCTAAAACCACGGTAGCACGAATACCGAGGTAGCTCATGAGCCCTCGAGACCATCCCCTCAAAAGGGAGCTCAAGAGACTTCCAGGCCCAGGCTGGGTGACTGGACTCATAGTCCAAGGCCACACACATGGCCCACACGGAAAGCACAGAAGCATGATTCCCAAGCTATCTCACAAGCCGCCATGCCGATTCTCCATCCCAGGGAAAAGTGAGAAACCTCCAGCCCCAGGCTGAATGACTGGACTCGCAGTCCAAGGCTACACACATGGCCCACTTGGGAACCATCTTCCGGAGAAACCTGCGACATGCGGGACAAACCCCACCGCACTCACACCGCTACACGGTGACTTGACCAAACGTAACACAAAGCCCGGAACACACACACCTATGGGCACGTTAATCGAGATAACACGGTATCTCCTGACACCCCAGAAACACAGACACGGAACCCACAGGGTGTCCGGAACACTCACAAGGCCGAAGGTCAACCACTGGATCACAACCGGGTCGACCGGAGACCAACACAACGCTAACCCGACATTGCGAGCATGGAAAACTTCTGGCGGTTTATGTAACGACCCGAGAATCCGATTACCGGGAAGGCCCGATAACCCGAGACTCGCACCGCCACCCACGAACCCGAAGACTCGGAAGGGTTAGAAGGATGGTGTGGGAACTACGCAAGTATCACAAGTAATTGTAGAAATTAAACAGTTATAGTATTAAGCAGGAAATAAATTGACATTTTACATTATACATGGTCCACAAGATAATAATAAAATAACAACAACAATAGTCCACAACTAGTACAGAGACAAGAAAAGAAAGTACAGCTACACGGGGCATACCTCTGGGCACCCGCACCACGCTGCGCCCCAGACGCGCTCCCCTGGGGCGGCGACTCACCTGAAACACGGTGAAAACACGCAGGGAATGAGTCTCGGAACAAGACTCCGTAGGGATCACTTGAACCCTACCTCGTAAAATGGGAAACCACTACGCTAGCGGTAGGAGAGTACCTCGGAAAGGAAAGCCATGCACTCTACAAAACAAGGGTCCTACGGCACGCAAACCAACACAAGTGCCACGGTGAGACAACGGAAGCTCAACGGTCGACCCGACAAAGAGAAACCCGAAGGTCGAGGTCATAAGACTGACAGTCAGACACTCCGTACTCGACAGGAGTACCTCCCACTAGAAGCACAGCCGGTAGCGTCCCCTGACGACTTACACCGCACCGCAGGTGAACTGCCTGACGTGGTAGCGCCTACCCAAGGCACGAACACCGCACAAGTAACCATAAACAAGTGACTAGCTGGGGTCACGCCCGTCGACGTGGGTCCAACCGTCCCCAACCACGTGTGCACACACAGACCATGCGTCCTAGGTCTGGTCCTCTGACCGGTTTTCCCCCGTAGCCGGACTCTAGCTAACGACGAGGGGTCCGACGGAAACCAGTCTAAAACCATCCTCAGGGAAACCTCTCCACCACTCCCTGGTGGGACCACACGCGTGTAAGTAGACTACGACTAGTGGAGGGTCACAGAAGGAGTAGACTCTCAAGTCACGGAAAACGACGCCCGCCTCTGACGATGCACGGGGACCACCCCACGCACCGGCCCCGTCGCACGGCGACCACAGTCGGACTAAAAACAGGGTTGCAGCCCTCTCGGGGCAACCAAACGTCCGACGGTCCAACCCGGGACCGTCACAAGGCTGTAACGGTCTAGGCGAGACCGTTACACACACCAGGCGGTCTAACGCAGGCCGTTACACGGCCTGAGGAACGCAGGGAGTAACGCACCTGGTCCAGCGCGTTACACGAATGTAACGCGCCTGGCCCAGCGCGTTACACGCGCCTTACGCTCCCAGCGCGAGGGCAGGATGTAACGCTCTTGCCCCAGCGCGTTACACGAATGTAATGCGCCTGGCCCAGCACGTTACGCGCCCCTCACACCTGGGATGACCCAGGAAGTAACGTGCTTGTCCAAGCGCGTCACGCGGATGTAACGCGCTCGCCCTGGCGTGTTACACACGCAGACCCCCAACAGTCAGAAAGCCCCTGACGGCCCAGCCCGGGCGCGTCACTTAGAAGTGGCGGTCTATCGTGGGACCGTCACAGTCCCTCACCGCACGCCCACGAGATCACCTCGCCGTCACCCACGCCCTCGCGCCGTCGCCCCACCACCGTCCGCAGCCGGAAGGGAGCTTGCCGCGCTCGAATGGGATGAAGAGAGGGAGAAAGGGGGGCCGTGGTGGGGAGAAACGGAGGAGGAAGAAGGAGAACAAAGAGAAGGTGGGGAAGAGAGAGAAAATAGGGGGATATTTATAGAAAATCTGAAAATTTTAGAAAATACCAAAAAATAGAAAAAATACGTTTTCGAAATTCTCGGAACGCACCGATCGCAACAGTACCACTTGTGCCGAGGTGAACGACCCGGTTCACCCGCAGAGGTTCCGAAGAAATTGCAGAAACACACACCGGAAATCGGAAAACATGCGTGGAAAAGCCGCGGAACGCTTCCGGGCCTCCGAAACAACTCCGGATCGCGCCGATCCGAACACAAAAGATGTCCGAAACAAAATTTCGGACACAACGGAGCCGGACACTCCAAATAACCATATCCGGGACCCAAAATGAAGGATCTGAAAGGTCCGGGATATTACAGCCCTCCCCCCCTAAAGGAATTTCGTCCTCGAAATTGAGAACAACCCAAGGGGAAAGAAGAGGAAGACTCACTCAACAGGTACGGAAACTGCTGACGCATCTCGTCCTTACGCTCCCAAGAAGCTTCCCCACCAGAGTGTCGCTGCCACACCACCTTGACCAAGGGGATGGCCTTGCTCCGTAGGCGCTGCTCTCGCCTATCCTCAATGCGGACTGGGAACTCTGGGAGAGAGAGATCTGGAGTCACCTCGGGCCAAACAGAAAACTCGAGCACATGAGAGTCATCGGGCACATACTTCCGCAACATCGAGAGGTGGAACACGTCATGCACCGACGCCAACTCAGGGGGTAACTGCAACCGATAAGCGACCTCACCGATGCGTTCCACAATCACAAAAGGACCAATATAGCGGGGACGCAGCTTCCCACGCCGTCCAAAACGCATCACCCCCTTCATCAGAGAAACTCTCAAGAACACACGATCGCCCACGGTGAACTCGAGAGGCTGCCTCCTACGGTCAGCATAGCTCTTCTGCCGACTTTGGGCCGCCAACATGTTCTGACGAACCACGTGCACCACATCCACACATTGCTGCACCAACTCGGGTCCCGTCAAAACACGCTCACCAACTTCAAACCAATCAAGTAGAGTCCGACAAGGACGCCCATACAAAGCCTCATAAGGAGCCATGCCAATGCTCGAATGAAAGCTGTTGTTGTAGGCAAACTCCACCAACGGTAGGTGATGAATACAACTCCCCTGCCACTCCAGGTAGCAAGATCTCAGCATGTCTTCCAAAGTCTGAATGGTCCTCTCAGACTGACCATCTGACTGAGGATGATATGCCGAGCTAAAAGCTAACTCCGTGCCAAGCGCTCGCTAGAAACTCCTCCAGAGTCTAGAAGTGAAGTGCGGATCCCGATCCGACACGATCGAAATGGGAACCCCATGCAACGGAACGAAAAGGCTCCACATAAAGACGAGCCAACTTGGACACGCTCCAGCTGACTTTGACTGGTAACAACCGAGTCACCTTCGTCAGCTGATCCACCAGCAACCAAATACTGTCCTGCCCACTCAGGGTCCTCGGCAACCCCACCATAAAATCCGTGGTCACGTGGTCCCACTTCCAAGCAGGAACATCCAATGGCTGGGGAGTACCTCCTGGTCGCTGATGCTCCACCTTCACCTGCTGACAGGTCAGGCACCTGGCCACAAACTCAGCAACATCTCTCTTCATGCCAGACCACCAGAACTGCCTCCGCAAGTTTCGATACATCTTTATCGCACCCGGGTGTACAGTGTACCTGCTCCCATGAGCCTCGCGCAACACCACATGATGAATCTGCTCCTCGGCTGGGACGTACAGTCTGCCACGAAACCTCGCAGCACCGTCCTCGCCGAGCTCCACATCGGCCATCGCCAGAATCCGGGGCAACTCGGGGTCCGAATGCTGAGCCTTTGTCACCGGACAACGAATAGCATGAGTGACAGTCAGACTCGCAAGCACTGCCAACCCTGGCTCCTGTGGAATCTTGAGCCTGAAGGATACTTCGGGCACTTGTTCCCAGAGCCTCCACTTCCTTAACATCAAGGCACTGACCGCAACCTTCCAACTCAAGGCATCGGCGACGACATTCATCCTGCCTGGCTGATAAGACATGGTGAAGTCATAATCCTTCATGAACTCCATCCAACGCCTTTGCCTGAGGTTCAGGTCTCTCTGCGATAACACATACCTCAAACTCTGATGGTCAGTGAACACCTTGAACTTCTCACCGTACAGATAATGCCGCTAGATCTTCAGCGCGAAGATCACCGCCGCCAACTCAAGGTCATGGGTAGGGTAGTTCTCCTCGTGGCGCTTTAGCTGCTGAGATGCATAAGCCACCACTCTACCATGCTGCATCAACACAGCACCCAATCTGACCCCGGAAGCATCTGTACATACCACAAAACCTCTCAATCCAGAGGTAAAACCAATACTGGAGCTGAGGTGAGCAACCTCTTCAGTTCCCTGAAGCTCTGCTCACACTCCTCAGACCAGACGAAAGGCACATCCTTCCGCGTGAGCCTAGTCATCGGGGCCGAATGCGAGAAAAATCTTGGATAAACCGGCGATAATAGCCCGCAAGCCCCAAGAAACTCCGGATCTCCGTCACCGACCTCGGCCTCGGCCACTGCATTACTGCCTCAACCTTGACGGGATCCACGGAAATACCATCACCAGAAATCACGTGCCCCAGAAAGTGCACCTCGCAGAGCCAGAACTCGCACTTGCTGAGCTTTGCATATAACTTGTGATCTCGCAACATCTGCAGCACCACACCCAAATGGTACGCGTGCTCCTCAGCAAACCGCGAATAAATAAGGATGTCGTCCATGAAAATGACCATGAACTGGTCCAAATACAGACGAAACACCCTCTGCATCAAGTCCATGAAGGTTGCAGGGGCATTGGTGAGCCCGAACGGCAACACCAGAAACTCATAATGCCCGTACCACGTACTGAATGCAGTCTTCTCCACATCGGACTCACGAATCCTCAGTTGATAGTAACCGGACCGCAAATCAATCCGCGAGAACACTCGCGCAGACTGAAGCTGGTCGAACAAATCATCAATCCGTGGCAACGGATACTTGTTCTTAATGGTCACTTCAGCTGCCGATAGTCAATGCATAGCCGCAGGCTACCGTCCTTCTTCTTCACAAACAACACGGGCGCACCCCAAGGGGAAAAGCTAAGATGAACATACCCCTTGGCCAACAGCTCCTGCAACTGCGCCCTCAACTCCCTCAACTCAGCGGGGGCCATACGGTAGGGAGCCTTCGCCAAAGGTCCCGTACCAGGCACGACCTCGATCACAAAATCGATCTCCCGCTGGGGAGGTAACCCAGGTAATTCCTCTGGAAAAACGTCGGGAAACTCGCACACCACCGGAATGTCCTCGACACTCAGCTCCATCTGTTCAGTCACAACCACGGACGCGAGAAAACCCTGACAACCAGAATCAAGCAACCGACGGGCTCGAATAGCAGAGATAAGGAATCGAAAAGAGGTGGAACGGATACCTTGGAAATAGAAGGTCCGCTTGCTCGGATGCTGGAAGTAGACCCTCTTCATTCCACAATCCACCACCGCTCCATGAGTCTCGAGCCAATCCATGCCTAGAATCACGTCGTAATCCCGAAGCTGCAACGCATACAACCTTCCTGGCATACTCAGCCTATCGATCCAAACCGGAACCTGATCGAAGCAATACGGAGTGATCATAAAATCACCCGAAGGCAACTCCACTGCCAAGTCACAAGACAACTGGGTCACCAGCTCCTCAATACTCAGCGCGAAATCCTTCGAAATAAACGAATGAGACGCGCCAGAATCAAACAAAACCTGAGCCGCACAACCCAAAATCTGAACGGTACCTTCCACGAGCTGTGACGCCACTGCCTCTGCCCTGGTCAGGTGCGTGATCTGGCCCCGAGCTCTCTGCCTGTCTCCTACACTAGCTGACCTGGGTAGCGACGGATACTATCCCTGATGCTGCCGCTGCTGCCGCTGCTGCTGCTGCTGGGGAATCTGCTGCTACTAAGAAAACTATTGCTGCGGGTGCCTCTGAGGATAGTCACGCGCCATATGCCCTGGCTAGTCACACCGAAAACAGATGATCGGCGCCATGCACTGCCTGCCTGGGTGGAACCCACTACACCGTGGACACGGTACTCGCGATCCACCCACTGATCCCTGACGCTGCAAAGGAATCGGCTGCTATACACTGCCCGATGAAGCTTGCCCCTGATCCTTGGACTTCTTCTTCCGGAAACTCTTCCCGAAGAACTTCTTGACCTTCGAGCCAAAAGACGCAGATCCTGTTACCGATGCTGCCGAAGCCGGCGCTCCCGAACCACCCGACGCATGCTGGAAGGAACTCTGCTGCTGGGTAGCCGACTGCTGGCTGCAACCTGACAAAGACTGCCCCTGGCTGATCGGTCCTCGGGTCCTCTGCATATCCATCTCCAAGGAAGCCGCAACACGAGACGCCGTCTCTAGATCAGTGGCCCCGTTCGCGATCAGATGGTGCCTCAGCTCCTGCCTCAAGCCCTAAACAAACTGGGCGGTCTTCACCCTCTCATGCTCCATGATGTGAGGTGCATACCGACCCAGCTCGATAAATCAGGCCATGTACTGCAACACAGACATGTCGCCCTGCACCAGCTCCAGAAACTCATGCATCCGCTGCGTAGCAACGTAGTTTGGACAGTACGTACGCTTGAAAGCACTAACGAAGTCATCCCACTCGACCTGCTCAAGTGGACGAA
Organism: Amorphophallus konjac; assembly: GCA_022559845.1. Lineage (NCBI taxonomy): Eukaryota > Viridiplantae > Streptophyta > Magnoliopsida > Alismatales > Araceae > Amorphophallus > Amorphophallus konjac. The sequence goes on from CM040128.1 coordinate 43,363,181, forward strand.
GCTGAAAAGACGTCTTCCACTCGGAAGACCCCCACTTCCGAGCCGTACCCAGCAACTAATTGTAGGCCAACACTACTCTGTCCTCGGCAGCACTCTTCGCAGAACTGAACACCCGCTCCATCTCATCAAGCCAATTACGAGCCGCATCAGGGTCTGCCTGGCCGCTGAAGTACGGTGGATGGAACTGCAGAAAGTCCCTCACTACTCGGCCTGGCCCACCCCTAGCTGACGAGCCCTCAGCAGCCTCTCCGCCGAACTGCTGAGACATAAGTTGGTACATGCCACGGAAGAAATCCTCGGCCCCCGGAAGCCTCGCAGTATCCACTGCCTCGGTGGCCCCTGGTGGCACTCTGCTCTGCTCCTCCTGGTCCCTATGGACCCCCTGCTGGGTCTCCTGACCTCCAGCCGACTGCCCTTGCTGAGAGCGAGTGCTCCTCCTCGGCGCCATGCTCGCTCCTGAAGTAAAAGATAGAAAACACGAAAACGGTAAGGTCAAGAAAATGCGCGATGCCCAATGCCAGTGTCAACCGTACATCATCGCTGTGGACTAGTAGACCACTACAATTGCCTATGATTCTCGCATAATTCCACAACCGCGCTCTGATACCAGCTGTAACGACCTGAGAATCCGATTACCGGGAAGGTCCGATAACCCGAGACTCGCACCGCCACCCACGAGCCCGAAGACTCGGAAGGGTTAGAAGGATGGTGTGGGAACTACACAAGTATCACAAGTAATTGCAGAAATTAAATAGTTATAGTATTAAGCTGGAAATAAATAAACATTTTGCATTATACATGTCCACAAGATAACAATAAAATAACAACAACAATAGTCCACAACTAGTACAGAGACAAGAAAAGAAAGTACAGCTACACGGGGCATACCCTGGCTCTGACCTCTGGCACTACCTCTGGGCACCCGCACCACGCTGCAACCCAAATGCGCTCCCCTGGGGCGGCGCCTCACCTGAAACACGGTGAAAACACGCAGGGAATGAGTCTCAGAACAAGACTCAGTAGGGATCACTCGAACCCTACCTCGTAAAATAGGAAATCACTACGCTAGCGGTAGGAGAGTACCTCGGAAAGGAAAGCCCTGCACTCTACAAAACAAGGGTCCTACTGCACGCAAATCGACACACGTGCCACGGTGAGACAACCGAAGCTCAACGATCGACCCGACAAAGAGAAACCCGAAGGTCGAGGTCACAAGACTGACAGTCAGACACTCCGTACTCGACAGGAGTACCTCCCACTAGAAGCACAGCCGGTAGCGTCCCCGGATGACTTACACCGCACCGCAGGTGAACTGCCTGATGTGGTAGCGCCTACCCAAGGCACGAACACCGCATAAGTAACCACAAACAATTGACTAGCTGGGGTCACGCTCGTCGACGTGGGTCCAACCGCCCCCAACCACGTGTGCACACACAGACCATGCATCCTAGGTCTGGTCCTCTGATCGATTTTCTCCCGTAGCCGGACTCTGGCTAACGACGAGGGGCCCGACGGAAACCAGTCTAAAACCGTCATCAGGGTAACCTCTCCACCACTCCCTGGTGGGACCACACGAGTGTAAGCAGGATACGAGTAGTGGAGGGTCACAGAAGGAGTAGACTCTCAAGTCACGGAAAATGACGCCCACATACGACAACGCACGGGGACCACCCCACGCACCGGCCCTGTCGCACGGCGACCACGGTCGGACTAAAAACAGGGTTACAGCCCTCTCGGCGCAACCAAATGCCCGACGGTCCAACCCGGGACCGTCACTAGGTTGTAACGGTCTATGCGAGACCGTTACACACACCTGGCGGTCTAACGCAGGCCGTTACATGGCCTGAGGAACGCAGGGAGTAACGCACCTGGTCCAGCGCGTTACACGAATGTAATGCACCTGGCCCAGCGCATTACACGCGCCTCACGCTCCCAGCGCGAGGGCAGGAAGTAACATGCTTGCCCCAGCGCGTTACACGAATGTAACGCGCCTGGCCCAGAGCGTTACGTGCCCCTCACACCTAGGATGGCCCAGGAAGTAACGCGCTCGCCCTGGCGCATTACACACACAGACCCCCAACGGTCAAAATCCAACGGTCGGAAAGCCCCTGACGGCCCAGCCCGGGCGCGTCACTTAGAAGTGGCGGTCTATCGTGGGACCGTCACAGTCTCTGACCCCCAAAGGCTAACAAAAGGGCATGTGACGGCCCCCTCGAGGCGCGTCACATCATGTAACGGTCCCTGGAAGGACCGTCACACGCACCCGACGGTGAAAATGGCGGGAAAGCCCAAAAACTTCAACCACGCCCCCATGCCTCCACCGGAGAGGGGGAAATCAAAGGGGAAGACCCCTGGGGACCGCTAGCATGATTCTAGGCCATCAAAATGCGAAATCATGCATCAAATCCATAGATTGGGCAAGCTCTCCCCAAACATGGAAAAACCCCAAACAGGCTCAATCAAGCCCCTCTTGGCCTCCCCACGGCCTATAAACCACGGAAAAGAACGGCAAGGAGTTAGGGAACGTCGCCCTACCTCAACGGAGCGAATGTTTCACCAGATCGTCCGTGAATCGCGAAGAACACTTTAGAAAACCTCACCTCTTCCCGCTTCCCACGCTCACCGCACGCCCACGAGATCCCCTCGCCGTCACCCACGCCCTCTCGCCGTCGCCCCACCGCCGTCCGCAGCCGGAAGGGAGCTCGCCGCGCTCGAACTGGATGAAGAGAGGGAGAAAGGGGGGCTGCGGTGGGGAGAAACGGAGGAGGAAGAAGGAGAACAAAGAGAAGGTGGGGAAGAGAGAGAAAATAGGGGGTATTTATAGAAAATCTGGAAAATTCAAAAAATATCAAAAAATAGAAAAAAATACGTTTCCGGAATCCTCGGAACGCGCCGATCGCAACGGTACCACTCGTGCCCATGTGAACGACCTAGTTCACCCGCACTATCCATGGAACGATCGCTAAGGCGTCCCGAACCCGAAACGGCGGGAAACGCCCGAAAAATCTAATCCAGGCCCCAATCACCCCTGGGTGATAACGAAACAAAGGGAAATCCATCCCCAAGCCTCCTAGCATGCATCTATGCCCTTAGATCGGTCAGAAATCTCACGAAACGGGAGATCCGGCTCACACCTTAAAATCATGCTTTTTCCCAAAAATGCTCAAATAGGCCCGCTCGACTCGCCACGGCCTACCAAAATCGAGGGAAAGGAAGTACACGAGCTGGAGGTCCATCTCCCTACCACCACCGAAGATTCTACGCGCCGCGGACGCCGCTCTGCGAAGAAAATGCCACGAAACCCTCGCCGTTCCACGAACCCGCGGCTGAGCTTCAACGTACCTCCGTCCCCCGATCCTCAACCCATCCTCGCTGTCCTCCTCGCCCGCGTCACCTCGCTCCGCCCCCGCCCTGCTCCGTCGACCGTCGGAGAAGAGAGGGTGAGAAGGGAGAGCATGAGAGAAGAGAGAGGGAGAGAGTGAGAAATGAGAGGGGAGAGAGATAAAGGGTTAATATATATAGAAAAACCCAAAAATTGCATAAATTCAAAAAATTCCAAAAAATTACCTCCGCGATGCTCTTGAGGAGAACAACGCGCTGGTGACGTCCCGGAGTCGGGGAACGCCACGGTTCACCCTGCACAGTGTTCCGAAGGCACATCAGGGAAAAATACGTGTAAAGCACAAAACACACTCCGGGACCCACAAAAGCGACCCGAAACCCACAGATCCTGATCCGATAAATCTCCGAAAAAATCAGGGGCATTACAGCCCTCCCCCCTTAAAGAAATTTCATCCTCAAAATTCAGGACTAGCACCAAGCCATAGGGGAAGAACACCGAACCAACTGACAACGTTGTCAGAGCCCCAGCACAGAAAAACCTCGATTCTCACGAAAGCTCCGATCTTGAGGGACACAGCCAGACTACAATCACGAACGACACCTCGCTCTGCACGCCACGAACACCGGTCATCAGAGCAGACGTACACCAAGGGACACAATCCGGCATCACCTCAGTCACAAGGAAAACCAATCATGGCACCGCTGTCACCATCTCGCTCACCGAGGAGACACAATTCTCGTCACGAGAAACAGCTACCGATCCATCCTATGGTCGGTGGATAATTCACACATCAGCTTCTCAACCAGCTGACCGATCGCACACCCTTCTCAAGGGAACAACCAAAACAGAGCCTCCATCAGCTCACACCTAGCAAGCCAAGCGCTCACAACAGCACGGGACCAACTCTGTCAGAACACAGACTTCGACAAAGCCCAGGTCCCATCCGGAAAGCACATAACGGAAACGACCACCAAAGGCCTCACTGATACACGGCTCTCACCATTCATGATGCACAACCACCAACATCTTTCGTCTGTGAAAGACCACACGCCGGTCAGCAGCTGCTCGTCAACGGGAAACCCTCCTCCTGCTCAGCTTCTTCCCTCTTTCCTGGCCCTACACCAAGTCCGAAGGGCACATTTCAAACCTCGATGGGTCATCCGCTGACTCACACACAGACAATCACCACATCGCGAGCTGAACCTCTCCTGGACACCGCATCCGAACTCAACCATCGCGCCAACTCGACCTTCTCAGGGGAGCACGATGAAACAAATGACAAGACTCAGGAGTCTTCGGTCATCACCTCACTCGACTTAGACTTATAGGGAAATCCTCCCATGCTGGTCGCAGACCAAGGACAGCCATTGCGACACCAACGTCCCATCAAGGACCTCCATACACATGTGTCACTCTTCCGTCATGTCTCATCGAATCCTATCTCAAACAATCCAAGCGGACACCTACCAATCCCGATTCTTCCCTTACCACAGAGCCACGAGACACCACTGAAACAATTCATGGCACACGTCTCTAGGGGAGGAAAGTGCCATCCAATATTACGGCAACCTAGTCGCCAACACCACGACCAATGCACTCTGAGTCCCCATTCGATTATATCTCACCGTCACAATCCGACACGACCATATAACCAACAGACGCTGATGTGGTCAATCACACGGTTATGCTCACCAGCCACTCACAGTTGCCAACTGGGACTCATAATCTGCTAGAGATCACTTCTTTAAAACATGATCTCCTCCGAGAACACAGCTTGCAACACAAGTCAGGCACCAAACCACCGACTCTGACCAACACGTCCTGGACCTCCATCAGGCGACATCCTCAAAAACCCCATCTGGGTCTAACATCGACACGGCTCCCATCACATGAACAGGGTATTCACGCGGCACACTTGCCAACATTTTCTCCCAACACTTCATCCTGCCAGTGCCAAGAACCATAATACCTCGAGCAATGGCACGGCAACAACACATCTCACACAGAGGAACCAATCCTCCAATGCTCAACGCAACCTCAGGAAATCCGCCCGTAGCAACCAACGCTATGATCCTGAACCTGTGGGTTATGGGCCCACCAGGCTTCCGCTACGCACTCAGATCCACGCGCACAGCCAAACATGGCAACTCGGGACTTGCCATCCCAACAATCCACAACTCGGCTGGCCAACTTCAAAAAATAGGGTGAGGAAAGCGCCATCACCTCGAACCCACAGCACAGATTCTCTCTCTTAATCTGGCAATCTTCGGCAACTCTGCAAACTCCGAACTGCCACGCATCGGAAAGTTCCAGCACTAGCCAAGAATGCGAACACCGCCCAACCAGCACTCATCCTTCGGGAACAGCGCCAGCACCCTTACACATCAGGGAATGGGCAACGCTTCTCACAGGCAACCACCTTGCCAAAACACAGGACGTGTCTCGCACAGACTTCATGGCACACAAGGCCAACCAATCCGAATACGCAATGCAAGACGATGAACCTTAGCCACACGTAATCTCTCCAACCAAAGGAGAAACCAATCACATCTCTGACCAATGGAAAAACACCACGCCCAACCTGATCTCGAATCTCGCACACGCTGGGAACAGCACCTTCCAGCACTGAGAAACCCCTCGCTTCCATCAGGTCAGCACCTCCGACACACTCGACGATTGTCACATCAGACCACGATCACAGCATCCCTCGATGCACTACCACTGCAATTCCTCGAACTGCGACACGCCACGCCAAGAGCCGCAACACGAGCCAAGATCGACAACCGTCAACGCTCATCCTCGAGTCCCGAACTCACCGTGGAACCTTCTCATCTCAAACCAAGTCCAAGGCGAACACAACCCATTCGCACGCAAGAGCGCAGGAGCAAGAACTTACTGGGACGCCTCCACCCAATCCTGCCTCGAAATCCATAAGAATAACTGGGACCGACACGTCATTCCGGACGCCACAGAGCACGACGAGGACATCAGGCTCGAAAATCAGCAACTCACCAAGAAGATCCTCCTCTCACCCGAGCACACTTCTGGATTAGAACACCTGCTCTGCCACCTTAAACAACGACCTTAACACATCAGGGGTTGGATAAACCTCAAGCTGAAGTGGCCAGACTCGACAACAACTCTCTCAGAGCACACTTACGGCCACTTAACCACGACCAATCCTCGCCAGTCATCTGACATCACGGAAAATGCCTCGAACGCAGCACCACAGTAATGCACCTGTCGGCAACCTCTACCCAACGCCGCGCACTCAAGCTCTCAAGCAAGAAACAAAGCGAAAAATATGCACGAAACCCTATGCATGCTGCCGACTGTACTGGACTTTATGGACTCCGATCACTGTAATATCTCGAATTCCTATGTACGTCCACAACCACCGCTCTGATACTAGCTCTAACGACCCAAGATCCAGATACCGGGAGAAGCCCGATACCATTCGAATCCTAGCCCGCTGCCCACGAGCCGAGAGGGCTAAAAGGAGTGTGGAGGTACAAAGAAATAGGAAATAAGATAGGATAATTCAAAAATTAACCGAAGTAAATAAACAACTACTACAACAGAGTCCAGTCCAACAGAAAGTACAGTCTAAAGCAGTAAAACGTACCACATGCCAAGTAAACACTCGGCCCGACGAGCTGGCAACTAAGAACCTCTGAATAGCACCCTCGAACCTCGAGGAAGAACCGTCGCACCTGAAAAGCAGGGGTGAGCCTCCTTTCACTGGCTCAATAGGGATCCCACGGAACCCTAACCGAGAACAACGGTGGTAACGGAAGGGAAAAACAGCTACAACTACAGCAGGAATAACGAAACAGTGGCCGATCAAAACTCGGCACTACAACTACTCCTACTGTACCAGTCAAGCAGAAAGAGAAATCCCGATCTCACAATCGGGAGCCGGACCACTCTAACACCAGGCCTACCGAGGAAACACTCACGGCAACCCTGTCGCAGAAGCCTATCCTCCCAGACAGGGCCAACCTGGACACACTGTCCAAGGTGCGATCCTGACCACCTAGTCGAAGACACCGCGCCAACAAGACACCACCTCGGTAAGGCCACTAGCACTCTGGCCACTACCTTGGCCACTACCTCAGAAACACCGGACGGTCCAGAAAACCACGTATCGCAGATGGGAAATAGAACCCGGAAATAGGAGAGTCACGTCGCACGTGACAGGAGTACCTGTCCACCAGAAGCAAGGCCGGATGCGTCCACTGACAATTTAGACAGTGCCTCAGGTTTCTCCCTCGACCCCTGGTGGAACGGGGACACCGTACTAGTAACCACAAAACAAGTGACTAGTTGGGGTCACGTTTGTCAGCGCGGGTCCAACTGTCCCCAACCACGTGTGCACACACAGACCGTGCGTCTCTGGTCTGTCCCTCTGACTGGTTTTCCCCTCTGTCGGACTCTGGCTGGTAGACGTGGGGCCCGATGAAAACCAGTCTAAAATTATCTCTCAGGGTAGCCTCGCCACCACTCCCTGGTGGGACGACTCGTGTGTCAGAAGACTACGACTAGTGGGGAGTCACTGATGTGACCACTCTTCAAGGAGAAACTCCGAGAACCACACACGCACTCTACATGAAAGTCGAGAAGAATCGAGTGACGCCGAGCCACTGGACTCTGGACAGTCCTCTAGACTAACTAAATCCAACGGTCTTTGAGTCACGAGACTCGGGGTCAAGACCGTTGTACGCAACGGCACAACGCCGTTAATCTAGTCTAATCCTTAGGTGTCACGTCCCGACGCGGAATATCGAGGGCGCGACGAGTCGTAAACACGCGTGTCGATCAGAGCATGTACAGTTTTATTTCTAAAGTCAGAAATGAACGGGAAAATGATACTTTTATTCCATCAAAATGAAGTTTACATCACTAATTCATAAGCCATAAAGGTAATTACAAAATTCCAATCCCAAAGTACATCATTCTTGTAAAACACTAATGATCTACATAAACCTAGGTAAAAAGGAAAATCACTCTCTCACTCTTGTCTATTCCCTTGTACATTTTCATTTCCTGCAACAATTAACCAAAACGTAGGGTGAGCTAAAAGCTCGGTAGGATTTTATATCTCTGTGAACCAGGCAATCTTTAAGTGTTAGTAATTTAAATAATTTTCTAACTTGTATCGGGAAGTGTATAAACATGAATAGAATTTTCAAGTAATTGAGATGATATGATATCAACATGAATTTCCAAGTAATGACTTTGAACAAGTAAAGAATTTCATGTAATTGGCCATTTTCACGCAAGTCAAGTAATTCATGTAATTTTCAAGTAAACAAGTAACAAGTAAACAAGTACGCATAGTGGAATGCCGTATCAAGTAAATCTATCATGCACTTCGGTGCAATGCCACACCGTTGGCCAATCAACTCCCATGGGCACAAGTACTTTCGGGCGCTCCCCCCAGGACCAGGCCGGGCCCCATTAATGCCAGGCATTGAGTCATATGGATCCGAAGATCCCAAGTACGTTTAGACATCCACTTTAATGTATACGGTCAAGAATTTTCAAGAATATGCTGTTTGTAATAAGCACAGATTTGACACAATTTCAGAAGTTGCAAGAAAGTGGATAACAATTTATGGCATAATATTTAACGACATTAAGTCGTGGAGTTCAAAAATGAACGGTAAGTAGGAAGAAAATTTAAGATAGTAATTGATTAGAATTAATTTTTAAATATCTTAACTAAATCTCATAATCATAAAACATAGAGTTTTAGTTATGAAAATATATGCTTTATGAATTACAACCATGAGTTTAGATATTAGTACTTAATCATACATTAATTAACCGTATGCTAATAAAATAGAATTTTATGTCAAAAATAACTATAATTCACTGAAAATAATCTTAACATGTTGAAAATGATTTTCATATGTTACTTTACTGATAAGATGGTTAAAATAAAATTTTCATGCTGGATTTAATTTTTAACATGCTAGAAATTAATATTTAACATGCTAAAATTAATACATAGCATGCTAAAATAATTCTCATACATTAACTTACTGATAGAATGATAAGATAAGTTTACCATACTGATTATAGAAATTCTCTGATGACAACATAATTTGTATCATGCTAAAAATCATTTTTCTATATTTATTTGCTAATTATTTGATAGGAAAATAGAATTATCATGCTGAAAAATAGTTTTAATACACTGAAAATAATTCTACCATGCTAAAAATAATTCTAACATGCTGGAATAATTTTACCATACTGGAAGAAATTTTATCATGCTGGAAGTAATTTTCATACATCATTTTACTAATTATTTAATAGGAAATTAGGTTTCATATGCACAAAAATAGCTTTCAATAGATTTTAACATGCTGAAAATAATTTTTATATCTCAGTATGTATAAAATAATTTTATCATATTGGAAGTCATTTTTAACATGCTGGAAATAGTTTTAACATGTTGGAAACAATTTTTAGTATGTATAAACTAATATGGTGAAAATTAGATTTTTACATGTAAAAATAATTCCATTCTACAAAAATAAATTTTTAACATGCTGTAAGAATTAAAACATGTTAATATTATCTTTTCTTACTTTTGGTGACTAAATGCGTACAATTAACGTGAATTTTCAAAGGGTATAGTTCCTATTGTATAGTGACTTAAGTTTAGTCCCACATTGGAAGTTACAAAAACTTGCATAGCTTTATATGTTGGAGAAATATATAAATATATTTTTTCTCTGAACGCGTTGTCCTTGGCCAGCGTGACCTTAAAAGCTAGCGAGTGCTAGCGCGATCTGGAGAAATATAATTTTTTTTAATTAAAATAATTTGGGAACGCGAAAATACATTGTATGAACGCGCTATATCGGGCCAGCGCGTTCAGAACGCGCTACACATCTATGAGAGGACAGAAAAATGAACAAGATGGCATGATTTAATTGAAGTTTAGCCTGAGAGACACCTACCTTTAGACGGATCTAAAGAAATATCCCCAAATATAAGAAAACCCTTTGATCTTCCAAATCTTCCTTCAAATCTCCACCAATCTTCGCAGCAGCGTATACTTAACCTCCAGGGATGGTTTGAGGGTCGAATGTGGTTCTATTTATAGCCAAAACTTGGCCAAATGTGTCAAGATTCCTTGCCTAACAATGCCAAACTTTCTAACTCCGAATTAGAAGAAAATTCTAATTTCTCCTCTTAACCTAGCCTCCATTTGGTGTGAAACCAATGTAAAAACGGCTGGTCCAATGTGGGCTGTTAGGTAAGGGTCGATTTTTGTACCAACCTTCTAGAAATTAGGTTATTATAATCCCTTAAATATCATATTAAACACATGTTACGAATTTAAGGTTAATTTAACCTTTATTGAATCCTTTAACCATTAATTCAGCCCATTATGAATTATCCAATGGGCCAATTGTAAACCTAATCCATTACATGGACTTTTATTGGGCTTACTATGGTTTATCTAATTTCTACAGCATTTAATATCTATTTAATTCTAGTTAATTCAAGTAAATTTAATAATCTAGCATATTTCATATAGTAAAAATGTAATTTGATTATTACATGAAAATTTTAATTACATAATGAAATTAAAAATTTTATTTCTCATTTTTAAATTTTGGGTTTCTACACTAGGTATAAAACCATGGTAGCACGAATACCGAGGCAGCTCACGAGCCGCCGAGACCATCCCCTCAAAAGGGAACTCAAGAGACTTCCAGTCCCAGGCTGGGTGACTGGACTCACAGTCCAAGGCCACACACATGGCCCACACGGAAAGCACAGAAGCATGATTCCCAAGGCAGCTCACAAGTCGCTACGCCGATTCCCCATCCTAGGGAAAAGCGGGAAACCTCCAGCCCCAGGCTGAATGACTGGACTCACAGTCTAAGACCACACACATGGCCCACTTGGGAACCATCTTCCGGAGAAACTTGTGACATGCGGGGGAAACCCCACCGCACTCACACCGCTATACGGTGACTCGACCAAACGTAACACAAAGCCCGGAACACACACACCTACGGGCACGCTAATCGAGGTAACACGGTACCTCCCGACACCCCAGAAACACGGAACCCACAGGGTGTTCGGAACACTCACAAGGCCGAAGGTCAACCACTGGATCACAATCGGGTCGACCGGAGACCAACACAACGAGAACCCGACATTGCAAGCATGGAAAACTCCTGGCGGTTTAACCCTAGGCCGCCACACGGCTAGCGGGCTACCACTGAACCGCTACACACAGAAATCACAGACCCCTAGCGGTCTACCCTTGGACAGCGAGGCACTGTCTAGCAGGCTACCTCTAGACCGCTAAACCCTCGGAACACACGAAACTCAAGAGGTCTTAGCGGTCTAACCCTGGACCGCCAAGGACCCTGGCGGTCTATCGCGTGACCGTCAGCCTTGGACCGACACAGGGAGACCCCTAGCGGTCTACCCTTGGTCCTCTGGGCGCCCCTAGCGGTCTCTGGAACGACCGCTAAGGCGTCCGGAACCCGAAATGGCGGGAAACGCCCCAAAAATCCGATCCACGCCCAATCACCCCCAGGTGATGGGGAAACAAAGGGGAATCCATCCCCAAGCCTCCTAGCATGCATCTATGCCCTTAGATCGGTCAGAAACCTCACGAAATGGGAGATCCGGCTCACACCCCAAAATCATATTTTTTCCCCAAAATGCTCAAATAAGCCCGCTCGGCTCACCACGGCCTACCAAAATCGCGAGAAAGGAAGTACACGAGCTGGGGGTCCATCCCTACCTCCACCGAAGATTCTACGCGCCGCAGACGCCGCTCCGCGAAAAAAACGCCGCGAAACCCTTGCCATTCCACGAACCCGCGGCCGAGCTTCAACGTGCCTCCGTCCCCCGATCCTCGACCCATCCTCGCCATCCTCCTCGCCTGCGTCGCCTCGCTCCGCCCCCGCCCCGCTCCGTCGGCCGCCGGAGAAGAGAGGGTGAGAAGGGAGAGCGTGAGAGAAGAGAGAGGGAGAGAGTGAGAAATGAGAGGGGAGAGAGAGAAAGGGTTAATATATATAGAAAAACCCAAAAATTATAGAAATTCAAAAAATTATGAAAAATTACCTCTACGATCCTCGGGAGGAGCACAACGCGCTAGTTACGTCCCGGAGTCGGAGAACGTCACAGTTCACCCTGCACAGTGTTCCGAAGGCACATCAGGGAAAAATATGTGTAAAGCACAAAACACACTCCGGGACCCACAAAAGTGATCTGAAACCCACGGATCCTGATCCGATAAATATCCGAAAAAATCAGGGGCATTACAATCGTGATCGAGATAATGACAAGCTATGGTTGACCCAGAAGGGATACATTGAGAATGTTTTGGCCAAGTTTAGCATGGAAGAGGCCAAGTCAGTAAATACACTATTAGCTATGCACTTTAAATTGTCTATGCAGCAATGTCCGCAGTCTGATGAAGAACATCAACAGATGCTCAAAGTTCCATATAGTAGTTCAGTTGGTTGTCTAATGTATGCAATGGTTTGTACAGGACCTGACCTGTCTCAGGCAGTGAGTGTAGTCAGCAGGTATATGGCAAATCCAGGCAAGCCACATTGGGAAGCTGTCAAGTGGATTTTGCGCTACCTGAAGGATACATCAGATGTTGGTCTACTATTTCGGAAGTATATTGATGGTAATGCTCTTGTAGGTTTTGTTGACTCTGATTATGTTGGTGATCTTGATCGAAGGAGATCCACTTCTGGGTATATCTTTACCCTAGGTGGAGGTCCTATCAGTTGGAAGGCAATGTTACAAGATATAGTGGCATTGTCAACGACATAGGCTGAATATATTGCTGCAGTTGAAGCTGCTACAGAAGCAGTCTGGTTGAAAGGCTTAGTCAAGGAACTCGATATTAGACAACAAAATGTCAAATTTTTTTGTGATAGTCAAAGTGCTATTTATCTTGCAAAAGATCCAATATTTCATGCAAGAACCAAGCACATTGATATTCGATATCACAAACTTAGAGAGTTTGTTGCAGGAGGTTACATTCAACTTGTCAAAGTACCAACAGAAGATAATGTAGCTGACATGATGACCAAGCCTTTGCCAACATCTAAATTTAGACATTGTCTTAACTTAGCTAATGTTCGTGTTAACTAAGAAGTTAAAAGCCCCAGGGAGAAGGGGTATCATTTGTTAGAAAGATTTCTTTTGTTTTATTGTGTAGAAGTTATTTGGAGACTTTATATTTGACCTAGTCAAAAGGTGGAGAATATTGCTATATTTGACACGGTCAAATAAAGAATATAATTTTTATGGGTTTGATCGGGTGGGAAATGAGGTGTTAATTTCCTATTTAGTAAATCAATTTTCACCACACACATGCCATAGAAATGTGTGGTTATGAGGCTCCCTCTTAGCCTATATAAACCCACCATCATGGGAAGGAGAGTGTGAGTGTTGTGTGTGAGACATTATAAGAAGAGAGTGCTAGAGGGTGAGTCTTAGTGCTTCATTTGTTGGGAAGACTACTCGATGTTGGTGTAAGAGTATGTTTCCATTTGTGTTTTCTTCTACATAGTGAATTCTCTCTATAGCTCTCCCCGTGGACGTAGGCTTGGCCGAACCACGTAAATTTTTTGTCTCCTTGTGAATTAGTTTGTTCATTTTGTCATATATTTTTCTCTTTTGATCTTTATTACACCTATACACTTACGAAATTACACGTTTGTCGATCCGTTCCGCTGCGGGTTATTACTCTGATTTCATAACACCTTCTCTCTATAAATTCCCTCGTTGGGGGGAAGCATGCACGAGAACCTCCTTGGTGGCACCTTACTCCTCTCACTCCTCTACACTTTGCAAGCTCGTTCTCTCTCTTCTTCTCTTGCTCCATTGTCACCGAATAGCAGCACCAAAACTCTCGAGTCTTGGAGCATGAATCTACATGGTGGGCTCTGGTAGCGATGCAAAAGCGAAAGGATAAAATCTGAAATATCTATCCTTGTTCGAAGCTTACAGACCACGGAAGGTTGCAAATTTAAGGATAATGATAAGGGTATTATCCTTACCCTTTTACTTAGGGTAAGTAAAAGAAAACAACTATTGTAACCTGATTATCCATCCTCTTTATTTTAAAATAATATATATCTATATATACAATTAATTAATAAAGAATCATCATAAAAGTTTTTGAGATGTGGAAGATGATGTAGATGGCTATTTAGATCTTGTAAATCATTCCCAACAAATTGAATAAGTTAAATATATTGATGTAATATAGGTATTGTAAAAATAGATTAATTGATCAAAATTAAGAAAAAACATATCATTGAATTATCAACTAATATGATTACATGAACCTTTAGAAGTCAGAATCATTTTCAAGTCCTAAATTCATCTGTCGAACAACCTAGAGCAAGAAATACCCCTATTATTTTGCTAACTATTTCCTAAAGGTCTATGATTGTGACACCCCCTTTCATGGATCCTATATCCAAGTTCAGGGATGGGCACCTTCATACTCAAACATTGTGAACCGAAAAATTCGTGAGCCACTAAAGTCCAAACCATCTATCTATCTATTAAAATATAACCATATCATTTCCATAAAGCATAAATACACCTCAACTTTAAAACTCCACTATACATCCTTTATTACAAACTGTCATAGATCAATCTAATTTTCATATATATTACATAGTCCAAAAGAGAACTTAAACCTGCAAGGTGAACATAAGACTCTTGAAACCTACTTAAGTAGTGGACTTTAGAAAAAAAACTCCCGAGATCACTCTCCAGCCTATCTTTCTCTGGAGCTCAAACACACAGTTACTGATCTCCTATAAAATAGTCAACCAATGCATGAGAGTCCTAAGACTCATGAGTAAACATTAAAACTAATCGCATATTTACTATATAATAACTTTTCAGAATATGTCATAATACTTATCACAATCTTTGTAAACTCTAAACATATAACATAAATTCAAGGGATATAGTAACAAATCAAGATAGATATCAATCATATGAGTAATTATTTTTAGTCAATCAATTTAACTATCAGTCAATCTATTATTACATTCAGCTTGCCAATCAATTTAATATTCATCCGAATTCAATCATATCAGTCAATTGGTCAATCAGATATGCAAGTCACACAATCAATTTCATAATATTATTCATGTGTCTTTAACATATTAATATCAAATACAGTTTAGTTAACTTTGATTACATCCAAGATTATTACAGTAATCAGACATACATCCAAATTACAACATAAGGGATCAATCAACCTACACACAGGGGGTTGATCAGCGTTCATCAATTACGCAAGATGGGGACAAGTAATATCGATGAATATATTCCTTTTGTCCTCGAACATTAAGTTAATCTGTAGTGGGTGTTTGCTATAGCTTGCCAACGGTCTTTTACACCAAGGTCTTGCATAGTGAGTGATAAAACTATAATTTTACCCTTTATCTAATTTTGTATTTGTCATTTTTAACCCAGTATATGACATAACTAACAAAAATAATTAACACGAGATTTATAGATAATTAGACTATCTTTCCAATGAGTCTAATATCGACCCATTCTAATATATATATATATAATTAACCTTAATAAGGGTAGTTTTGTAATTCACACAAGTCTTTAATCACATTTTGAAAGCTAATTATCATCTATCTTTTATTATTTATTCTTTTTATTATCTATTTGATTCAATTTATCATCAATATATCATCTATCTACTCATTGTATTATTTATCTTTTTAATATATCTTTTATCTTTTTAACATACCTTTGTTTAACACGTAGAAAATTAACATATAAAATGAATTAAATAGATGGCATTGAATATTCAAAGAAATTAGTTATTTGGTTTCCATATTGATTAAATATTCATGCACATTTGTTAGGCCTGTGCAATATTTATCCTGCAAGTTAGGTTTATCAGACGATTTCGAGTTTGGGTACTAGACTTTTCCCTACTGACTGTAATCAGAGTTTATTTACATCAATGTTTGACGTACCGGTTCGGTACATTGCGTACATCATGTACCAGACTATATCAGCTGTAAACTGAAATGATCCGTGAGTGGTACGCAACCGATACGCTACATATATATATCTTTTAAATATTTGATATTTTGTTTTTTTATTAAGTATGCCTTCATAGGTAAGTTGGTTGAATGTCTTCATTTCTTTGGTGCGGTTATGAGTTAGACAACTCTAAATTGACGCCAAAAAATTAATGACTTCCATTTAAGTGAGATACCCTTTAACCAACTGAGCCACGCAAAAAAATTTGTTATACTTTTACAATAACAATATTTATGAGTTAGTGTATTCTGACTGACACCCAATGGTATAACCTCGTACCATACTATACCGGTGAAAAATCGGTATGGCCAGTACAACCGCACCGACAAACCTTGATTTACATTGACATAAAGTCTGAATACCTTTGTTTAACATCCAAAGAAATCATTAACCTTTACAACCCTAGCTATGATATTGAGGGCATATTTACAATTGTAATAACAAACACTTTTCGGAAGGATGAGGATCTTTATGTAATTCGGTTTAAGGGTAGGGTAGACCTATAGGGATAGGAATGTGCTCATGACCTAAGTAAAAAATTGGCACGGGCCAAGGGCTCATTCATAATTTAGCACTATTCAATGAGCTTAATTGTAATTTGGGTATGAGTAGGGGTATCTTTGTAGTTTTGAATTGACTTAGGTTTTATCTACAATTTTACAGTAGATAGGGCTTGGTTGCACTTTGGTATTGATTAGGGTTTAATTATAGTTTACTACTGACTAGGGTTTAATTACAATTTGATACTGATTAGGGTTTAATTGCAATTTAGTACTGACTAAGGTTTAAGTGCAATTTAATACTGACTGGGGTTTAATTACATTTTTGAATTTGATAGGGTTTAAGTACAATTTGGTACTGACTAGCATTTAATTATAGTTTGGTATTGGTTAATGTTAAATTGTGGTTGGACATCAACTTTTGGTTCTTGTTGGTTAGGATGAAATTTATCTTCATCAGACTTTTGAATCTTCGCAGGAGGATTAATTTCGGAGTTCATCACAATTGAGCCATCGAATCATTGAGATTATCACTGTCAAACCATTGGATGAAGATCATGAGTTGATCTCCATGAGACAGGAACATGTGCACAAGACACCTACATATGGGAAGGATATTTTCACAATTTATAAAAAATATGATATTTTTGTAAACTTCAAACATTTTTATAAAGCCTAGGGCATTTCGCCATGTACAAACTTTACAAGACTTTCCTGAAAGAATACATGACTTTTTTGACAAATTAGAGACTTTACAGGACTTTCTGCACATAATGTAGGGATATATCTATAATTTTTAAAAAATATAGTATGTTTCTATAATTTTGTAACATTGTAGAGATTTTCTTGTAATTTTAGACATGTCAAGGATATTTTTATAATATCTAGATTGAGCAAAAATTTCTGTGTAATTTTAACACCAGGCACAAATCCCTCCTTGGTAGAGGCGCACAAGGTGACAACACCTAGGAGATTGTTTCTCCTTCTTGAGCTCCATGGGTTATGATTTCTCCTTATTGACCTCAAGAGAAGAAAAGTATAATATGATCATGCCACACACCTTTGTTGGGCCTCAAAAAATAACATAAGGCAGAAAAACCAGGAGAATGTTTCTCCTCCTCCCGCTTCTATATGTGTAAGCATCAATTACATAATTTTCCCCCAAAAATATAAAGAATTATATTACAAAAAATACACAAGCGCGTAACCAACATTACAAGCATATTTTTATAAACATACCCTTAACCACAAAACACCAAAGGCACATGATCCGTAACTATAGTTCGTATATCGTATCTCTTGAGATAGGACCCCTGGGGGCTATTTATAGGCCAAGGATGCTTAACCGGGCATGGTGATGGATTTTGGGTGTTAACAGGGTAGATAGACTCCCAGGGAGCCTACTCGAGTCAGGTGAGCACTCACGGGCATCCTCCTAGCTCGGACAAGCCTCTATGGGGCCCACCCAAGCCAGGCAACCCGTACATGGCGTGTCTAGATCGGGTAAGACTCTCGCGGAGGCCAATCCAGCTAGAATAAGGCCAATCAGGCATGTCTGGGTTGGGTGGCCTCTCGTAGAGGCCAATTTGGCCCAGATAGGGCCACCCGGGCCTGTCCAGGCTGGGTGGCCTCTCACGGGGACTTACTCAAACCGGGTTGGCACCCACAGGAGCCCATCTGGCCCGGACAAACTTGTCTGGTCAAGGTTGGCTCCTGTAGAGCCTTACCTAGTCTAGGTAAAGCTCCTGCGGGAGCTTAACCGGACCGGGTAACCCACTTGAGAGCAAAAAAGGGGCCGACGTATAAATAGACCCCCATTTTTTTATTTTTTCCTGTTTGTTGTACTTCCACGTGGGAAGAAAACGACGTCTTCGAGATTTGTACTTCTGTGCTTTAGTTTCCTACATCGTTTGTCACGTGGGGAGGCTCCGGTCTTCTTGGATTTCTTCCTGGCCGAACTCAGACACCTTATAAGTGGTAAGGAATTTTAGAAAGTTACACATATACCCCTAAAATCCTATCAAATTATCCCTATACCCTGACCTTTATCGTATTTACCATAATACCCCTAAAATTCTTAAGAAAAGATCCATTATGCCCCTATTCGCCCCTATCCTTAAAATAAAAAATTACCTCTATATCCCTATGAAGATGCATAATGGCTATTTTCTTTAGTATTTTAGCGATATTATGGTAAATATGATAAAGGAAGGGATATAGGGGTATAGGAGTACTTTTTTAAAGAATTTTTCCCTTGCATGATTTGCTCGATGCGAGGGTATTTTTTGTTTCTCCAAATCCCAAATAGGGATTTTCAAGACTAGTGTTTGACCTAGTACTGCGACGGCGCAAACTTTGTGTCATTTTATGACCGTCATCATATCAATCTGATTTTTAATTTTCTCGATTAGCTCGAGAAAATAAACGAGTTTAACAACCATCTATCTCTCTAACATATTATTTATCTCTCTAATATATTGTCTATCTCTTCAAAATATCATATATCTCTTCAATATATCGTCTATTAGCTATTTTAGATGATAGCTTCATCTAACTGCTTAGATGATGTTTCATCTATCTAGTTTGTCTAATCTACTTAGATGATATTTCATCAAACTCCCTTCCACACTTAGACAATACTTCATCCAACTTCTTCTCCACTTAGATGATACTTCATCTACCTCCTTCTCCACTTAGACGATACTTCATCTACCTCCTTCTCTACTTACATGATACTTCATCTAATTGTCCAACTTAGATGATATTTCACGTACTTTTCTATTCCATCTAACTATTTAAAGTTCAAAATTATCATCTAACACTACACTTCGTTATTTGACATTTTTGATATAATAAATGATAAGCTCTCAAAAGGTGTTTAACACAAAAATTGTAGATAATCGAGCTATCTTTCTAATGACCCTAATTTCACCTCATTTGAGTATTCCTATGCAAATTTGTGGTATAAACAATAGACTACTCATTTCAAGTTACAAATTACACTTAACGAGCCAAATCAGCTAAATGGGCTGACTAAATGGGCTCCTATGATGGGAAATCCAAAAATATTTTAAACTTTTTTAAATCGAGATGTTATAAAACCTCTCTATCTTAAACAAATTTCATTCTCAAAATTTAAGTTTCACTCACCATCAAAATTCTTTCATCTTCGTTGTGTTACTCTGATTATGTATTCATAAAAATACTAAACTAAACTTAAATGTAACATCGAAATTTTCTAATTAGTCTAGATTATCTCAAATCAACTTGGCAAATTTCAAGGTAATGAAATGATATCTAATTACTAAATCAAATAAATATATTATCGATAAAAATAATACCTACTATATTGTCATCCTTGGTATCTTTCTTTGCCAGCACATACCTAGCCTGAACCCTTTGTTGCTATGGTCGTTGTTCTTGTTCCTTCTGTCGACTTAGATAGTCCTTCACAAAATGTCCTACTTGATTACATGCCAAGCACCTGCCAGTAACTAACCAACACTCTCCTTCATGTTGTATACCTCAGTGTCCACAACTTGGTACTTTTCCTCTCTCCACTAGTCGAGCTACCTCTATTTTCTTCCCCTTGTCCTTTCTTATATTTGAATGGAGGTTTCTCTTTTTTATTTCATATGTCTTCCTTTTCTTTAAGAAATTTTCACGTTCAATTTCTATAATAAATGTATCCTCAGAGCTACTGTCAGGGTTTGATGATCAAGGATAGCAACCTTACTTCTGATACTACTCTATAATCCTCTCACAAACTTTCTGACTCTTCTCTATTCAACTACACAAATATGTGGGGAATATTTCTCCAATTCAGTAAACTTAGCCTCATATTCTGCAACTGTTAACTCTCCTTGGATCAGGTTCAAGAATTCCACTTCTTTTATATCTTTTACATGTTGTTGTAAAAATTTTGCATGAAATGCATCTAAAAATTCTCCCCCAGGATTGTTTGTATTCTTGTCCTTGAATATGGTACAAAATGCAGATCTCCACCATTTATCTGCAAGTTCTTTTAACATAAATGTAACGAACACTACCTTGTATCATTCTTCATACCTAATAGCCACAAAAATTTTCTCAACTACTTTTACCCAACTCCCCACAATTTCGGGTTGACTCCCCCCCTTAAAAAAAGGATGACACAAACTCTTGAACTTCTCCATCAAAATAACTCCTACCATCTCGAATTGATGTTCTTGCATATTGGTCTGTAATTGGGCTTCTATAACTACCGGGGCCTGGGCGTGTAAAGGTTTGCACAAACTGTAGGGACCCAAGATCCGGATACCGGGAAGAGCCCGATACCATTCGAATCTTCGCCCGCTGCCCATGAGCCAGAGAGCTCGAAAGGGTTAAAATGAGTGTAGAGGCACAAAGAAATAGGAAATAAAGTAGGACAATTCAATAATTAACAGAAATAAATAATCTAACTATAACAGAGTCCAGTCCAAAAAATGTACAGTCTAGGGCAGAGAAATGTACCCAACACCGAGTGAACACTCGGCCCGGCGAGCTGACAACTAAGAACCTCTGCGCAGCACCCTCGAACCTTGAGGAATAATCACCGCACCTGAAAAACAGGGGTGAGGCTCCTATCACTGGCTCATTAGGGGTCCCGCGGAACCCCAACCGTAAACAATGGCGGTAACAGAAAGCAGCAACAACAGCATGAACAACAACTCGGTGGCCGGTAAAAACTCGGCACTATAGCTACTCCTACTGTACCGGAAAACACGCCCCGATCTTACAGTCGGGGGACCACTAGACTACAAACCACCCTGGTCACACTGCCATGGGAAACATCACGACAACCCTGTCGTGGACCGAACACTGCCTAGGAAAAACCCTCGGTGACACTCACCGGAGCCCTAGACCTCTACCTCGGGAAACCACCTGGTAACTACGAGTGAAACCATGTCTCGCAGACGTGAATCGGAACTCGAGTCACTAGAAACTCACGTCAAGTGACGGGAGCACTGCCCACCAGAAGTAAGGCCGGATGCGTCCATTGACGACTTAGTCCACAGCCTCAGGTGTCTCCCTGCGACGCCCCAGGTGGAGACTGAGGCACCATACAGTAACCAGGAACTCAAAATAAGGACTAGTTGGGGTCACACTAGTCAGCACGGGTCCTACTACCCTGAACTACATGTGCACACACAGGGCATCTGCTCGAGGTCGGGTCCTCTAGTTAGTTTTCCCCCCAGCCGGACTCAGGCTACAAAGGCAAGGGGTCCAACGGTAACCAGCCTAAAAATCATCTCTCTCGGGTGTAACTCTCCACCTACTCCCAGGTGGGTCAGTACACGCGTGCTCAGGTAAGGTACGACTAGTGGGAGGTCACTAAACATGAATACGGAAAGCCACACACGCACCCATCGTGAGTAACACGGAGTACCAGGTGGCTCAGAGTCACCAGGCTCTGGATGGTCCACTAGACCTAATAAACCCAACGGTCCTTGAGTCACACGACTCGGGTAAAGACCGTTGTACAGGGACATCTCCACGTCGTCAATCTGGCCCATCCCTAGGTCTGAAATAACGGTGGTACGAACACCAAGGTAGCTCACAAGCCGCCGAGTTAATCCCTCATCCAAGGGACACACGAAAAACCTCTAGCCCTAGGCTGGCTGAATGGACTCACATTCCAAGGCCACACACATGGCCCAGACGGAAAACACTTCCCGAAAAGCCAATGACGTGCGGAGATAACCCTCCGCATTCATGCCGACTCACGGTGACTCGATCTAGTGATAACACAAAAGCCCGGAACACACATGGTGTCACTCGGACCCACCAAACCTACGGGCACACTAATCAGGGTAAAGTAGTACCTCCGGAGTCACGAAGAATCACGCTGACACTTCTTCCTCGAAACTGTATCGCATACGGACACCTCGGGACAAGAAAACGCGGAACGCAGCGGCCTAGGGGGGAAGATTGGACTGGGCAGCCAACCTTCTTACCGCCCAACACCAAGGCACCCTCCAGCCTTGGCGGCCACACCTTGGGCCGCCCAGAGGGCTGGGCGGCCATCGGCTTGGCTGCCCAGTCCAGGGCCTAACTGGGTGAGGGTGGCCAGGGTCATGGCCGCCCAACAACCCTGGGCGGCCAGGGTCTTGGCTGCCCAGACCAGGGATCAAACGGCCACAAAGGTGGCCGCCTCCTGCGTCTTATGACAGACAGACCAAGCTCTGCCGTGAGCTCAGTTCCACGCCGCATTCGCCTCCCGGCGACGGGGAAAACAAGGGGAATTCATGCCCGGACATTCCTACCACTGGAAAACCGAATCAAAACCACAATCAGGCCTCGAATCGGCCGAAAACCGCCGCTCACCCTAAACATGCGATTTTGACCCCGGCGTGAAATAAACCCACTCTCGGCCTCGCCTCGGCCTATAAAACGTGGGGAAAGGAAGTACAAGGGATAAGGATCCATCCCCCTACCTCCACCTAAGATCCCGTGCACCGAGGATGTAATAACCCGAGAATCCGATTATCGGGAAGACCCGATAACCCGAGAGTCGCACCGCCACCCATGAGTCCGAAGACTCGGAAGGGTTAAAGGAAGGTGTGGAGACTACACAAGTATCACAAATAATTACAGAAATTAAACAGTTATCACATTAAGCAGGAAATAAATTTAACAGTTTACATGATACATGGTCCACAAGATAAAATAAAATAACAACAGCAGTAGTCCACAACTAACACAGAGATAAGGAAGAAAAGTATAGCTACACGGGACATACCCCAGCTCTGACCTCTGGCACTAACGTTGGGCAGCTGAACCACGCTGAGCCTCAGACGCGCTCCCCTGAGACCGTGACTCACCTGAAACATGGTGAAAACACGCAAGGAATGAGTCTCGGAACAAGACTCAGTAGGGATCACTCGAACCCTACCTCGCAAAAGGAGAAACTGTTACGCTAGCAGTAAGCGAGTACCTCGAAAAAGGGAAGCCCTGTAATCTACAAAACACTGCTCTCACGGCATGAAAGCCGACACACGTGCCACGGTGAAACGACCGCAACACCACGGTCAACACGACAAAACCCGAAGGTTGAAGTCGCAACGACTGACAGTCTGACACTCCCGACTCGACAGGAGTACCTCCCACTAGAAGCACAGCTGGTAGCGTCCCCTGACGTCTTACACTGCACGGCAGGTGAACTGCCTGACGTGGTAGCTACTACCAAAGGCACGAACACCGAACAAGTAACCACAAACGAGTGACTAGCTGGGGTCACGCCCGTCAGCGTGGGTCCAACCACCCCCAACTACATGTGCACACACAGACCGTACGTCCTAGGTCTGGCCTCTAACTGGTTTTCCCCTGGAGCCGGACTCTAGCTACCGACGAGGGGCCTGACGGAAACTAGTCTAAAACCTTCCTCAGGGTAGCCTCTCCACCACTCCCTGGTGGGTCCACACGCGTGTAAGCAGGCTACGACTAGTGGAGGGTCACTACGGAGTAGACTATCAAGTCAACGTAAAACATCATCCGCATCCGACAACGTACGGGGACCACCCCACGTACCAGCACCGTCGCACGGTGACCACGGTCGGAATAGAAACGGGGTTACAAACCACCCGGGGCATCCCAGAGCCTGACGGTCTACCCTAGACGCGTCACAGGCTCTAACGGTCTAGGTAGGACCGTCACAATCACCTGACGGCCCAACGCAGGGGCATAACACGCTCGGTGCAAACAGGGCGTAATGCACCTACCACGGTGCGTTACAGTCTGTGACGCGCCTACCCTGGTGCATCATAAGACAACAGAGAACAGTTGTGACGCGTGCCACTCGGTGCGTCACAGCGTGTAACGGACCAACCCTGGTGCGTCACAACGTGGGAATGCATCTGCTCTAACGCACCCACATAGGGGCGTCACATGGCTGTGACGCGCCAAGCCAGGTGCGTCACATGCCTTGACGCCCAACGGTCAAAAACCAATGGTCGAACGCCCATGACGGTCTAACCTAGGTGCGTCACAGTACCGTGGCAGTCTATCGTGAGACCGTCACAGCCCACAGACCCCACTTGGCTGCGCTCAGGGCTATAATGCACCCATCTGGGCGCGTTACATAGTGTGACGGTCACTGGAAGGACCGTCACACCCGCCTGAGGGTGAAACGGCGGAAAACACCCAAAAAAACTGACCACGCCCCCATGCCTCCACCGGAGAGGGGGAAATCAAAGGGGAAGACCCCTGGCGACCCCTAGCATGATTCTAGGCCATCAAAACATGAAATCATGCATCAAATCCATAGATCGGGCGAGCTCTCCCCAAATCATGGAAAACCCCAAACCCGTAAGGAATCCCATCTCTCGGCCTCCCCTCAGCCTACAAATCGCGGGAAAGGAAGGCTAGAGGCTAGGGAACGTCACCCTACCTCAATCGCGTCCCGAGACGCGCCGGATCAACCACAAATCGCAAAGAATGCTCGAAAACCCTCGTTCTTCCTTGAGCTCCCACTGTTCTCGTACGCCTCCATGATCACCTCACCGTCGCCGTCGTCACCAAGCCGTCGCCCACAGCCGTCTGCAACCGGAGGGCCTCGCCGCGATCTCGCCAGACAAAGAAGAGAGGGAGAGAGGGCGTCGCACGGTGGGGGAGAAAGGAGGAAGAAGAAGAAGAAGAAGAAGAAGAGGGTGGGGAAGAGAGAGAAAAAGGGGGGATATTTATAAGAAAATCTAGAAATTCTAGAAAATATCAAAAAATAGAAAATTACATTTTTGCGATCCTCGGAACGCACCGATCGCAACTGTACCACTCTCGTCTAGGTGAACGGCCAGGTTCACCCGCAACGAGGTTATGAAGATATTACCGAAACACACACCGGTAATCGGAAAACATGCGCGGAAAAGCCGCGGAACGCTTCCGGGCCTCCGAAACAACTCCGGATCGCGCCGATCCGAACATGAAAGATGTCTGAAACGAAATTTCGGACACAACGGAGTCAGACACTCCGAGAAATCAGATACGGGACCCACGAAAAAGGATCCGAAAGGTCCGAGATATTACAGCCCTCCCCCCTTAAGGAATTTCATCCTCAAAATTGAGGACAACCTAAGGGGAAAGAAGAGGAAGACTCACTCAAACAGGTAAGGGAACTACTGACGCATCTCATCCTCATGCTCCCAAGAAGCCTCACCACCAGAGTGCCGCTGCCACACCACCTTAACCAAGGGGATGACCTTGTTCCGCAGGCGCTGCTCTCGCATATCCTCTACGCGGATCGGAAACTCTGGGAGAGAAAGGTCTGGAGTCACCTCATGCCAAACAGAATCCTCGAGCACATGAGAGTCATCGGGCATATACTTCCGCAGCATCGAGACGTGGAACACGTCATACACCGACGCCAACTCAGGGGGTAGCTGCAATCGATAAGCAACCTCACCGATGCGCTCCACGATGTGAAAAGGACCAATATAGCAGGGACTCAGCTTCCCACGCCGTCCAAAACGCATCACCCCCTTCATCGGAGAAACTCTCAAAAACACGCGATCGCCCAGAGCGAATGCAAGAGGGCGCCGCCTACGGTCAGCATAGCTCTTCTGCCGACTCTGGACTGCCAACATGTTCCGACGGACCAGGTGTACAACATCCACACACTGCTGCATCAGCTCCGGTCCCGTCAAAACACGCTCACCGACCTCAAACCAATCAGGTGGAGTACGACACGGACGCCCATACAAAACCTCATAAGAAGCCATGCCGATGCTCGAATGATAGCTGTTGTTGTAGGCAAACTTCACCAACTGTAGGTGGTGAATCCAACTCCCCTGCCACTCCAGGCAGCAGGATCTCAGCATGTCCTCCAAAGTCTGAATGGTCCTCTCTGTCTAACCATCTAACTGAGGATGATACGCCGAGCTAAAAGCTAAATCCGTGCCAAGCGCTCGCTGAAAACTCCCCCAGAATCCAGAAGTGAAGCGCGGATCCCAATCCGACACGGTGGAAATTGGAATCCCATGCAACGGGATGATCCGCTCCACATAAAGACGAGCCAACCTGGACACGCTCCAGCTGACTTTGACCGGTAACAACCGAGTCACCTTCGTCAGCCTATCCACCAGCAACCAAATATTATCCTGACCGCTCGGAGTCCTCGGCAATCCCACCACGAAATCCGTGGTCACGTGGTCCCACTTCCACGCAAGAACATCTAAGGGTTGGAGAGTACCTCTCGGTCGCTGATGCTCCGCCTTCACCTGCTGACAGGTCAGGCACCTGGCCACAAACGCGGCGACATCTCTCTTCATGCGAGGCCACCAGAACTGCCTCCGTAAGTTCTGATACATCTTCGTCGCACCCGGGTGTACGTGTACCTGCTCCCATGAGCCTCGCGCAACACCGCACGACGAACCCTCTCCTCGGCTGGGACGTACAGCCTACCACGGAACCTCATGGCACCGTCCTCGCCGAGCTCTACATCAGCCAAAGCCAATATCCGGGACAACTCAGGGTCCGCATGCTGAGCCTCTGTCACCTGACGGCAGATAGCAGGCGTGACAGTCAGACTCGCAAGTACTGCCAACCCTGGCTCCTGGGGAATCCTGAGCCTGAACGAAACTTCGGGCACTTGTTCCTAGAGCCTCCACTTCCTCAACATCAAGGCACTGACCGCGACCTTCCGACTCAAAGCATCGGCGATGACATTCATCCTGCCCGGCTGATAAGACAGGGTGAAGTCATAATCCTTCATAAACTCCATCCATCGCCTCTCTCTGAGGTTAAGGTCCCTCTGCGAGAACACATACCTCAAACTCTGATGGTCAGTGAACACCTCGAACCTCTCGCCGTACAGATAATGCATCTAGATCTTCAGCGCGAAGATCACAGCCGCCAACTCCAGGTCATGGGTAGGGTAGTTCTCCTCGTGAGACTTTAGCTGTCGAGAGGCATAAGCCACCACTCTACCATGCTGCATCAACACAACACCCAATCCGACCCTAGAAGTATCTGTACACACCACAAAGCCTCCCGATCCAGAAGGCAAACCCAACACCCGAGCCGAGGTGAGCAACCTCTTCAGTTCCCTGAAACTCTACTCACACTCCTCAGACCAGACAAAAGGCACGTCCTTCCGCGTGAGTCTAGTCATCGGGGCCGCAATGCGAGAAAAATCCTGGATAAATCGACGATAATAGCCCACAAGCCCCAAGAAACTCCGGATCTCCGTCACAGACCTCGACCTCGGCCACTACATTACTGCCTCGACCTTGGCGGGGTCCACGGAAATACCATCACCAGAAATCACGTGCCCCAAAAAGTGCACCTCACGAAGCCAGAACTTGCACTTACTGAGCTTCGCATACAACTGGTGATCTCGCAACGTCTGCAGCACCACACCTAAATGGTACGCGTGCTCCTCGGCAGACTGCGAATAAACAAGGATGTCGTCTAAAAAGTTGACCATGAACTGGTCCAAATACGGATGAAACACCCTCTGCATCAAGTCCATGAAGGCTGCGGGGGCATTGGTGAGCCCGAACGGCATCACCAGAAACTCATAATGCCCGTACCTCGTTCTGAACGCAGTCTTCTCTACATCAGACTCGCGAATCCTCGGCTGATAGTAACCGGACCGCAAATCAATCCGTGTGAACACTCGCGCAGACTGAAGCTGGTCGAACAAATCATCAATCCGCGGCAACGGATACTTGTTCTTAATGGACACTTCATTCAGCTGCCGGTAGTCAGTGCACAACCGCAAGCTACCGTCCTTCTTCTTCACGAACAACACGGGCGCACCCCAAGGGGAAAAGCTAGGACGAATGTACCCCTTGGCCAGCAGCTCCTGCAACTGCTCCCTCAACTCCCTCAACTCAGCGGGGGCCATACGGTAGGGAGCCTTCGCCAAAGGTCTCGTACCCGGCACAACCTCGATAACGAAATAAATCTCCCGCTAGGGAGGCAATCCAGGTAAGTCCTCCGGAAAAATATCGGGACACTCGCACACCACCGGAATGTCCTCGACATCCGGCTCCATCCGATCAGTCACAACCACGGAGGCGAGAAAACCCTGACAACCCGCATCAAACAACCGACGAGCTCGAATCGCAGAAATAAGAAAGCGGGAAGAGGAAGACATGATACCTTGGAAATAGAAGGTGGGTCCGTGAAGTCGCCGGAAATATACCCTCTTCGAGTCGCAATCCACCAACGCATGATGTGTCTCGAGCCAATCCATACCCAAAATCACATCAAAGTCCCGAAGCGGCAACACATAGAGCCTAGCCGGCAAACTCCCCCCTTCCACCCATACAGGAACCTCATCAAAGCAATACGGAGTGATCATAAAATCACCCGAAGGTAACTTTACTGCCAAATCACAAGACAACTGGGTCACCGGCTCCTCAATACTCAGCGTAAAATCCTCCGAAACAAACGAGTGAGATGCGCCAGAATCGAACAAAACCCGAGCCGCACAACCCAAAATCTGAACGGTACCTTCCATGAGCTGCGACGCCACTGCCTCTGCCATGGTCATGTGCGTGATCTGGCCTCGAGCTCTCTGCCTACCTCCCACGCTAGCTGACCTGGGTAGCGGCGGATACTGTCCCTGCTACTGCTGCTACTGCGTCCGTTGCTAGGGAACATGCTGCTGCTGAGGAAACGGCTGCTGCTGCTGTGGCCTCTGAGGACAGTCACGCGCCATATGCCCTGGCTGGTCACACTGGAAACAAACTATCGGCGCTGTGCACTGCCTGCCTTGGTGGTACTCGCTACACCGTGGACACGGTCCTCGCGATCCACCCAATGACCTATGACACTGAAACGGGACCGGCTGCTGTACATTGCCCGATGATGCCTGCCCCTGATCCTTGGACTTCTTCTTACCGAACCCATTTTTGAAGAACTTCTTGACCTTCGAGCCAAAAGACGCAGATCCTGTCGCCGAAGCTACCGGTGCTGGCGCTCCTGAACCACCTAACGCATGCTGAAAGGAACCCTACTGCTGGGTAGCCGACTACTGGCTGCGACCCGACAAAGACTGCCCCTGGATGATCGGTCCTCGAGTCCTCTGCATATCCATCTCCAAAGAAGCCGCAACACGAGACGCTGTCTCCAGATCAGTGGCCGCATTCACGATCAAATGGTGCCTCAGCTCCTGCCTCAGGCCCTGTACGAACTGTGCGGTCTTCACCCTCTCATGCTCCATGATATGAGGTGCATACCGACCCAGCTCAACAAATCGGGACCTGTACTGCAACACGGACATGTCGCCGTGAACCAGCTCCAGAAACTCACGCATCCGCTACGTAGCAATAAACTCTGGACAGTAGGTACGCTCGAAAGCACTGACAAAGTCGCCCCACACAATCTGCTCAAGCGGACGAAGCTGGAAAGACGTCTTCCACTCGGAAGACCACCACTCCCGAGCCGTACCCTGCAACTGGTTGGAGGCCAACATCACTCTGCCCTCCGCAGTACTCCGCGCGGAGCTGAACACCCGCTCCATCTCGTCGAGCCAACTCCGAGCCCACGATAGACCGCCAGGGCGTTGTGACGTGCCTAGGTAGGACCGTCAGGTGATGATCCTACCGTTGGCATTTGACCGTTGAGTTTTGACCGTTGGGGGTCAAGGGCTGTGACGCACCCAGGGTGGCGCATCAGAGCCTTGTGATGCCCCTGTGAGGGAGCGCCAGAGCTGACGCATCCCCAACTATAACACACCAGAGGTGGTCCGTTAGGTACTGTGACGGCCCTAGAGGTGTGCGTCACGGTTGTTTTCTTCGTGTCTTCTGATGCACCAGGCTAGACGCGTCAGAGACTGTGACACACTAGGGTTGGCGCGTCACGTCCTGTTTTACACCAAGCATCTGACTCGCCTGCGTTGGGCCGTCAGACGGTAGTGATGGTCCAACGATAGATCGTCAGAGCCTGTGGCGCACTAGTGTTGGACAGCCAGGCTCTAGATTGCACCGGGTGATTTGCAGTCCCGTTTCTTTTCCGACTGTGGTCACCGTGCGACGGTGCTGGTACGTGGGATGGTCCCCGTACGTCGTCGGATGCGGACGTTATTTTCTGTTGACTTGAGAGTCTACCCCTTCTGTGACCCTCCGCTAGTCGTAGCATGCTTACACGCGAGTGGTCCCACCTGGGAGTAGGGGGAGAGGCTTACCCTGAGGATGATTTTTAGACTGGTTTCCGTCAGGCCCCACGTCTGTAGCCAGAGTCCGGCTAAGGGGAAAACCAGTTAGAGGCCAGACCTAAGACGCATGGTCTCTGTGTGCACACGTGGTTGGGGGCGGTTGGACCCATGCTGACGAGCGTGACCCCAGCTAGTCACTCGCTTTGTGGTTAGTTTTTCGGTGTCCGTGCCTCTGGTAGGCGCTACCACGTCAGGCAGTTCACCTACGGTGCGGTGTAAGTCGTCAGGGGATGCTACCGACTGTGCTTCTAGTGGGAGGTACTCCTGTCGAGTCGAGAGTGACAGACTCTCAGTCTTGTGACTTCGAGCTTCGAGTTTTGGTCGGGTTGACCATTGAGTCCCGGTTCTTTTATCGTGGTGCATGTTTTGGTTTCCGTGCCGCGAGACCGGTGTTGTAGTTGCCGGGCGGTTACTTCTGAGGTACTCGCTTAACCGCTAGCGTAGTGGTTTCCTGTTTCGCGAGGTAGGGTTCGAGTGATCCCTATTGAGTCTTGTTCTGAGACTCATTCCCTGCGTGTTTTTGAATTTAATTTCCTGCGAAAATATATTAACTGTTTAATTTCTGTAATTATTTGTGATACTTGTGTAGTCTCCACACCATCCTTTTAACCCTTCCGACTCTTCAGGCTCGTGGGTGGCGGTGCGAGTCTCGGGTAATCGGGCCTTCCCGGTAATCGGATTCTCGGGTCGTTACAAGCAGAGTTGCAATACGCCTTGAAGTTCAACTTCCAGACATCCAACAACACCTTCGAGTACAAAGCCCTTATCTCGGGAGCCCGCATGGCCCGATGGTTGGGGGCTGAGCGAGTCAGAATTCACACTGACTCCCAATTAGTCGCTAGCCAGGTCAACGGCGATTACGAAGCTCGGGAAGAACCGATGGTCAAAAACCTCTGGCTGGTCAAAACCGTGGCACAACAGTTCGAGAGTTTTGAGGTAGTCCGAATAGCTCTGGAGGAAAATTCCCGAGCAGACGCCCTCTCTCGGCTGGCCTCCTCTCTTGACCCCGAGAGTACTCGATCGGTCCTTCTCGAAGAGCTAGAGCGACCGAGCATTGATTCGGAGCTCATCGCTGTTGACTCAGCCTCCCCAAGCGACTGGCATACCCCCTATATGTCGTGGCTCCAAGACTCTCAGGAGCCTCCCGACCCTCGGGAAGTTCAGAGATTGAAATACCAAGCCCGGCGATTCATCATTCTGGATGGCACTTTCTACCGTGTAGACACGCTATTCCTGACGTCCCCTGAGAAAATCTCATATCGCTATGCGACGCCCCGCAGCGGCTCTCGCATTTTGAATCGCTTGAGTGCTTCCTATTCTTGAGTCTTCTTCCGCCTTTTCGGCATCCGGAAACCGCCTCGTTGCAGAAGTCATATGGCATTCGGACGGCATCACCCCCAATCGGACGCATCGAAAGTTTCCGGGACCAGGGGAGTGTCTGGCAGGCGGTTGCCGACGCCTTTTCGGGGAACCTGGGGGGGTCTTCACCCCTGGACGCCTCCATAATTTCCACATTTACAAAACACAAAAAAATGTAAAAAAAATAGTAAAATCATGGAGGCGTCCAGGCCCCTGGACGCCTCCATCAATACAAATAATAAAACATAAATAATATTAATAATGGTAAAAAATAAAAAAATAAAAAAATAATTTTATGGAGGCGTCCAGGCCCCTGGACGCCTCCATCAACTTGCCCACGGGCGCCCCCCATCCGCCGGTCGGTTTGTAGTTTGAGGAAAAATCAAATTATGAAGACGTCCTGCCAACTAGACCCGCCCATTCATGAATCACGGGAGGCGTCCACTTGCCTGGATGCCTCCTTTAAAATATTCGAAATAAACAAATAAAAATAACATAAAATATTATTTTTGCCCTGATGAAGGCGTCCAGGGTCCTGACGCCTCCATCCTCCGGAGCTCTATAAGTAGAGGCCCCCCCCCTCAGTCCGAAGAGAGCTTCTAAGAGGTCCGACAGGCTGCCGGATCTCATTTCTAACCCGTGCGTCTTTTACAGGGGGAGGTTCTGCCGGATTCTCGGGTGCCCGCACTCGCAGGAGGAAGGCCATCTTCGTCCACCGTGCTTCCACGTCGTCCCTATGCTACCAAAGCTCCACCGGACCTCGCCATCGGCACATCCAATAAGCCAACTCTCTCCTTTTCTTCGTAGTTCTTTTGCATTCATCATCTTCCATTCTTCGTCTCCCTCCATAAGGGAATCTTATACTTTTGCATAACTCCATTCATCATTACATTTCCCTCCTACTCGTGTCCGAGAGGGGTTTAAA
Source organism: Amorphophallus konjac (assembly GCA_022559845.1). NCBI lineage: Eukaryota > Viridiplantae > Streptophyta > Magnoliopsida > Alismatales > Araceae > Amorphophallus > Amorphophallus konjac. The sequence continues at coordinate 43,396,588 of CM040128.1, forward strand.
ACCACACCAACCAGGTGTGTGCCCTGCTACAATTTCATCACTTTCATTACAAGGGATTGCTACTGCACTGCCATTTTCTAATTCCGTTTATTTACTGTCTGTTATTTTGCAAGGGTACCTAAAGAAGGCCCTCTCCGTCGGCCGGCCGAAGGGGGAGGAAGAAGCAACCCGCCACATCCTGCTAGTGAGGTAGGCGCGATCATTTCCTTATTTTGGGGTCTTTGGCCCCTGGCGATCACATCATATTCTCGAGGCCGCGGCGAGTCACTTCCCCAATGGCCGTTTAAATTCCCGTTCTTATATTCTCTTTATATTCTGTTATATTCTTATCTGCTCATATTCTCGAGACCGTGGCGAGTCACTTCCCCAATGGCCGTTTAAATTCCGTTCTTATATTCTCTTTATATTTTGTTATATTCTTATCTACTCATATTCTCAAGGCCGCGGCGAGTCACTTCCCCAATGGCCGTTTAAATTCTTGTTCTTTAGGTTCTCCTTATATTATGTTATATTCTTATCTGCTCATATTCTCGAGACCGCGGCGAGTCACTTCCCGCAATGGCCGTTTGAATTTTGTCCTTTCTATTGTATATCTTGAATTGCTACTATATCTGCTATACTCTCGAGGCCGCGACGAGTCACTTTCCACAATGACCGTTTCAATTCTTGCTATTTGATTTCTGCACCATTCCTGTCCCCCCGAGGCCGCGGCGAGTCACTTCATGCTATGGCCGTTTAACCCCCATATCTTGCTATATTACATTTGTCCCGCTCGCCCTGTCGGAGTAATCTCCCGTGGTGGTCTTTCTCTTTTCTCTTATTTCTGTGTTGCAGCAAACAAAACGAGCCCGCGCGCTCCGCATTTTCGTTTCTCAAACCGCGTGGCGTCGCTCACAGATTGGCGATCACGGTGGGACATCAGTTGCTTTCTTTTCAGTTACCCTTGCAATTTCTTGTGATTGGCTTTACTATCTCTTGTGTGTTGTTATATCTTGGTTATTTTCTTGTTCTTTTGTGTCCCATATCCCTGTCAGCATTCCATTGCATACATCCACCCCTCTTTTCTATTCTTTTTCATTTTTTTCTAAGGATCACCCTCTCTCGGTGAAGGAAGGACTCTCCGTTCGGGAATTCCTCTCGACGGACTAGAATCTCCTCCACTGGGACCTCCGTAAGTCCCCAACATCGAAGAATCTCCTCTTCGTTCACTGGGCTGGTTGTACCATTGAAGTTCCCCGGGGTTAGTCGACCCATTCGTGGTGAGACGAGAGGCCCTAGCTGACACGGTGGTGAAACAAAAATGAACTAGGGTCCCTATTTTGTGTGAACTTTGGATCTGGTTAAAAACACAAAAAAATCATCAAAATCAAAACACAAAAAAGGCGTAAAGGCATCCACTTGTTTGATAATCTCTGTTATTTACTTGCTAGTGTATGTTTTTGCGTTCCGGGAAAACTGTGAGCATGGCTCACGAGTCTTTTGAGGAAAATCACCCTGGTCGTGGTGAGTCAGTCGAGCCGCGAGTCCATGCTATGGACGCGGGTCCTTCTTATGAGCCCTCGCATGAGGTGCAGGTTATTGCAGGGGACACGTCCCCACCACATGACATCTCCTCTTTGCTGGGCGTCCTCGCTAACACGGAGCTTACCTCTGAACAGCTCCGGGACCTCCAGGCCATTCTGAAGGGGAAATCTGTTTCCCCCACTCCCCAGGAATCAACTCCATTCATCGCACCTCTCCAAGAGTTGGTGCAGGTCATTCCATCTCCTTCACTAGCGCAAGCCATCCAGTCTCCCTCGCTTCAAGGGCAAGCGAGCCAACAACCACCCTCGTTCCAGTTCCCTTCGCAATCTCAAACCCCCGTTGTCCCCCACGTACCACTCCAGCCGGGGCCAACTGTCGGCGGCCCGGTAGCTCCCTCTCATTTGGGGTTCCCCCCTCAAGTCTCTGGGAGACATTTTCCTCCCCAATGGCACGTGCCACCTTCACCACCCGAGGAGCTCGCCCAATCGCTCCTCAACCGGTTCAATAGAATGGATGAACAGTTTCAGAATTTGAAGAAAATGGTGGACGTGAAATCCACTCCGGAGGTTGCTTTGCCAATCCTTCCGATCATCCATCTTCCTCCCTCCGAAATGCCCACATGCCGCAGGTACAATGGCACTGGCAACCCCTTCATTCACCTCAAGGATTTCATGTATGAGTCCTCCTATTGGCAAAATGACCAAAGATCCCTGGCATACCTCTTTCGGAGATCATTGGACGGTCCTGCGCTAGAGTAGTTCTATTCTTTGGAGCCCCGCGAGGCCGAGAATTTTGAAGCAGTCCAGAGAAGGCTCTTGCAAAAGTATCGGGATAGGGTCGGTCCCTCTCTTTCCATTACCGACCTAGTGGTCGAGAAGATGAAGTCCGACGAGGATTTTGTCCGCTATGCCGATAGATGGAGGTCCCTGGCAGAAAGAATAAGAGATACCCTCTCAGAGTCTGAACAAGTGAAGATGATTGTATCCAATGCCACCCCACAGTTCAGGCATGTCTTGGCCATGAACAAGCTCACCACCATGGAAGAGCTCTATGAAAGAGCCCGGTACATCCCGACCCAGTTAAAAGACTCCCCCATTATGAACATGTTTGAGCCGCCGAAGCCCAAGGTGGTCAGAAAGACAGGTGCTGGTGTCCCAGGCGGAGCAACAGAAGGGGTCGTAACAAATGAGCAAGTGAGTGCGGTCAACAACGCCAACTATGCAGCCAACCCAAGGCTTCCACAAATGCCCCGACTTCCCCTCCAACCAGGTCCTTTCCCCTCTCGTCCTCCACCCCAAAATGATCCACCTCAGAACAACATGCCTCAACTACTTCAACCCCAGCAACAACAACCACCACTTCAGTACAACCAAATTCCACCCCCATGAAATTACGGTCCCCCACAGCAACAAAGGAGGCCGATTGGTCCCAAGAGAGCCTATTACCCACCATTGCCAGAAACTATGGCGGATATTTTCAACACCCTCACGGCCTCAAACACACTCATCCTACCCAGGGAAAGGCCCGTGTGGCCCCCGAATGTTGATACCTCCAGATACTGCGTCTATCACAGGCAGCCAGGACACACAGTAGACAACTGCTTCCTGTTCAAAGATTACATCCACGACATGAATGATGAAGGCGGAATTGACTGGGATGAAATGAGGCGATACGTCGCCACTCTCAAGGCTAGAAGACCTCCTCCTAGGCCACAGTTCCAGCAACAACAGTAGCAGTTACAACAGCAGCCACAGCAACAACCACAACAACAACAACAGCCTCAGCAGGCCCAACCACAACAGCCCAACATGGGCATAATCCAGAATCCATTACCGGAGCACCAACAGCCCAATCACCAGGTCAACCCCATCTCCTCCTTCCTGGAAGTCGGGAGAGAGCAGGTGTGGCACCCAGAAAGTACCTCTATTCTTTCTACCGCCAACCCTATCGTCATGCAACCCCCTCGCCTTGCCCGGGTAGCACCTCTCTCTCATCAACCCGCGTTAGTACCGCCTTCACCATTTCCACTGCCATCACGCCCTCTCATTCGCACCCCAATGACCTATCAGCCAACACCCTTCATTACGCCCTCACACCCTCTCATCTTCTCTCACTCCCCCACTTTACCATCCACCTCTACTGCATTTGCCCCTATGCCTCCTAAGCCCCTTATCACCCGTCCACCGTACGTAACCCCGCCTGTCTCCACCATACCACCACCAATGGCTTTAAAATCACTCATCACCCACCATCCATCTCAAAACCATTACCCGCTTCAAACCCTACCCACTTCCACTTTGCCTCCACCTCCACCTTCCAGACCCCTTATCCTTCATAACCCGTGCGATATCCCCTCTACCTCCACCATGCCTCCAACTAACAAACCCCTCATCAGAATTCCTGCTCCCATCATCACCCCTGCTTCATCAACCATCCCTCCACCACTACCCCTCAAACCTCTGTTAAAACCCACTGCTACCCCTATGAGGTACAAAAGCCGCAGGCAATGGTGCTCCGGAGTGGAAGGATTTTCCACAGGGTTTTCCCCCAGAATAGTCAGAATCCCGAGCAGTCTCAGCCAGAGAGCGACGATGGAGAACAACCGGAAAGATCTATCCCTAGAACACAGTATGGTCTGTTGAAACACTTGGACAATACGCCTGCTCGGATCTCCATCCTGGAGCTGCTTCAGAGATCCACATCCCATCAGGCAGCCTTAATGGAGTATCTTCAAAAGGTCATGTTGAATGAGGACCTCCCTGTAGAAAAGATTTCTGCCGTCCTGACCCCAACGGACACGCAACCGACCATCATGTTCCACAACTACGAGCTCGCTCCCAAGGAAGCTCGGAAATATGCATTGTGTGTTTCAATAAAAATTAATGGGGTATTCATAAACCCATACCTTGTAGACACGGGTGCGTCCATAAATGTGATCTCCATGAGCACCCTTCAGTTGTGTGGGGTCGAACAGGAACAGATAAGACCTTCTTCAATCACAGTCACGGTTTATGACAATAGCAAAAGGTCGCCGCAAGGGATGATTATTCTGAGGGCAGAGATAGGTCCTATGTCAGTCCCCACGGAATTCCATGTCCTCTACATGGACCCCACATTCAAGGCCATACTGGGTCGCCCTTACATTGAAGCCATAGATGATGTGCCTTCCACCAACCATCAGTGCTTGAAGTTTCCTTACAATGGAAGAATTATTAAAGTGGTCAGCACACCTGTCCTTCACACGGTGGATGCTATCAACACCTCTCTGCCCTCTGTTTGGCCGTCTCATCGGCCCATATTGTCATTGCTGGACGTGTGTGATTCATCTCACATTCCGCTAGCATCAAAGAAGCCGATCAAGGCAACAACGCCATATCTCCCTTTTCACTCCAAAGGTTGGGAGATTATGAGGAACATCGGCTATCAACAGGGCAAAGGTCTGGGCGCACAGCTGCAAGGTAGGTTGAGACCACCAAAGGAGATTAGGCCGAACCGCAGGTTTGGCCTAGGCTTCAAAGGACCATTCAAGGCGGATTGGAAGCCCCTCACATAGACCCTATCAAACCACTTCAACAAAGGGCCCGTTGTTCAGATGGGAGATTACCCGCAAGAAGCACATGGGGGATCACATGCTGTATATTCGGCTGAAAAATGGCCGAGGGTCACCAAAAGAGGCAAGATCAAAGGTCCGGAATGCGAATGGGGCAAATGGTTCAATATACGGGATATTTCCGTTGCACTGGAAAGGATGTTCTCGTCTCCCCAGCTTGAAGGACCGCCATTGATCTCCGGAATGCCAGAGAATGTCACTACTGTTGCCAAGGTTCCAAACTATCCTCATCCTCATCAGAAGGACTCTGTCACCGGCGGATCTTTATCCGTCATCAGCATTGCCATCGACGGCTCATTAGCCGCCGTCTTCTCCATTCACTCATCTCAGCCTTTGCTGATATCTTATTCCGGGGCCAGACGTTGTCGACCTTCCCAGATCCCCCTCTCTACTTACATACCTGCGCGGGTTTCTCAACCCGCGCCAGGTCTTCAATCATGATCTGCTCTAAGAGCCTCCCAATCCTCTAGCCATAACCATTTTTCTCTCTCCTCCGATCTCCTTTCACTGTTTTGTCATCAAAAATGAAAATGAAAAAAAAATGTCGATTTCCAAACTCCTCAACAACACATCTTCGTTGAGGAAACCTCCTACATCTCCCACGGGTGCGTCCCGCCCTGCGGACCACCCGTCCAAGGTCTGATGAGCGACCTTTTCTACCCCTCCTCTGAGGGGTCTTCCCTTGTACATTCTTCACCATCCTCTTCATCTTTTTCTTCCTCTGTAAATAATGTCAGTCAATCTAGGAATAATAAGTCAAATGTAGTACCTAGGAAGAAATCCAAGGGTAGGCAGATCCCTCGTCGATTCCTTCTGGACTTAGCCGCCAGGTGTCAGTCCCTTCTTGCCATCCCTCAATTGCTAGAAAATCCCATCCAGCTACCGGAAATAGAATGTGAGGGCAACTGTGCAACTGATGAGGGGTATGGAGTCTACGAGATCACGGGTGAAGAATACCCTACTGAAGATGAGGGTGAGGAATATGAGGATGCGGCTGGCGCATATGCTAGTGGAATAAGGAGATTTGACGAGCCATCAACCGCCGTAGAAGAGTCCACCAAAGAAGTCAACTTGGGAACTGAGGAAGACCCTAGGATCATCCTCATAAGTGATAATCTACCACCCTCTGAAGAAGAGGCATTAATTGAAGTTCTCAAGGAATATAAGGACACGTTTGTATGGAGCTACGAGGATTTGCCGGGGCTGGATTCAACCCTGGTCGAACATCGTTTAACCCTAAAACTAGGGTCCGTCTCGGTAAAACAAAGGTTAAGGCGTTTCCACCCTCAAATGGCTTTGAAAATGAAAGAAGAAGTAGACAAGCTCCATAAAGCCATGTTTATTAGAGTCGTCCTTTATCCTCAATGGGTGGCAAACATTATCCCGGTCATGAAGAAAGATGGGAAAGTCAGGATTTGCATCGACTTCTGGGACCTTAACCGCGCGTGTACAAAGGATGATTTTCCCTTGCCTCACATTAATGTGTTAATCGACAACACAGCAGGATATGAGACCCTCTCATTCATGGATGGATTTTCAAGATATAATCAAATTCGTTTGGCAGAAGAGGATCAAGAGAAGGCATCATTCACTACACCTTGGGGAACATATTGTTACGTGGTCATGCTGTTTATGTTAAAGAATGCTGGAGCTACTTACCAAAGAGCTATGCTGGCCATATTTCACGACATGATGCACATATATCTAGAGGTGTATGTGGATGATCTATTGGTGAAATCAAGGACCAGGATGGAACATCCAAGGGTTTTGGCTAAGGTCTTGCAGAGATCAAGGGAGTTCCAATTGAAAATGAACCCGAAGAAGTGTGTGTTTGGTGTATCATCGGGCAAATTACTGGGCTTCATTATGAGTAAAAGGGGGATTGAGATAGACCCCGACAAAGCTAAGGCCATCAGGGATATGCCGCCTCCCAAGAATTTGAGGGAAGTCCGAGGTTTAATCGGGAGGTTGCAGTTTATTTGTCGGTTTGTGTCTCAGCACTCACAAAGGTGTAGACCTTTCTATGAGTTGACCAAGCCAGGAGTAGAATTCCACTGTGATTCTAAATGCCAAAAGCTTTTGAAGGGTTAAAGGAATATCTGGCTAATCCACCCATTCTCATTCCACCCAAACTAGAAAAACCTCTGATCCTCTACATCTCAGTCTTGGACGACTCCGTGGGAGTTGTCCTCGCACAAGCTGATGAAGAAGGCAAGGAACGGGCAACCTATTACTTATCCAAACTTCTCAATCCCTGTGAGCAGAAGTACACAATCATGGAGAAAACCTGTGCTACCCTTGTTTGGCTAGTGCAGAAATTGAAGCACTACTTCTTGGCTCATGAGGTCCACTTGATTGCTCGCATGAACCCTATCAAGTTTCTTCTGGAGAAATTCGTCCTTACTGATAGGCTAGCACGCTGGCAGAGTTTCCTCTCTCAATTTGACATCACCTATATCCAGCAAAAGGCGATTAAAGGCTATGCCATAGCCGAGCATCTTGCTCACCATCCTCTTCCTAAGTTCGATCCTGTCCAATCAGAGTTTCCAGATGAGGAACTAATGTCTGTCACTCAGTCTGACAAGCCAATGTGGACATTATATTTTGATGGAGCTCTAATTCCCAAGGGAAGGGTATCGGCATTGTCCTTCTAACGCCTGAAGGCGTTACTATCCCAGAGGCATTTTAGCTCGCGTTCCCAGTCACCAACAATATCGCTGAATATAAGGCTCTTCTAGCTGGCCTGGAACTAGCCCGTTCTTTCTATATCACTGAGTTGCGAGTCGTGGGTGACAGTCAACTTGTTCTCCGCCAGGTGCTTGCCAAATATCGCACCCTCGATCCCAAGCTCAAACTCTTTCAGGAGCTAGTCTCCACCTATGCCAAATTGTTCACCAAGCTGATCTTTGTCCATGTTCCTCGTGAACAGAACATTCTGGCCGATGCCCTCGCCTCCTTGGCGTCATCCTTCAAATTCCCTTTAGGTGCATGGTTTAGATCCATCATTCTCTACAAGCGTCTTATCCCTGCCATTCAGGACCCTTACCTCTTAAAGATAAAGGAACGAGTCCTACAGAAGATCCAGAAGGGAGAAATTCTTGAGAAGAGGGAGATCATGCTGGCAGAAGTCAAAGAAGAGCTGGCTGACGAGGAGAAACCATGGTTCTATAAAATTGTCAAATACTGTAAAGATCAGTCTTATCCTGAATGAGCCACCACAGAAGATAAGAAAGCCATGAGAAGGGTGGCTCAGAAATACACATTGGTTGGAGGTCTACTCTATAGGAGGAGCCTTACTGGCGTTCTGTTAAGGTGTCTTGACGACAATGAGGTTTGGAAATGCGTAGAGGAAGCACACTAGGGTGTCTGCGGTGGCCACGTAAATAGTCAGATGCTCGCCAAGAAGATCATTAGGCAATGCTTTTACTGGCCCACTATGGAAGAGGATTGTGCCGTCTATGTCCGTAGGTGTGTCAAGTGTCAACTTCACGCCGATAAAATACATTCACCCTCTTCCTCACTTCACCCAATATCCTCCCCATGGCCTTTCTCCATGTGGGCATTCGACATCATCGGTCCCCTAGGTGATCCCAATTCCCTTACCAAGCAGAAATCTTTCATCCTTACTTCGACAGAATACTTCACCAAATGGGCCGAAGCTGAAGCTTACGTAGAAATCAAGGCGTCAACAGTCTGCAAATTCATCATGAAGAACATCCTCGCCAGGTTCAGCGTCCCAAGCACAATCGTCACCGATAATGGGCCACAGTTCATTTCTCAGGACCTTCAAGACCTCTGCAAAAGGTACGCAATTGCATTGCATCATTCATCACCTTATTACCCACAAGGTAATGGCCAAGCGGAGGCCAGCAATAAAACATTGATCAAAATCATCAAGAAAATCTGCGAGTCCAGTAAGTTTTCAGACTGGCCAGAGAAGCTTATCGAAGCTCTATGGGCCTATCGCACTTCAATCCGTACCCCCACCGGGCAGACTCCGTTTGCCCTTACTTATGGGACGGAAGCGGTAGTCCCGTACGAGACTCTGATCCCTTCTTTCAGAGTACAGTTGGATGAGGAATTTCCCCTCGACGAACGTCGCAATTCACTCCTTGCCCAGTTGGAACTCTTAGACGAGAAGCGGTTGGCCGCTGCCGAGCATGCGCGTGTGTATCAAAATGGACTCGCTCGCTTTTATCAAAAGAAAGTCGTTGAGAGAAAATTCAAAGTCGGTGAGATGGTCGTAAAAAGAATTTTTGTCAAACCTGGAGGGCCGCGTTCTAAGCTCCAACCCAATTGGGAAGGACCATTTGTGATTCAAGCCGTGTACCCTGGCAACGCCTACAAACTAGTCAACGCCGAAGGGACTGAGTTATCCCACCCTTGGAATGGACTTTATCTTAAAAAGTACTACCCCTAGCGTAGTGCCAAAACGTCAAAAACAAACAAATGATGAAAAGATAGAAAACATTAAAAACAACAAAAAATATTGAAAATCACTAAAAATATGGAAAATTTAAAATGCTGATGGTTGGTGGTCACCATGTAGTTAAGTCCCTGCATCCAACCTTCATGTTAGGATAGGGCCCATTAAGACTTGGTAGGCACCGGGTCTTGGTTTGCCAGAACCGTGGAGATCCCTGTCCGGCCACATCGGCCTATGCTTGCTCAAAGGAAGCCAACATGTACTAACTTACGTATTTTATCCAAAAAAGTTGGTAGCATCACCGATAGTGGGGCCTCACCCAGAAGATATCCGAAAGCTGTAATCTTTATTCTTTTCTCTTCGACCAAATGAGACAGTCGGCGCCCTTAAAACGCTGAGCATGAGAAACCAAAACTCAAACCCCTTAAGGCAAGAGTAGGATCCATTTCCTCGAGCATCGATCAGAGCACGAGAAGAGGGCAGTGTCCCCGCAGGCATACAAAAGGGAGCCCACAACGTCAAACTATATCTCCCTCATAAAAAGAAACACAAAATCAAAATCAAGAGGAAAGCCTGGTCGTGACCGTGCCTGATGCGATAAATGAAATCCCTCAAGGCAAAAAGTCTAAATCCACAAAAGAAGTTATGGATTGTAAATGCTCGAGATTTGGTCCGAAGTTGTCCGAAAGAGGAGAGTTAATGGGCCCTTATTGGCTCGCCGGGTTAACGGTTTTGCCGGTCCTCTCAGGAGGTTTACCCCATACACTCTTCCTTCTTCCTTTGAAGATGAAAGCTAGATGGATTTTCTGAAGGGTAAAACCCGCCAAGGTCAGCGACCTTATTTTTAATACCCACGTATGGTTGCCTACTTTGAAAAGTAAAAGCTATCGCTGCGAAGGAGTCTCTGTGTTTCTGGACGGTCAAGACCCATGTTTACCACTTTGATGTCTACTTATTTAACCTTGGGCTTAGGCCAATGCAAGCGTGTCACCTATGGGTGCGACGGTGTCTGATTCCGGGTCAGCGTCGCGCGGTTGGTCGTTAGGCTTCCAGGGTGTTTCATCATATACCATCTAGAGTTGTGAGGAAATAGACCCAGGTCGGGTAAATCATTTACCTCGAAAACCTTTTGGGTGAATCCATGTGGTCGGAAGCGACTGGGAGCCTAAGCATGGCATGACGGTATTGTCATCAGGGTAAGTCTTAGCCGGCAGGATTATCATTCGAGGGGTCTAGAGGCCCAAATCAACCTAGATGTACACTTAGGATACCTGGGAGGTTAGTAAGAAACCCTTGTTCTCGTGTAGGTTAGGTGCCATTTGGGTGCTTGCCAGGCGTTAGCAACAAAAAAAAATGAAATGATAAAAACAAAAAAATAAAAAGGAAAAATGTACATATTTGCAAACAAAAAAATTGAATATAACAAAACAACAAAAAAATGTCAAATATAAAAAGAAAAACAAATCAATTTTGCATGATTACATTTGTATGCAGCATTTCACTTTTTAATCTCGCTTGCATTCGTGTGCTTGTTTGTCGCATTCATCATCACCACATCTTTCCCTTGCCTTCGTTAATAAAGGCTTGGCCCCTTGACCCGTTATCAAGGACAGTCAAAGTGACCATCTGCTTATTGAGCAAGGGGCCAAGTCAGAGCAGAAATTCTGATTTGTTTATTTCAGTGATGTGTGCAGGGATTCGAGGCAACAAGAGCAAAGGTGAAAATCAAACAAAACCGAACCTTTCATTCGATTCCAAAATAAGAAGTTGTACATTAAGTTCCACCTTCTCTCTCTGCATTATTCGTCCCACTACTCTCCGGGCAAAACGCTCTCAAGGGTGCTACCCAGCTACGAAAAGTGGTACTCCTACCGCTCTGTACTCCTCTTCCCATCACCACACCCCGGCGTTGATCCATGAGAGCAGCAAAGAAGCTACCAACACGAAAGCCACGCTCTCGTGCTCTTCGGTAGCGCTCCTCACCATCTGTCAGCCACTGTTTAACAAGACCAAGGCTGATTCGGAGTTCGAAAAACTGGGCCTCCATGGCTCTTCGTTCCTCCCTTTCAGCCAATCTGTCGGCTCTTTCTCTCTCCCTGTCTCTTTCTCTCTCTGCCCGTTCTCTCTCACGGTCTTCCCTCTCCAACTGGAGAGTGATCCTCAACTCTCTGGCATCCCTAGAAGAGTCGTCATCTGGACGACGTCGCAGTTCCTCCTCCAGCTCAACTATTCTAGCCTCCCTCTGCGCAGCTTGGGCAAGTGACTCTTGCGTCTCCTTTTCCTGCCAGATACACCATCTCAGATATGCGGCAAAGCATAAACAAGGAGCACTCAACACTGATGCTCTTACCTGTATAGAGATCATTCCTTCTGCCTCTGCGGCACGCTGTGTAGCACGAGCAAGTTGCTCGTGAAGTAAATCAAGTTCTGAGGTAGGGATCCATAAGCTAGAGACACCACCCGCTCCCATCGCTGAGGAGGCCGCGTCAATCTGGGCGCGCTATGGCCCACACTTGTGATAGTCAGGGGTCGAACACCTTGAATCTAGGGTCTTAATTAGGAGTGCACCCACCGAGGCACTCAAGGCTTCACGTGTGTCGCCCAATTGTTGCTCCGTCTCTGCCAGGCGAGATCGCAAGTTCGCTATCATGGCATCACGAACATCCTGCAGCCATAGGAGTCAGCATTTCCACAAATAAAACCAAAAGAGCAAGAGACAAAAGAGGGAGAACTACCTCCACAAGTCTCCGGGGTTGGAGCCACTCTGCATACATTATCTTATACAGACGCAGGTAATCCTCGCTATCCTGCGCATGTGATTCCATTATTGTGCCACCCCGTTGCCAGTCTTCATACTGTTCGGGAAACCGCACACGCCAATCAATGCAGGTTGCCGGTCCCCGTGTCTTTCTCCCAACGCGAGGTGGCGCAGTCGTATCCACCCATTCCTGGGCTAACCCTAGAGTCCTCATAACCAATCGTAGCCGAAGCGGCTCAATTTCATTCAGGCAATGCATCCAGAGATCCCGTCCAAACCGGGCGCGACTTGTTAAAACCCATGGTTGGTCGGCATCGACCATGCCTGAGTAGGGTCTCTAGTTTACCTAGGTTAGGTTGTACATACCCATTTAGGTGGTCAAAACCAAAAACAAAAATAACAAAATAGAAGTAAAAAAAATCCCACCATCGCTGCAGGGAACTCCTGAAGCTCCCGCCTTAGCACCATCAGTTGGTAGGTTCGGGGTGCCACACTCATGATGGGTTCCCACCGCCTGGCTAACGGCACCATCACTGGTCGCCAATGCCGAGCTCTCCCCATCGGGAGGTAATAATAACTCCACAGCTGCATTAACACATGCCATCAGTACCTTAAGTGGACTATTATAAAAAATATATAAAAAATACAAAACAAAACTAAACTAAAAAAACAAGACAAAATCAAAAATACCTGGATAAATGGTGTGAAACCACTCGCAGTCATCTCACGGTCTGCCTCTTGGGACAGACCTGTAAACAAATGCGCCAGCATGGCAGCTCTCCGAGCGTAGTGCCCTACTCTTTCGAGGTCTGATAGTAGCTCCAGGAAACGACAATGGATACCGTCCCCTTTCGAGCTCAGTATCAATCTTCCCAGTAAAAAGAGGAGAAATCTCCTCAAATCCATGTTGGATCTCTCCCGATTGCCAAAATCTGTGCAATACACAGCATGACATCCTCTTTCCATCCTTTCCATGAATTCTTCTGAGGACTCATCGTCCCGTCGACGAGTATCAGTGAGCCCTAATGCCTCCATGATAGATGCCCTAGCTACTGACCTGTTCTTCCGACCATCTAGGTCCAAACCCAGTAGCTTCTAGGCACCTTCTCGGTAGTCCGCGTAGGTGACTCCGGTCACTGCCTCACCATCTACCTTGAGGCTCGTGATTCGAACCACATCTTCTAGACTGGGCACCATGTGCCCCTAGGGCATCAAGAATGCCCAACTCACTGGGTCTCATCTTTCACTCAAGGCTTGGATGAGGACCAGGTCGAGCTTGATCGGCTCGATCCGGAGAAAGACGCCAAATCCCATCACGTCTAACCTGGCCTTCTGAAAATTCGGGAGACCCTTGTATGATGCCGCTACTAACTCCCTTGAAATGTGCGATTTCATCACACTCTGCGCGTGCATAAGAAAAGGAGAAGTGTGTTGTCAAAAGAAAGGAGGAAAGAAAGGCAGGAAGAAAGAATGAGAAAAAGGGCAGGAGAGCTCAGCTTACGAGTTGCGATTGGGTCATTTCGCTGAAGTACCCTTCGAGGTCCGAGAGCTTCCTCGAACTGCTACTACTGGACCTGCTCCTCTTCGAGGAATGGGAAGATTCGCCCTCCATCCCAATCTCAGAACTTTGAGTTCCTTCTCTTTCGTGAGAATTTGTACTCTCCAAGTTGGCTCTCAATGTCCCTGGAGTAACGAAAGAGGCAGGTATTTATAGAAATGGGAGAAGTGTGGGCCAAGATTTCCTCCGTCACCTTTAATGATAGCCCTCGCGATAGGGCGCCTGCCATGCGGTCCTATGTGTCACTTCACCGCTCGCGCAGGGTGACTGTTTAGACGGTGTAATATGACGACCCGCTCCCTATGTTATCTAGGGATGCCCTATCATGCTTTGGAAGTCGTCCGCAAAGTTTGAAACACCGTCCGAGAAAAGGGACTAGAGTCGTCATTATTGACTTTGACGGCAGATTCCCGTGGAAAATAGTCACAGCAAAACGTGATCCTCCTTTTTAGAGCGGGGTTTCAGCAGACACATCACATGGGAACAGTGCAAAGGAGAAGAAGTGTAGGGAAGAAGGAACGCACAAGAGAACAAACAAGCAGCAGAAAATCAAATCACTCCATTCATAATTCTACATGAGCTATCATAGACACCACAATCATAGAGAGGAGGTGGGTCCACTGGCTCGCCAACTCTCGCCATTATCGTCATGCTCGTCCCTCTAGGTGTCCCTCTTCTCTCCCCTGAGGTGAGGGTCCCTCAGAAGCCTTCTGGATCCCCGTGCAACAGCATCTGCCTCGCCTCGTGGCACTTGCTCTACGGTAATGACTCGCTGCTCCTCCCCTCGCGTGGCGAAGAAACCACCAACAGAAAAGTGGCCAGACTGGCGGAGTCGCGCCCCGAACTCTCGTGCTCTCTCGTAGCGCATCTCCATGCCCTCTAGCCTCTTTCCCATAGCCCGAAGGCCTAGCTGAAGCTCCCTCACCTGGGCCTCCATGGCTCTTCTGTCCTCTCTCTCCTTCTCCCTCTCTAGCCTTTCTCTTTCCGCCTCTCTCTTGGCCACCTGGAGGAACACCCTCAACTCTAGGATGTCTGGAGAAGCCCTCTCCTCACCACGACGCCGCAGCTCTGCTACAGTCGCTACATAGGCATCACGTTCCGCTTCCGCCCGGGCCGCACGGGCCACCGCACCGGCAAGTTGCTCCCGGAGGGAGGCAATCTCAAGAAAAGGGGCCGACGAGCTGGAAGATGCGCCGCCGGTCATTCCCACCATCGCTATCTGCTGGGCACGTTGGAACAAACAAACAACGGCCGTCAGCTAAGCTCCAAATTAAAAAAAAGGAATGCAGTACTTAACTTACCAGGATCGACAGTTCCTGTTGAGTTACGGCCAGCTGCCGCCTGGCCTCTGCCAGTTGGGCACGCAAGCCGTTGATGTCACGTGCATCCCCAGCTTGGGGAAGTCCCACATAACTCTCTCTCTACTGCCGCAGGAAGTCGACACTGTCCTGCACCAATACGCTCCCTTGCTGCCCAGGGAGACGTATACGCCAGTCCTCGAGCTTCGCCTTGTCGCGACTCTCCTTCCTCACACGGCTCGGCTTGTCTGCACTCGCCCATTCATCGGCCAAGCCCGGGGCCCTCGCCATGCCCTGCATCAAGAAAGAAGGGTCTTACGTCAAAACACGAGAACGCGTCTCCTATCAAGGACGCGTCCATCATTTGAGTGCAACACTCGCCGAACCCTTTTCCCTCTCGCGTGGCTCGCTCAAAACTCAAAATAGATCAAAAAGGAGAAAATCGAACGACATACCGGGCCGTGTTCACATCCCTCCGTACCATCAGGCCCCTCGGATCCCTCAAGTACCCGAAGGGGTCCTTCCTCTTCCATGGACGCCTCTCCGTGCTCTTGCGCGTCCCTCCTCGGGCGAGGAGTCCCTTGTCCCTCTCGCCCTTCACCATGGTCCGGCCTACCAAACTCCATCGATCGAGAGTGGAAGAAGACAAGGAGGGGCGAGCGAATCTCGATGGGAGGCGGGCTCGTTTGTGGGCAAGTCACGGGAGAAGAGAAGCCCCCTGGCGCTTTAAATCTGAATTCAAAAGTTAAGACGCGTCCCCGCGCCTAGACGCGCCCAAAAAAGAGAGAGAGAATAAGAAAGAAATAGGTTCCTCCATGCAAAGCGTAATTCCCTACTTCTTAGGACACGGTCTCGTGAAGCGTGCCTCGGAAGAACAAGTGCAAGGAAAGAAGCATGGGAGAGAGAAAGTACACACAACACAAGGAACCATTTCATTTCACATAAGCGAATAGTCAAAGTACATCATACAGTGAGAAAGGTGGGGTGTACAAGCAACTCTCTAACTCTCGTTACCACCCTCCTGATCATCTCTCTCCTCCCTCCTCTGACGGGGATCCCTAGGGGGCCTCTGCGAACCCTGAGAGGCCGTGCTCGCCTCACCAGGTGGCACCATGCCAGCCTCCAAGGCGCGACGACGCTCCTCAGTAGAAGAAACTAGGAAGCTGCCCATGGAGAACAAACCAGAATGACGAAGCCGCGCGCCGCGCTCCTTCGCCCTCTGATACCGCTCCTTGCTCTCCCGAAGCCTCCCCTCCGCCGTGCCAAGGCTCAGTCGGAGCTCCATCACCTGGGCCTCCAGAGCCCTCCTCTCGTCCCAATCTCGATGTCGCTCTGCCCTCCTGTACTCCCTCTCTCTCTCTATGCTCTCCCTATCCCTCTCCCTCTCATCTCTCTCTCTCATCGCCTCTCTCCTCGACAACTCAAGGGCAATCCGCAGATCCAGCACGTCGCGAGGGAGCTCCTCAGCCTCCCGCCGCCGCTCCTCCTCTAGCCCTGCTATCCGCGCGTCACGCTCTGCCACCCAGGCGTCACGCTCCTGCTCGGCACGGACCGCACGAGCCAGGGCATCCCGAATCTCCGCCACCTGCCAAAGGCCACGTACCCCATAAGAGAGCAGTGAAGGAAGAAAAATAGCTAGAAGACAGTCGGGGTCGAGCAGACACTCACTAGAGCCTCGCAGTCACGCTCGGCCTCCTCAGCCCGGGCCACCACGTACGCCAGCTGCTCCTGAAGGGCAGAAACCTCCGGAGGAGGGCACCACGAACTGGAACCCACTCCACCAGCCATCCCGACTGCCGCTGCCTGATGGGCCCACTGAAACACGGAACAAACGATAGCCATAGGCTAAGCATCAAAATCCAGGTGACAAAATAAAAAAAATGCTTTGCATAGACTCACCAGGATCTCCAACTCCTGTCGGATGGCCACCAACTGCCGCTTGGCGTCTGCCAGCTGGGCCCACAGGTCAGCAATCATGTTATCACGAGCATCCTACATTACATATAAGTTAGTGTCACAAATGTATACATATAGAAAAGGAAAACACCCTCATTTCACACTTACCCTTGCCGCACCACCAAGGAAGAGACGCTCCCCGTACGTGGCCCGGTACCGTCTCAAGTAGTCAGTGTTGTCCTGTACATGGGACACCACTGGGACCCCGCCTTGCTGCCAGTCCTGGAACTGTGCAGGGAAGCGCGTACGCCAATCCATGATCTTTACCTTCCCCTTGGTCTTCCGCCCAATGCGGACCGGCTCATCTACCTCGACCCACTCCTGGGCTAGCCCCAACGTCCTCATAATCAGCCTGAGCCGCCGCGGCTCGATCTCGTCCAGGCAATGGACCCACACATCCCGCCCGAAACGAGGACGACCCGTTACAACCTAAGGCTGACCAGCGTCGGCCATGCCCAGGTAGGGCCTCCACACCACCTGCATCACCATACATGCGTCATGTTAGTTGTCATTTTACTCAATTAAGTCACATGCATAAAAACATAAAAAATCATACACATCATACCATAGCCTCGGGGTACTCGCTCAGCTCCCGACAAAGCGACGCCAGTTGGTAGCCGTGGGGTGCCGCGACCATGACCGGCCTCCACCGTCGTGCCAGAGGCACGGCTCTCCTATTCCCCTGTCTGGCTCTTCCCATCGGGAAGTAGTAGTAGCTCCACACTTGCATCCATCATACAGTATTAGTGCGAGTAATTGCATATTTAACTATGGTGAAATGCATAAATAAAATGTTTACCTGGAGAAAAGGTGCGAAGCCGCTGACTGTCGTCTCTCTCTCTGAAGTCTGGGAGAGATCGGCGATCAAATGGACAAGCAGAGCTGCCCCCCACGCATAGTTCCCCACTCTGTCAAGATCCGCCAGGATCCCGAGGAAGCGGCAGTGGATGTCGTCCCCCTTCGTCCCCAGCAGAAGGTGGCCCAGGAAGAAGAAAAGGAACGGCCGGAGGTCTAGATCCACTAGCTCTCGCTCACTCGGGTCCTGGGTGAAAGCTGCCCGAGCGTCTCCCTCCAGTCGTGCCAAAAACTCAGCTCCAGTCTCCCTGACCCGCTGGCGCGGGTCACCAAATCCGAGCGCCTCCATAATCTCCACTCGGCCGACTACCCTGCTGTCTCTGTCAGTCGCGCTCGTCTCTAGCCATAGCAGGTCCAAGGCACTCTCTCGGTAATCGGGGTAAGTGACCCCGCTGACTGCCTCTCCGTCAACTCGTAGCCCGGTGATCCGAGCTACGTCCTCCAGTGTCGGCACCATGTGCCCCCAGGTCATCAGGAACGCCCGGCTCGGCGTATGCCACCGCTCCCTCAACGCCTGGATGAGAGGAAGGTCGAGCCGGAAGGGCTCGATCCTGAGGAAGGCTCAAAAACCCATGGCGTCCACCCGCTCCCTCTGAAAGTCCGGCAGCCCACGGTACGCTGCCACCACCAGGGACCAGCTGATCCGGCTCTTCATCACGCCATGCACACCACAAAACAAACAAAAGGGAACACATCAGAATCATGAATGATAAATAACAAAGACTGCACATATTTATTTTCTATTTATTTTCCCCAAAAAAATAATATATATATATATATATATATTTTAAAGGCTCTTCCTTATTTATTTATTTTATCTGTTTTATATAAATATGTATATATATATAATAATAATATATGAAGGCGTCCAATCTTGTGGACGCCTCCAGATTTTTCTTTCCTTTTTTGAATTTCATAATTAAAAAAAACAATACATAAAAATTTTTGAAGGCGTCCAAATAGGTGGACGCCTCTTTACATCTATATATATATATTATAATTACGTAATAACCCAAAAAAAATAATAATAATAGAACAAAATAAAAAAGAAAGAATGGAGGCGTCCAGGCCCCTGGACGCCTCCTTCCCTCACTCTCCGGCCTTCTCCACACCGTCTCTCGCCCGCCTGTTTAGCCTAATAAACCAACAGAATGGAGGTCTAAGGGGCTTACCGGGTCGTGTGATAACACTAGTGCTATCAACCTTGCAAAAAATACAGTCCAACACTCTAGGACTAAGCATATTGAGATTAGGCATCACTTCATTAGAGATGAGGTCGTTAAGAAAAACTTTGAGCTGCATTTTGTTTATACTCTAAATCAAATTGCTGACATCTTCACCAAGCCCTTATGTAATGACAAGTTTTCAACACTCAGAAGAGAGCTTGGTCTTTGCCGACCTCAGGCCAATAAAAACTGATATGATGATCTTATTCAACTTGGTTATGTGTTTTTGTAGATTGGCATTCATGCATTGTTTATATGTCAATATGTCATTTTATATATGTGTCACATTGCATGTAGATGCATAATAATGAAATGAGTTCATGATTCATAATGCATTGCATGGTATGTGTAGCATCCTTCCTGCATGGCCATGGTATATCAAATGTTGATGTATGGAAAGGAAGGTTATGCTTGTCTAGAAGCACTCAATATGCATGAGGTTTCACCTCCGTCAAGTACCATACGTCATTGTCGCATATAGGCCATATAGTAAGGGGGAGTTGTCATTTTGCAGCATTCATACATGAGTTTCATCTTCATTCTGTTGCATTTAATAAGTGTACAACCATATATTGGGTCATGCATTTCATGTCTACCAAATTCATGTCCACACCTGCACGTTTCAGGTCATTCTCCTCTTCACACTTATCATTACACTTGCTTGCAAACATAACTCTTCGCGTATCCATTGCATATCCTTAGGGGGAGTTTTGTTGATTCTCTTAACCTCTTACAAACTGCACTTCAGTGGCTTACAGTCTGGTTTGAGTTCATGAGACAGATGGACATATGGTGTAAGAGCTTTCTATTATATGCCCTAATGATTGTCCATTAAATGAAAATGGTTCAGATTTAATGATTTCCTTGTAGTTCTGATATATCTTGTTTGAAATCATCTATGTTCTGTAGTTTTTATAGACTTTCACTAAAGACTGCATGTTGTGCTTTGAATGACTATCCTGATATCTGAAAATTCAAAGTTCATGACCATCTTGGTGATACACTCAGGCTTAGTATTGTTTTTAAACATCTTGATGAGCTGGAATTCTTGAAAATCAATTTGACAGAGCAATGATATTGTTGCACGGAGAAACATATCATGTCATCAAATCAAGTGACAAATGCATATGTCATGATGTGCCCCTTTTACCTCAATCTTAAAACTTTTGGACTCTAGGCAGAGCAATGACAAAATTGCTGAGAAATATATCCTCTCATCAAAGAATTGAGACAGGATATGTCATGACGTGACTTTACTATCTCTGTTCATCTTGAAGCATGACAGCCAGTCTTACCAAATTCCTAGGAATACTGGTATCTAAACAACGTGTATTCTTACGGCTTGGAGGCATGTACTAGACTTGATTGCTCGTAAAATATGAGTCTTGTGCCTTCAAATGCAAATGATATTGATAATCAAACTTGTTGAATTCCTAAAATTCCATGCTTTAGTCATGATTGTTTAGCCTCAATACATGCTTTTGTGTTATTGCCTTTGTCGTTATTGAATATGGATATATAAGACAAGGGAAGGTTAAACACTGTCATGATATGCACCTTTGGTTCATTTCTATTAAATATTGGATGTAGCTGCTTTTCGAACTCTGTTGATGATCTCGAATTTCATTAGCTTTGAACCATATATGTTGCTCACGGCATGCTTCAGTTTTGCATATAATGGCTTGCTCTCCACTCCTTTCAGCTATGGTCTCACAAACATTTTCCTTTATCCCTCCTTTTTTTGCTGTTGGCAAAGGGGGAGAATTCTTTGTGTGAGTAATTCTTTGTGTGAGTCCTTTGTAAGCTATGCGTTATCGCGTTGTCAAAAGAGAGAGTGCCTTGACGACATGGGAGAGTCATGGGAGTATCAAAGGGGGAGAGCCTTCATCTGTGATAAAGGTTTGTGCATAGCATTCACATGTAGCATTCACATGCTTTGATCATCCATGCATACATATCCGCATTTACATGTTTCACTATCATGGATCTTGAGCTGCACACAGGTTGCATATGTCATAAACTTTGCCATATTTGCCATATTGGATATTCATATCACATAATGACTCACAGTGTTGTCATCATCAAAAAGGGCGAGAATGTTGTGTCCCTGAAGTCATTTGAGTCATTCTGTGGTCACTTGGGTCATTCGACATCATTCTATGGTCATATGCATTCTGTGGTATTCTTGGTTTTGATAATGGCTAAACACTATTAGTCATTGTTGTTTTTCACTCTTATATGACTGACATATGTGCTGTTGTGTTCATGACAGATATGCAAATGAATGGACAAGTGAAAGCTCAACGTTGCGCCCTCGCACGCGGATCGACCTGCACGGTCAGGTCGCGGGGATGCTAATGGAGTTGAACGACGGAGTTCAAGACTTAACGGACCGACCCGGGCAAGCCCAGGTTCTGCCCAGCTGGCGGTCGACCGCCAGCATAGGGGCGGTCGACCGCCCCAGCCAGGGAATCCCAGGCCGAAGATGTTTTAGCTACAGGTCGACCGCCAGCCCGTAGCGGTCGACCGGACATTCCAGTGGCCATCCGTCTATAGTGTTTCTCAGTGGAGGTCGACCGCCAGAAGCTGCAGGTCGATCGCCAGCCCCGATGCAGCCTTGTTTGACTTCGAATTCCACCTCGTGGCCAGCCCCTTTCCATGGATTTGTTTAATCAAAGATTACCTAATCATCCATGATTTATGGATCTGGTCTGGAGGGTGTCTATGGACCATTCAAGGTCTATAAAACCAACACTTGAGGGGTTAGAAACCCTAATGCTTCAAGGTTTCAAGAGAGATCAAGGGAGGCCATTTTCGAGGTACTGTAGCACCTCCGTGAACAGTGTTTCGGGAAGGAGTTCTTCATCCATTCCAAGGCATTCAAGTCCAGATCTGAAGCCATCTCAACCTCCAAGAAAGAAGAAGCAATCAAGGGGTTCAAAGGTGATCTAAACTGCATCTTTCTTCCTCTTCATCAACTCAAGAGGATCAAAAGGAATATCAAAGCTACATCTAACACTCTCTCCATCAACTCAAGGTGATTCAAGTTCATATCTCAATCCAGCAACCTCCAAAGAAGAGTAGAAGCAAGAAAGGCTAATAAGGAGATCAAAGGAGGCTGCAAGGGTGTATTCAAGGGAGAGGAGCTCGAGTACTGTAGCTGTGAACAGTACTCCGGGAAGAAGTTCTTCATCATATCTCCAAGTGATTCAAGCTACTTCAAGAGGAGATCAACTCCAAGCCAAGTGAAGCATCAGATTCAAGCTCCAGCAAACTCAGATAAGATCTTTTCTCCTTGAGCATATTTCATATCTTGTTTTAGTATTTTCATACTTGTTCTTTTCCATTTCATTCAAACATTTGGAACTGAAGATCGTCCCTACCGGTGGTTAGTAGGAAGGCAATCGGAAGTTGTCCGATCTGCGGTGTTGACGTCCCTACCGGCGGTTAGTAGGAAGGCAATCGGTGATCTTTCCGATTTGCGGTTCAGTGCGTGGCACTAGTGGAGCCTCACCGGATTTGGTGAGGGGTGGACGTAGGACTGTGGATTCAGTCCGAACCACCTTAAAATCTTGTGTGTTGTGATTTGTTTGTGTGATTGTTTCGTTCTAGATGCATGCTTAAGTTCTAATCGATATAATAGTAATCATCTTGCTAAGCAAATCGTTGTGTCCTTCATTTAGCTAGTTATATTCCGCTGCGATTTGTTCTATCGAGCTATTTAGAGGGTTCCATTGCGAAAAGGGGCAGATCTATTCACCCGTCCCCTCTAGATCCACTGTCCATTACACAACAGATCGTCCCACTCAGATGACCCTCGAGGTCGGAGAGCCGCCTGATCTCGCTGCTAGGCCTGCTCCTCTTCATGACGCGGGAAGACTCTCCTTCCATCCTGAAATCTCTAGATTCTCCTCTCCTTCCCCTCCTGAGCCTTCAAAACTCTCCTTAGTGCATTTGGATGAACTAGCCTAAGGGGGGTACTTATAGGAAGGAGAGGCGCTACAGGACGAAACACGTCACATCCATGGTTAGTCGTCAGGGTTCTGTCTAGATCTCCTTGTACTGTGGTGCGATTCTGTTGTAATTTTGCTGCTTTCTGATGTATTTAATCTATGTTGGTCTATGCATGTTTTACTAACGGACGTCTTTGTCCTATCTTGTGTACCGTCCTTCTGTGTTTGGTCCCCCCACGTCTTGCATTGTACTATATGATATTTACGCCATTAGAACACGTCAAGGACCTTGCGACCCGAACGAATCTGGGATTTGAGTTCTCCTTCAATAAAAACAGTGATGATTGTAGAAGAATTTGGGTTGTACGGATAGGCCGTTAATTTGTGGTAGCATGGGGACGACGGTTCCATTCAGTGAGTTGGTGCGTGGATAAACGGGCCCCGGCTCAGTATTAGTTCACCGAACTGGTATCCTGACCCATTCTTAACGAGTTGACAATATTATCCTTGGCTATTTTCTATTTTAGTTTGTTTTAAATTTTTCTTTAAACCCAGCATGTATTCATATAGGACTTTAAATTTATTGCGGAAGATCATTCAAGTGATTCGATTGTGAAAGCCGTTGTGCTTCAATTCTTACAAATATGAGATATTCCACTCCGAATGAAATACTGAGTTTCCTTGAAATGGCCCTACGCTGCTCTTCCAAAGGAGACCCTTGTTTGGACAGACCCTCAGATATTCCTTTACTTTTTACCTTGTTTGACCCACCTTGGCCGCAGCACTTCCACATTGGCTGGTAACCGCTCCCCAAAGGTGAAACCTGTAGGTTTATGACCCAGGTACTTTCACACCGAGAAGTTGGTCTCCTTTATTTTCATGTCTGAGCACCCATCTCACCCTTCCTTATTTGATATCCATCCAAGCAATCATCAAAATTTGAAAGACCTTCTCCAAGGTCACCTCATTGAAACTACAGGAAAGATTCCAAACAGCAATGTCAGAAGCGTGTCTTATCACACCTTGGCATCAACTTATCAGTCCATTCCCACTCCATTTCACTCAACTTCGATACCATTCTATTATGTGTCACTCCCTTGTAAAGCAGACGCCAAGGCGGGGCAGCTGTAAACACGCTATTACTGACGTCCCCTGAGAAAATCTCATATCACTATGCGACGTCCCGCATCGGCTCTTGCATTTTGAATCGCATGAGTGCTTCCTATTCTTGAGTCTTCTTCCGCCTTTTCAGCATCCGGAAACCGCCTCGTTGCAGAAGTTATACGGCATTCGGAGGGCATCACCCCCAATCGGACGCATCGGAAGTTTCCGGGACTAGGGGAGTGTCTGGCAGGCGGTTGCCGACGCCTTTTCAGGGAATCCGGGGGGGGGTCTTCATAGAGGCGTCCAGGCCCCTGGACGCCTCCATAATTTCCACATTTACAAAACACAAAAAAATGTATAAAAAAAATAGTAAAATCATGGAGGCGTCCAGGCCCCTGGACGCCTCCATCAATACAAATAATAAAATATAAATAATATTAATAATGGTAAAAAACAAAAAAACAAAAAAATAATTTTATGGAGGCGTCCGGGCCCCTGGACGCCTCCATCAACTTGCCCACGGGCGCCCCCCGTCCGCCGGTCGGTTTGTCGTTTGAGGAAAAATCCAAATTGTGAAGACGTCCTGCCAACTAGACGCGTTGATTCATGAATCACGGGCGCCGACCAAAACCACGCGTTGTGCCAAACCGCGTGCGCCTTTCGACGGGGGTTCGGTGGGCTTTTATGGAGGCGTCCACTTGCCTGGACGCCTCCTTTAAAATATTCGAAATAAAAAAATAAAAATAACATAAAATATTATTTTTGCCCTGATGAAGGCGTCCAGGGTCCTGGACGCCTCCATCCTCCGGAGCTCTATAAATAGAGCCCCCACCCCCCACCCCCTCAGTCCGAAGAGAGCTTCTAAGAGGTCCGACAGGCTGTCGGATCTCATTTCTAACCTGTGGGTCTTTTGCAGGGGGAGGTTCTGTCAGATTCTCGGGTGCCCACACTCGCAGAAGGAAGGTTGTCTTCGTCCACCGTGCTTCCAGGTCGTCCCTACGCTGCCGAAGCTCCGCCGGATCTCGCCATCGGCACATCCAATAAACCAACTCTCTCCTTTTCTTCGTAGTTCTTTTGCATTCATCATCTTCCATTCTTCGTCTCCCTCCATAAGGGAATCTTATACTTTTGCATAACTCCATTCATCATTACATTTCCCTCCTACTCGTGTCCGAGAGGGGTTTAAAACCACACCAACCAGGTGTGTGCCCTGCTACAATTTCATCACTTTCATTGCAAGGGATTGCTACTGCACTGCCATTTTCTAATTCTGTTTATTTACTATCTGTTGTTTTGCAAGGGTAACTAAAGAAGGCCCTCTCCGTCGGCCGGCCGAAAGGGGAGGAAGAAGCAACCCGCCACTTCCTGCTAGTGAGGTAGGCGCGATCATTTCCTTATTTTGGGGTCTTTGGCCCCTGGCGATCACATCATATTCTTGAGGCCGCGGCGAGTCACTTCCCCAATGGCCGTTTAAATTCCCGTTCTTATATTCTCTTTATATTCTGTTATATTCTTATCTGCTCATATTCTCGAGGCCGCGGCGAGTCACTTCCCCAATGGTTGTTTAAATTCCCATTCTTATATTCTCTTTATATTTTGTTATATTCTTATCTGCTCATATTCTCGAGGCCGCGGCGAGTCACTTCCCCAATGGCCGTTTAAATTCTCGTTCTTTATGTTCTACTTATATTCTGTTATATTCTTATATGCTCATATTCTCGAGGCCGCGGCGAGTCACTTCCCCAATGGCCGTTTAAACTCCCGTTCTTTATATTCTCTTTATATCCTATTATATTCTTATCTGCTCATATTCTCGAGGCCGCGGTGAGTCACTTCCCGCAATGGTCGTTTGAATTCTGTCATTTCTCTTGTATATCTTGAATTGCTACTATATCTGATATACTCTCGAGACCGCGGCGAGTCACTTCCCGCAATGGTCGTTTCAATTCTTGTTATTTAATTTCTGCACCATTCCCGTCCCCCTGAGGCCGCGGCGAGTCACTTCCCGCTATGGCCGTTTAACCCCCATATCTTGCTATATTGCATTTGTCCCGCTCGCCCCGCCGGAGCAATCTCCCGTGGTGGCCCCTTCTCTTTTCTCTTATTTATGTGTTGCAGCAAATAAAACGAGCCCGCGCGCTCCGCATTTTCGTTTCTCAAACCGCGTGATGTTGCTCACATATCGCAGATCCTTCTTCGGTCCCCTCCTAAAGTGCATCAGTACTGACAAAGCCAGTCGAGCGATCCAAGAGGTTCACGAAGGCCTGTGTAGGGCGCATCAAGGGGGAAGGTTGCTCGCCCGGATCTTGCTTCGGTAGGGTTACTGGTGGCCCACTCTGCAACGCGACTGCTCGACCTACGTGCAACAGTGTGACCGATGCCAACGATTTGACAACTTGGTCCATCAGCCGGCAACGGAGCTCGTCACCCTAGCCGAGCCTTATCCTTTCGCCCGGTGGGGGATCGACTTCGTTGGGCTATTCCCTACGGCTCAGGCCCAGAAGAAGTTCATCATCGTCGCCATCGACTACTTCACCAAGTGGATCGTGGCCGAAGCTACAGCCAGGATCATCGAGAGAGTCGTGTGGAGTTTCGTCTGGAAGTCGATCATTTGTCGCTACGGCATCCCCCGGGTGATAGTAAGCGATAATATTCGACAGCTTGATTCTCGTTACTTCCGAGACAGATGTGCCGACCTAAACATTCATAATCACTTCACTTCGGTCGCCCACCCTCAGGCTAACGGTCTTGTCGAAAATGTCAATAAGACTATCTTAAAAGGCATCAAGACTAGGCTCGGCAATGCCAAGGGCAGCTGGCTCGAGGAATTGCCCAACGTACTTTGGTTGCACAGAACGACTCCTAGGACGGCAACCGGTGAGAGTCCTTTTCAACTGGTGTACGGCACCGAGGCCGTGATCTCGTTGGAGATTGGCAATCCCTCCCTCCGAGTCATCTGCTTCTCGCCCGAGACAAACGACCAGAAACTGCTCGAAAACCTCGACCTAGCAGATGAAGTCTGAGAGATTGCCAGCATCTGAGCAACGGAATATCAACGCCGCCTCACTCGATACTACAACTCCAAAGTCCGAGACAGACACTTCCAGCCGGGAGACTTCGTTCTCAGGAAAGCTGAAGCCTCTCGACCACTTGAGGCGACGGGAAAGTTATCCCCTAATTGAGAAGGCACTGGGAAAGGAGCGTACCGGTTATCTACTATGGAAGGAGAACCCATCCCTCGGACGTGGAATGCGACTACACTACGTAAATTCTACTTCTAAACACTTCAGTTGTTTAAGCAATATGAGATAAAACAAAATTTTCCTTCCTCTTTCATTCAAACAATTGTTTGTACATCAGAAAGGCCGAAGCCAATACAATACATGTCAAAAAAGTAAAAATCCATCTGGCGCCACCGTACGAGCCCATCGCTCGGCTGACTCGGTTAACATTTCCTGCGTCCAACCACTGACTCTGCCTCGTGCGAAAACTGGCTCGGATAAAGGAGAGTCGACCCTGTTGACTCGGGTGACTCGGAAGAAAGGTGACAGAGGAAGGCTACCTTCCAAGTCGCGCAGGGAAGATGAAGGGGAAGAGGAAGCCAACTAATAGAAGAGGATGTCAAGAGGCACCCTCCGAAGAGTGAAAGAAATGATAAGAGGGGTAGAAGAGAGAGAAAGAGGCTGCGGGAGAAGGGAGGAGAAGCAGGAAGTGGAGAGGAACCTTGAGAGGGACCCCCTCCTAAGAGTGAGCGGGAAGGGATGAGAGAAAGGGGTGGCTGATCCCCCCATCCGTCCGTCGTTACGCCCCTCCCCGCAAGCGCCGCCGGAACTGATAAAAAGAAGGCGACATGCTCCCGCCCGTCGAACCCCCTTCATACCCGCCCGCCAGCCGTCGAACTCCCTTCAAACCCGAAGCAACAAAGACTCTCTGCCCTCCGTCATCTGCAGCTTCGTCTTCCAGAGCGTCTTCCATGCTTCCAATTTGACAGCATAACGCTTCGTGAAGAAGGAGGGGAGAAAGACTATCAGAGAAAACCCTAAGCGATGGAGAGGGAGAGACGCCCTTTGGACCCTTTATAGGCGAAGGGAGGCTACTCGCCTTAAATGATTCTCCCCTTAAAAATACGCTAAAGGGACCTCTCCCTCCGAACGGTCATCTCAGAGTCCTCGGTTCCATCCCAACGGGACACACAAAGCGGCCAGGCATTTAAAGCATGGGGAAACGGAAAGACACCCTGTCAGACGCTCGCCCAACCATCATGCAAGATCCACACAGAAAGTATCGGCACGTTCCAACTACTGCGGATACACTGGTCAAACCACGGTAATGGCGGTAAAAGATAGTTAAGTCTTTATCATAACACTACTACCTTACGTTTTCGACCTTCCTTTACACAAAAAAAGAAGTTTTTCTTCGAAAAAGGAAAACGTACGAGGAGAAAAAGAAAAAGCGATGCATCAGGCCCCTGGCCCATCCCGAGGCTCGAAAGTTGAAGGCTCGGACGGTCTGCCCCCGACACCCTCGGCGACGGCCGACCCTGGCACTGACCCCACCTGCGTGGGAACTGCCTCGGTTGCGCGCCCTCCCAAGGCTTCCGAAGTTGGCGACCCCTCGGACGAAGACGAGTCCTCCTGGTCTCCTTCATCCCCCGACGCCGAATCAGAGGAATCGGAGGATGCCGAATCCGAGTCGTAGTGTTGCCCGGACGGGTAATCAATTGTCCCGGATGCCTGCTCCTCCGCGTAGGAGATGGGCCGGCCATAGCCTTGCTTGTACCCCTTGCGGATATCCCGGCGAAGTGCTAACTCATAGTAGGGGAGGGCAGCCTCCTTAAAGTCGACCCGGTAGGCCTCCGAGCATTTGTATTGCTCGAGTGCCTCTGCCCCGGTCGATCCCACCCTACTAACGAGCTCGGCCTTCTCCCACTCCGCCTCGGCCAACCTCCGCTCTGCCTCGGCCATCTACTTCTCCTCCTCGGCCCGATCAGCCTCGACTTCCAGCCGAAGACGCGTGGCTTCCTCCGCTCGGTCTAATAGCTTGGCGCGCTCGGTCTCCCACTGGCCGTCTCGCTCGGCGCTGGCCACACACTCCTCCTCCAGAAGCTTGTTCTTCCTCTCGAGTGACACGCGGGCCTGAGCCAGTTGCTCGGTCAGCGTCTGGGCCTCCGCTTGGCACGCCCTCGCCAGCACTCTAACCGAGGAGAGCTCCCGTCGAAGCCCATCATGCTCCTCAGTGAGCCGAGCTACCTTCCTGTCAGACGCACCAAGGGTCCAGGCAAGGTTCGCCCGTTCTGACTCCGACCGAGCATAGGCTTCAGCTAGAGAAGCCCTCATCTGGGCCAGGATCATGCCACCCTCCATAACCATCTCAAGGGCCATGGGTGGGGCACGTTGCCTGTCTCCTCCCTTCACCACCTTCGCAGCTATGCTGTGACATTTCTGGTATAGAGGGCCCTGGATGCCCAGCCTCTCCAGAGCCGCCAGCATAAGGGCCCCCCCTCTGAGCGGCATCTCCTCGGGAGCCCCGCCGGCCGGCCCGGATTGAGCCACTGCTCCATCCGCCCCTCTTACCTCGGTCGATTGGGGCTGCGTCGCCTCTCCTTGTGACCCCTCGACCTCGACTGGCTAGGCCCGGGTGTCGCCACCCAGAGCACCGCTTGCCTCGCCCGACGCTCCAGTCTCAGCCGCAGTCCTGAAGTCACCCGCGTCGGCCCCGGCCCCTTCGGCTCCTGCAGAGGGGAGAGCCGGGCCATCACTGCCACCAACCGCAAGAACGGCCCTGGCCTCCTCGGCCCCCTCTTGCTCGGCGGATGGGAGAGCCAGCCCAGTAGGGTCGGCCCAGTCACGCTCGGCAGAGGGGAGAGCCGAGCCAGAGCCACCTTCGACTGGGAGGACGGCCCCAGCCTTCTTGGCCCGCTTCTTGGTCTTCATGGCGTCCCGTATCATCCCCTCCACAGGATCCTTGCGCTTGGACCCCCGCGGCCTGGAAGACCCTTCTCGGGTCACCCCCTTGCCCTTATCTCAGGCTCGGGAGCGACCCTCGGGAGCTCGCGACTCATCGGCAGCCGAGTCGTCGCCTAGGTCGATCACATCCCGCTCGGTCGCAAGCTCCTCCTCCGTAGCCGGCCGCTTGGCGTCTGCGCAAAAGAAGATATGGTCAGGAAAAGAAAAATGGCTTTATCATCCAACGAGCAAGCTGATTCATGGTGCATGTACCTATCGGCCGTAGCCGCAGGAGAAGGCACCGCTCGACGTTCTCCGGGGTCACCAGCTCCTCCGTGGACTAGCGATGCCTCATCAAAATTGTCACGTACTCCTCCACGTCCTGAGAGAACTCATCTTGCCTCGGAGGGATGTTCGGATGAAAGTTGGGGATTACGGGACACCTCCAAGTCTCCTCCACCGAAAAAATCCCCACCCAGAAGAACTGAGTCTTCCACCCCTTGTGGGAAGAATCCTTCGCGGCTAAGGAGACACAGCTCCTGTTTCGCCTTGCCTGGACGAAATAGAAGCCCTTCCCGATCGAGGAATGCCCCTTCAACTCAAAAAAATAATGGAAGAGGTCTAAGGAAGTAGGAACCCCACACTGGTGGTAGAGGATGCGGAAGGCGGAGAGAAAAAGATAAGAGTTGGCTACCAACTGTATGGGAGCCAACCGGAAGAAGTTAAGAAGCTTAAGAACAAAAGGGTCAAAGGGAAGACGGAACCCACCCTTCCACGAAAGAAGGAAGGAGCAGAAATGACCCGTATGAGAACCCAAGCTCGTCTCGTTTGGGGTAGTCGTGGCGAAGTAATACTGATAGGGCAGCTGAAACTGATGTTCCAGCCGCTTCACCTCCGCCTCCCCCAGCGCGCTGCAGTTCGGAGCCGGCGGTATCACCATCTCCCTCGCCTCAGGCTCACCCTCAAACTCCTCGATCTCCGAACACTGATCCGCCATAAAGTCTGAAGAGGACCTTGTCGGGGAAGGCTCCCAAGACCCTGAAGACTCCAGATGAAGGGGAAGCTGTCGGACCGCCTCCGCGGTTATCTCCGCCAACTTTGCAAACGCCGCCGTGAGTCTCTGCTCTTCCACCGTATCCCCACGGCGCATCAAAGAGCCCCAAAAGTAAATACAACGGAGAGCAAAACCCTAAAAACGGAGGAAGTATGGAACGGCAGCCAGCGCACTATGCTTATATCCCCTCGCGGAAGGTGACGCGTCGTTCCGACCTCTGAGAAAGGGGGGGGCCTCATTTCAAATCCGTCAGGATTATCATTATTACGGGCCTAGGTGACCACGACACGTGGCTTCTTAACACCGCCAGATCTCCACCCACCCGAGCCACACTGGTCCAAAACTCCAACGGCTACTCTTCCGAGCCTGTCAAGTCTCGGGAGTAGGAGGGGGACAAGTGGAGAGGGGGATTTCTGTAGCCCATCCAACAGCGGCCAAACTAGGTCCAGCGAGACCAAACGAGGCCCAGCTCATCTAAGTGACCGCCCCGCGGGAGCCCACTTAGCATAAAAGCCCAATAAGTTCGCTCGGGATCAAGCACTTCCTAGGCGGCCATTAGGCGTGGAAGGCCAAGCGTCGGTCCGGTCGGAGGAAGACCCACGCCCGACGTATCCCCCTTGCAGGGATAAAGGCTAGCGCTCAGCGCCCACTCCGACCGACTCTCTCCCGAGCTATACCTATCGCCCGGGACAGGGCTAGCACTCTTCACGCTCGGGTCGACCGAAGGTTGCTTATCCACGCTGCCGTTGAGAGCCCTTTCTGAACAGGAGTTTACGAGGATAAGGGGGCCCACGAGTCCTCAAGGCGATAAAGAGCCCACAATGAGGACTTAAAGAGCCCACGTCGAGGGCGTAACCCCCGTCTGAAACTCCTCGGCTTACGGGACTCATAAGGCTGGCACAATATTTAAACCTGGGACTCCCTCTAGCGAAAGGTAAGGCCGACACACGCCTAAAACTCTCTGAGACGGAACCACTTCACCACCTTGGTGGAGAGGGATCGCGTGCATCTCTTTCATCCTCCCTTCATAGCTTTCACCACTAGGGATGAGCACGGTTTGGTTTGATTTGGTTTTAAGAGAATTTTTCTTAAACCAAACCGAACTGAATTAAGGCTTCAACCCGAACCAAACCAAGCCAGACTAGTTTGAAACCAAACCAAACTGAATTCGGTTTGGTTCGGTTTGGTTCAGTTTGAACCATATTCATCTCCCATTTTATAAATTAGATTAGATTCAAACAACATTAGAGAAAGGTAGGATAAAAGAATATCTACCAAATAAAGTAAATATTAAAAAAATAACATACAAAGTTGTAACTTATAAGAACAAGCTCCATAATATTTTCACATAAAAAACTAAGAACTTCAGTTACAGTAAAATAGAATGTGATTTGAAACCTATTTCATAAAGTCGGAAACCCCATTAGAATGGCGGGAATTGGACTTTTTAAATTCAGATTTATAATTACATATACATTTACGTTAGTTTGATAAAAATATTCTTAAATTCGAGTTATTCGGTTCGGTTTAATTTTGTTCGGTTTCTTGAACTTCAAAACCAAACCAAAGCAAAATTTTTAATACGGTTCGGTTTGAACCCAAACCAAACTTTTTTAAATTTCAACAGAAACCAAACCGAACCAAATTGTTCGGTTCGGTTTGGTTTTCGGGTTGAACCCGAATAATGCTCACCCCTATTCACCACTGCTCTGCTGACTTAGGCATCAGAGGGTTTTCCCTAGGGAACCACCCATGGGCCCCCTGATCCGTTTCCCTTCCTTACAGTTCACTGATCGGTGATCATCTCCCCAGCTCAGGACCAGCGCGAGATCGCCCCTCTTCAATTACATATAGGGTTGTTAATAGGGTGGGTGCGGGTTGGGCTTACGTTGGCCTGGCTCGAGCCTGACTCATTAATTTTACGACCCGTACCCGACCTAAGCCTGGGCTTTGTCAGGCAGGGTTGGGCCAAACTTGTTCACAGTCCCGATTTCGACCCAACTTGGTCGGGCTTGACAAATTAAATGAAAAACATAATAATAAAGACATATAAAAATATAAAATTTATAATCTCGCTAAATTAATTAGAGTTTTAGATGTTAATTTGTGTAGAAAGATAGCTTAAATTTATCTAATTAAATAAAATAAGGTATTTTTAATGTTTAATTAAATAAAATAAAATTTTGAAGGGAGAAATAAAGAAGATATTTTTTTCATGAAAATCATTTTTAGAGGCGAATTTGCAAAAAAACTATTCCTAGAAATACATTAGCATACATATCACTAGGTTAATTTAAAAAGTGCATAAATTCTATTTAAGCACGGTTATTTTATAAGTTTTTGGTAAAAAGAAGTGATATGCTCGTAAATAAATATACCTTTTTTACGTAATTAAGATTTACACAGTGACATGCCTACTAATACATTTGCAGGAATAGTTTTTTTTGTAAATTTATGTTTAACAATGGTTTTCATGTAAGAAACCCAAAAAAGAATAGGTCGGGCCAGCCCATGGGCCGAACTCAAACCCTAAGTACCTTTTAAGATTATATCATTTAAGCACAGTTATTTAATCTAACGGTTTAAAGTCTAAAATTACCATCCAACATTACACTTTGTTATTTGACATATTCAACTTAGTAAATGATATAATCTTAAAAGGTACTTAACATAAAAATTGTAGATAATTAAGTTATCTTTCAAATGAGCTTAAAGTCACATCATTTGAACATTCCTACATAAAGTTATATTATAAATAATAGACTACTCATTTAAATGTATGAATTATGCTTAACGAGTCTAAATCATCTAAATGGGCGGACTAAATGAACTCATATCATAGAAAATCTAATAATCTTTTAGACTTTCTAAAGTGAGGGTGTTACAATGACCCTTGTGTCAATGAGGCCCTTAGGTCTTCAAAATCTCCTACATGTGTTTATTTCTTGAAGTCTCTATTTTATCTATTGAGTGTCTTGTGTGGGAAAACTCTTAATACTTGAAGTTAGAGAAATCTACTAGTTTTTTATGCATCCTTTTCTTAAAATTACTTCAAGAACCCCACAATAAGAACCCCTAGAGTTAGAATGTGGAGATTAATAACTGAATCAACATTAGATGGGCCATCAAGTAAACAGATGTACCATTTAAAAGGTTTATATAATAAAAATTTGGAATTTGAAATGTTATCCAATAATTTAACCTTTATGCATCCATTCTTGATAATTTTTAAGGATAGAGATAAGAATGCGATGTACAAGAATAAAAAAATAGTTAAGGGTAGATTTTTTACTTTGAGGAGAAAGATAAAGATAGAGTCACTATACTCACTAATATTTAACCTAGTGCATATGATATTCTAATTAGTTTTAAAGAGAATATACATAAGTCATTTTAAGATAATTTATTCCTATCTTTATTCTCATGTTCGTTTGACATACGAGGAGATAAGAATTATGTTATTCATATTTCTCATTTGGTAAAAAATAGTTATATAAATGTGGATAAGTGTTGAAAAATGATCATTTAACCCTTCTTATCTTGACTAATGTTTAATAATTTTTATTTGTAATAATGATCAGCTCTAATGAGAGTATTGTTTAATATTTTTTCTTATTAATAATATTTAGTCCTAATGAGATTATTATGTAATATTTTCTATTCAAAATGATGATTAGCATTAATGAGACTATTGTGCTAATAAACTTCTAATAATATTTAGCACTATTAATATGTCATTACTCTTGATTAGCACTAATTAAGTTAATATTTAATATGTTTTATCTATAATGATAATTAACACTAATGAGGGTATTATTGCATAATTTTTTCTTGTTAATAATTTTTAGCACTAACGAGACTAGTGTTTGATATGTTTTTCTTCTTAATCATTATAATACTAATGAGACTAATATTTAATATTTTTATTCATAATGATGATCAGCACTAATGAGAGTATTACCTAATAATGTTTTACTTTTTAATAATATTTAGTACTCAAGCGATTATTGTGTAATATTTTTTATTGATAATGATGATTAGCACTAATAACTTATCATTTGTTTAATAATTTTATCTTCTTAAACATGATTAGCACTAATAAAATTAATATTTACTTTTTTTATTCATAGTAATGATTAACACGAATGAATATATTGTTTAATAGTTTGTTTGTTAATAATAGTTAACACTAATGAGACTATTATTTATCTTCTTAATTGTGATTACCTCTAATGAAACTATCATTGAATATTCTTTATTCAAAAGTGATAATTAATATTAATGATATGATTATTTAATAATAACTATCACTAATGAAAATATCAAGAGAGAAGGTGGGAGAGATGAAATCAGGTTAAAAAAACGGAGGTAAATCATGCTAACAAAGATTTGGAATGACTTTTCTCTATTACCATTCTCAAAATCAGGGTTAACTCTAGCCTCCTTAACCTCACTTATCAGCTTTTTTAACCATACTAAATGTAGAACGGGGTTATATTGAAATATCTCCTCCCTAACCCGGTAACAAATGACACCTCATAGCCTACTTCTTCCTCCACGAGAGTATCGACCAAGGTAAGCCTCGGAATCCCATATCTATTGTACATTATTTGTATTATTGCCCGTCATTATGCAATCTCTTATTTTCTTTCCGACATAGCCGTTGGATTTTCGATTTGAGCTTCAATCTCATATGCTGAAGCATAAAGGATAGATCTTAAGTCTCGATATGAAGACTTTGGGGTCATAGGTAAGTGCACGATCAAGTCAAAAGCTCATAGTTGTTCCCAGCTGAGAGCATGAGAAACCCTTCCACACATATCTTTACACGAGCATGAGAAACCCTTCCACACATATCTTCCACACATATCTTTACTAGTAAATTGTAGCTCAAATTAATTTCATTTATTTGACGATAACGAGCATGAGAAACCCTTCCACACATATCTTTACACAATGAAGTACATTGTACCCTGGATACAAGAGTGTTATCTTTACGATCATTAATATAAGAGAATTATTTTGGCAAACTTTTATTAAAATTAAAGCACAAATAAAAGTAATAAAGAGTTGCAATGGTAGAAATCTTGACAAAAATATGATCTTTTCATTCAATTGATTGAGAAGATTTCAGAATCAAACATCCGAATCCCGAGCCCTAATGCGAGGAAGCCACCAACAAAACCGTTGGTCGCACCCAATCCAAGTCCACAAGAAACCATAAAAAACCTGAAAAGCCACTTGCAAAACCGAAACAGACTACGTACAGAAGGAGCACAAAAGACCACATCCTGATTTATACAGAAGCTCCACGGAATCCCTGATTTGGAGGGGGTGCGACCTAGCTAGCCGCCGAAGCCGTAGAGGGTGCGGCCCTGGCGCTTGAGGGCGTAGACGACGTCCATGGCGGTCACAGTCTTGCGGCGGGCGTGCTCCGTGTAGGTCACGGCGTCGCGGATGACGTTCTCCAGGAAGATCTTGAGGACGCCGCGGGTCTCCTCGTAGATGAGTCCGCTGATGCGCTTGACGCCGCCCCGGCGGGCTAATCGCCGGATGGCCGGCTTGGTGATGCCCTGGATGTTGTCCCGGAGAACCTTGCGGTGGCGCTTCGCGCCGCCCTTGCCCAGGCCCTTGCCCCCCTTCCCGCGGCCCGACATGGCAACGGCGACCCTGCTCCCCTTTGCTCCGACGACTCCACTCTCTTCTCGCGACCACGATCGGGAAATGGCGTGCGACTATTTGGGGATGGGCCAGAAGCGGCGGTTTCCATTTATTTGGGCGCCGGAGAGGCCGCTGCGTGCGGGTTGTGGAATAAGGTGGAATCTGGACCGTCCGATCACGTCAGGATCCGCGGCTCACCTCATGGTCTGTTTCTATTGGTTCAATGGGGCTTTCGGCGGATGACTGCTCATTTATTATGCGGCGAAACTCTTTTTTAACCGAGGCCCTCTTTGTTAATTTAATTGTCGAGTGACTCTCGAATCAGACGACATAGAACGAGGGGGGGCTCACACTCTCCCTCACACACACACGCCATTAATCGAGTCTGAGCACCGTGTTTGATTGAGAGGGATCGAGCACGGTATTCTCACTCGACTCAGTCGAACACGGTATCCTTACTCGATTAATAAAGATGACCTAATGTTCAACTATTAAATCTAGAGCCTTGCACCCCCCAGGTTGAACGTAAAATCAAGTATTGACCCCTCCCAAGAAAATTGAAATCAGGACATCCCAAGTTCCCAACCAAAGTGCAAGGTTGGACCCACTCGAACGTGACGGTTTCCTCCTTCAAAGTTTTAAATTCAGGGATAATTAAATGTATACCCTTAGATTTTTGTATTTGTTTATACTCTTGTCTTCTTTATATCATGCATACCCTTATAATAAAGATCAAGGGATAATATTTTAATTACATCCCTTTGTTTGAATACTATCACAATTGACGAAATATTCCGCTGAAAACATACACAATACAAAGTTATATACGATAATAGAGGTTTTTTACGTGAAAATTATTATTAGACATAAATTTATAAAAGAATCACTCCTAGAAATACATATCACTCTGTAAATTCTAATTGTGTAAGATATTATTTTAGTTAACTTCCGTCGACGAAAAAGCAAATATTCAATATTGATTATGTTGTTCTCGTAAGTTAGGTGTAAAATGACAAAAATACCTTAAAAGAGAGATAGAGAGATGCTGGGGGAGGGAGGCGGTTCATAGGTGATTTCCGAAGGGGCACCGTCACAAGTCGATGTAGGTGGCAGTGCTAGGTTGGAGATGAGGTGGTGAGGAGGACAACAACAGCATGCAGCGGACCCACAGGTGGTGGATTTGGTAGGGCTTCGACGGCTGTAGTAGGTTGAGGTGCTTGTAGGGGCACCGTCGCAGGTGGCCGACGATGACTGTGAGGGGGGTCCTTGTGGCTTCAGTTGTGACAGAGGGGGAAGAGAAGAGGTAGCGGCAATAAGGGGAGAGGGGGGGAGGGGGTTCCGATGGTGTAGTGCAAGGAGAGGAGGGGGCCACAGGGTGGGGGGGTTTTACTTCGACCGAGAGGGGGGCTCACAATGTGGGGAGTAGGGAGGGGAGCTTACTTGGGGGGGGGGGGGGGGGGGGTTTACTCCGACGGGGAGGGGGGCTCACAGTGTGGGGGTGCGGGGGCTTATTCAGGCGTGAAGGGGGGTAGGGTGGGGGTTTTACTTCTGTAGGGAGGGGGAACTCACAGTGTGAGGGTGGGGGGGGGGGGGCTTACTCCATTTGGGGAGGGGGAAGGGTGGGGGCCGGGGCTTTTACTCCGACGGGTGAGGGGGCTCACAGTGTGGGGGGGGCTTATTACTCTGGCGGGGAGGGGGGCGCGCAGGGTGGGCAGGGGACTTACTCCGGTTGGGAGGGGGGTGCATACAGTGGGGTGAGTGGGGGCTTACTCCAGTTGGGAGGTGGGTGCATACAGTGGGGTGAGTGGGGGCTTACTCCCGAGGGGAGGGGGGTTGCAGTGGCAGGGTGGGGTGGAGGAGGAGGTTTTACCTCGTCCGACAAGGGGGGTTGTAACGACAGAGTGGGATAGAGAAGGGGGCTTAACTCCAACGGGGAGGGGGGGTGAACGGTGGGGTGGGAGGGTGGGGGGACATATTTCAGTGGGGAGGGCGTTTTTTGGCGGGAGGGAGGCAGGGATGTTACCAGATATTTTTATTTTATTTTAATTAAGGATATGTTGATCTTTTCTCATATCTGGTGAAGATTAACCATTGTTAAAATCTTAGGCAATAACGAATAATTACGGCAACGATATTTTTGCACAATTAAGATTTACAGAGTGATGTATATTAATACATTTTGATGAGTGAATTTTTTACAAATTCTAGCCTAACAATAGTTTTCATTAAAAAAACCCATAATAATATTCGTCGCGGTACTATAACCTTCCTACAGCTAAGTTAAACCAAAGGATAATTATAAAGAGAGGGTAATTGTAAAAGTAACCTTCCTATATGTATAATTATAAAATACTTTTTATTTATATATACATATTTGAAATAATTAAACAACTTTACCCTGTAAACATAAGTGCAGAAGTACTACAAGAAATTTGGTTAATAACAACAATAAATATTACAAGGTAACAAAATTTGCTGTAATAAATGAGATATAGAAACAAAGTTTGAATGTTGTTGTTAACAAATAAAAGATGTTATTATTAGTAACAAAGGTTAAGATTTTATTATTATTTCCTCATAAATAATAATAAATAAAAAAAATGTTGTAAATTTTAATTTATTTTATAACAAAATATCACAATGTGTTGTAAGTAGTTACTTTTTTATTTTAACTAACAACATGAACTCGTTGTAAAATATCCCTAAACTGAATAAAAAAATTGTTGTAAATTTTAATTTATTTTATAACAAAATATCACACTTTGTTGTAAGTAGTTACTTTTTTATTTTAACTAAC
The DNA here is from genome assembly GCA_022559845.1 of Amorphophallus konjac. NCBI lineage: Eukaryota > Viridiplantae > Streptophyta > Magnoliopsida > Alismatales > Araceae > Amorphophallus > Amorphophallus konjac. The sequence continues at coordinate 43,436,313 of CM040128.1, forward strand.
AACATGAACTCGTTGTAAAATATCCCTAAACTGAATAAAAAAATTGTTGTAAATTTTAATTTATTTTATAACAAAATATCACACTTTGTTGTAAGTAGTTACTTTTTTATTTTAACTAACAACGTGAACTCGTTGTAAAATATCTCTAAACTGACTAAAAAAATTGTTGTAAATTTTAATTTATTTTATAACAAAATATCACACTTTGTTGTAAGTAGTTACTTTTTTATTTTAACTAACAACATGAACTCTATAATGCCTCGGATTTTTCAGATCCTTGTTCGTGGGTCCCGGATCTGGTTTCTCGGATGTCTGACTCCGTTGTATCCGAAATTTCGTTTCGGACATCTTTCGTGTTCGGATGGGCGCGAACCGGAGTTGTTTCGGATGCCCGAAAATGTTCCGCGACTTTTCTGTATGTGTTTTCCGATTCCCGGTGTGTGTTTCGGTAATCCCTTCGGAACCTCGTTGCAGGTGAATCGGGCCGTTCACCAGGGCGCGAGTGGTACCGTTGCGATCGGTGCGTTCCGAGGATCACGAAAATGTGATTTTCTATTTTCTGGTATTTTTTAGAATTTCTGAATTTTCAATATATTAACCTCCTTTTTCTCTCTCCCATCTCATTTCTCTCTTCTCTCCCTCTCTCTTCTCACGCTCTCTCCTCTCTCCCTCTCTCTCCGGCGGCCGACAGGGTGGAGCGTGGGCGAGGTGGGGACGGCGCGGGCGAGGCACGGGCGAGGATGGGTGAGGATCGAGGCGGTGGAGGCGAGGTGAAGCTCGGCCGTGGGTTCGTGGAACGGCGAGGCTTCATCGGCGTTTTCTTCGTGGATCGGCGTCCACGGTGCGTCGAATCTTCGGTGGAGGTAGGGAGATGGACCCTTAACCCGCGTACTTCATTTCCCGCGAGTTTCGTAGGCCGTGGTGAGCCGAGCGGGCTTTTTTGGGCGTTTTGGGGAAAATGCATGTTTTTGGGTGTGTGAGGCGAATCTTGTGTTTTGATCGTGTTTTGGGGGTTTAAATGGGTTCTCTCGGTGCTAGGGAGGTTGGGGAATGTTTTTCCCTTTGTTTCCCCTTCACCTGGGGGTGAACGGGGCGTGGAATGGTTTTTCCCGCGATTTCCACCGTTTCCGGGTGCGGACTGAGAACGCGCTAGGCTCCAGTAGCGCGTTCTTAAGGGTCGCGCCGCCCCGACGGGACGTGTTCATCGGAGAAGATGAGCAGTAAGGCGGTTCTTGTCGCGCTAGGGGGTCCTTGCGTGATCTGCTTTGTCGCGGTAGGGGTTCCTAGCGCGATCTGGCTTGTCGCGCTACCAGTGTATAGCGCGTTCTGCTCTGAACGCGCTATATGAGGGTAGCGCGATTTTGAGGTGACCAGTCGGGCGGCCCAGAGCGGGCAGTCTTCGGCTGATCGTGCTCCCCTTGGGCCGTGTGTGTCCCGGACATCCCGTGGAGTTCCGTGGCCGTGTCTTTGGGTGTTCGGAGGTTCTGTGTTACCTCGATTAGCGTACCCATCGGTTTAAGGGTCCGGGTGACCTTCTAGTGTTCCGATTGTGTTGTGTTGATCACCGGTCGACCCGGTTGTGACCCAGTGGTCGACCTTTGGCTCGTGAGTGTCCCGGGCACCCCGTGGGTTTCGTTACCGTATTTTTGGGGTGTCTGGAGGTTCCGTGTTACCTCGATGAGCGTGCCCGTGGGTTTGGCGAGTTCTGGTGACCCCAGGTGTTCCGGGCTTCCGTGTTCTTGTTAGATCGAGTCACCGTTTATTGGTGTGAGTGCGGTGAGGTTTCCCCGCAAGTCGTTGCTTCTCTGGAAGGTGGCTTCCGAGTGGGCCAAGCGTGTGGCCTTGGACGGTGAGTCCAGCCTCCCAGCCTGGGGCTGGAGGTTTCTTAAGTTCCCTCTTCGAGGGATGGGTCTCAGCGGTTGTGAACTGTCTCGTTAGTTATTGCATTGTGGTTTGGACCTAGGGATTAGGCCAGATCGACGGCTCAGTGATGTCATGTGCAACGGTCTCGACTCCGAGTCTTGTGACTCAAAGGCCGTTGGGTTTTGTAGGTCTAGTGGGCCGTCCAGAGTCGGGTGGCTTTGAGCCACCTGTTACTCCGTGTTACTCGCAATGGGTGCGTGCGTGGTTTCCAGTGTTAACGTTCTGTGGCACGTGCACTAGTCGTAGCTTCCTGCGCACGCGAGTGCGGACCCACCTGGGAGTGGTGGAGTGCGAGACCCAGTGAGAGGCGGTTTTTAGGCTGGTTTCCGTAGGGCCCCTTGCCTTTGCCACCAGAGTCCGGTGGGGGGAAAACCAGCTAGAGGACCCGACCTAGAGCAGATGGTCTGTGTGTGCACACGTAGTTGGGGGCTTAGGACACGCGCTGACGAGCATGACCCGAGCTAGTCCTTGTTGTGGTACTTGTTGTGTGTCTGAGTCTCACGCCAGGGGCGTCGTAGCTAGACACTTGTGACGCAGTGTAAGACGTCAGGGGACGCATCCGGTCGTTCTTCTAGTGGGTGGTGCTCCTGTCACGTGACGTGAGTTGTCATGCACCGGGTTCCGTTTCCGTCCGCGAGACGGGACTTCGTGAGTGGTTTCGGGAGTGTTCCCGGAGTCGAGGTCTGGGGTTTCCGATGAGCTTCACCGAGGGCCTTTCCCCAGACAACGTTGTATTCGTGACCGTGTTCCGTGGCCGTGTGGTTTTGGCTCGGCCCCTTTTTGGTGAGGGCGGGCCTCCTCTACGGAGGTATCTTGGCGTTTTCCTAGTAGCGTGGCTAGGGCGGCTCGTGTCTGGTGGTCCCCGATCGTGGAATCGGGTGGTCGGGTGCGTGGCTTGGTTGTCCCCCGACGAGAGACTAGGTTGTGTTTTCTGGTGCAGTAGGAGTAGCTGTAGAGCCGAGATTTTGTCGGCCACCGTAGTTACTTTCCTGCTTTCGTAGTTACTTCTTTCCGTTGTCGTCTTGCTAGCGTAGCTTTCCTTCTGGCGTTGTTTCTCAGTTGGAGTTCCGCGGGATCCCTACTGGGCCAGTGACAGGAGGCTCACCCCTGCGTTTTAGGTGCGGCAGTTCTGCCTCGAGGTTCAAGGGTGCTATGCGGAGGTTCTTAGTTGCCAGCTTGTCGGGTCGAGTGTTCACTTGGCATGTGGTACGTTTTACTGCTTTAGACTGTACTCTGTTGTAGTTATTCATTTTTTCTGTTAATTGTTGAATTATCCTGCTTTATTTCATATTTCTTTGTACCTCCACACTCCTTTTTAGCCCTTCCGAGCCCTCCCGGCTCGTGGGCGGCGGTTCGAGTCTCGGGTTATCGGGCCTTCCCGGTAACCGGATTCTCGGGTCGTTACAGTTGGTATCAGAGCGTGGTTGTGGACGTACATGGGAATTTGAGATATTGCAGTGATCAGAGTCCGTAAGGTCCAGTACAGTCGGTAGCTGGCATAGGGTTTTGTGCATGTTTTCCGCTTTGTTCCTCGCTTGAGAGCTTGAGTGCGCTGTGCGGCGCGGTGAGGGTGGTTGTTGTTCGCGGCTTTCGTGCCGGCATGGGGTCTGCGGATCGAGGTCAAGAGTGATGCGGGACGGGACCACGGACACGACAAGCTCGCGATCGTCCCTTAACGAGGGAAGCGTCGGACGTGCGCGGTTGAGAAACCGGTTGTGAGCTAGGGTGGTCGGCTCTCACTTGTGCCCGGATCGGGTCACGGGACGGTAACGCTCACTCTCGCAGCAGCGGTGATATAAATAGAAAGCGAGCTAATTACCCTATCATGCTCTCTATTAGTGGCATAAGCAAGTATATATGAAAATTAAGTAAAATGTCAAGTAAGGGAGCGAATGTGATACCTCCACGCGCTCGGCGTGGGGACGACGGGCCCGGCCGAACTCGTGCTCCCGGGACAGTTAATACATGAATATTACAGCAATGGAAATATGCCCACTCCACGCAGGGAGGTAAAGGGTGACACAATGGGCCCGGGAGGACCGAATTCGGGATGACGGGCAGCTTCGTGTGTTGATTCGGCTACACGCGTGATCACGACCGTGGGGCCCACGTGCTGTCTGGAGGGGTCGTGTGGGACCCGGTGGCGCCGCTGTAGTGTGGACACTTAGGGAAGTGTTCCCTGGGCTGGCGGCACACCGGAACGTCGCCCGGGGGTCGGGCGGTTCCGATCGGCACCCGTCGGGTTTGCTGTCCACGGACTGGTGGTTGCTATTTTGCAGCGCACGCTCCGACGAGAATGGACGCTGCGATCAATCCTGACGTCGGATCGACACGAGACTGGCGCCGTTGGAAAGCTAGCTTGAATTTCTTCAACCTAGGTTTAAAGATATGGCCTGGATCTGCTCGGATCTTGACTTATGGAATTTTCAATCTTCTGTTGACAGTTCCTGAAATCACAGGTTAGCAGAGAACTTCCCTGTGGATTGCCTTTGACCGTGATGTGGATGTCCGAATTCGAAGATGTGTTCTTCAGTAAAGTTGTTATAAATTGAGATGGAAAGATGGAAAAATTGGTTTAGACATGTTTGGATCTGTCTATGATTTTCTGTGATTTGTTCAGTGGACAAAGGTCGGATCTGGGATCTGGCTGAAAGTACTGTAGCTCCGGTAGAACATGAATTTTGAAAAATAGGTAGAAGGATGATAAAAATTTAAGAAACATTGTGGTGGTAGGGGACGATGGACAGAATACACAGTTAAATTGGGAGGTCTAAAGAAAATCAAAAGGGTGGTCGAAGGTGGTGAGCTCAGGGCTACTGTCACTGTAGACAGTGACAGAACAGATCTAAAATTGAGAGTTGAACGAAGAGGAAACAATATGAAACGATGGCTTTTGAACCTGGATTTTTTTGTGGAGAAGGGGCTAGAAGATAGGAACCAACCCTCAAAATTTCAAATCGATCAAAGCTCGTGGCTGGCTTCAGGAATTCTCGAACCACACCTCTGTCTAGCAGGACAGAAACTTGATGACGATTCCACGGCGGCTCGAAGGCGGCACGAACGGCGGCGGCGGCGGCACAAACGATCACCGGAGGTTGAGAGGGGAGGAAGGAGATAGAATCCACTCTAGATCTGGGGTTGGGGAAGGAAGAACACCAAGGGAGGAGAGAGGGGCGCACCAAGCTTCAAGAACACTCACAAATTTTCTGATTTTTCATTGAATTTCTCATGAAAATACAACATTATATATGACTCCAATCAAATCTAATATGGACCCTTGGATCAAGGGTTGGGGATTGAATGGCTGAGATGAGGTGTGAATAACACACCAAATATAATTTTTTAATCCACCTTGACCATCTCCATTCAACCTTAGACTAATTACATTCAAACTCCACCTAATACACACCTAACTAGCCTAATAGAGCCAAAGAAGGGGGCGCCCCCTTCATGGGACTCCCTTGGGCCAAGTGTGGTCAAATGCCATGTTACAAGCGCACTAACCATGCTAGACTCTTCCACCCTTGGTGGCCCATGAGAGAGAGAAGCCTATTTGGGCCTAAGTGGCTATTAAGGTCCATAATGATGGCCTTAAGACCCAATATGGAATAAACTCCTAATGGACTCTACTAATGGCAACCTAGCCATGGACTCTACATTACAAATAGCCCATTGACTTGATATAAGCCTTACAAGGAGCCCAAATGAAAGAAATGACACAATTACAATCTCATACAAGCCATAACACACAAATACACTCCACCCATGTAAGGAAATCACCTCTGATGCCACATCAAAGAGCTTTCTCCCTTGGGTGGTGGCCCTGGTCGTGTTGCGTTGGGCAGAGGTTGCCGGCGGGTGTGTTGCTGTGGTGCTGCATTAGGGGAATTGCAGCGATGGTGCATCGAGAGATGTTGTGATCGTGGTCCGACGGGACGCTTGGTAAGTGTTGTCGGAGGAGCAGACCTGACGTAGTGATGGGTTTTCTTGGTGCTGGAAGGTGCTGTTCCCAGCATGCGTGAGGCTCGAGGTGAGGTCGAGTGTGGAGTTTTCCTTCCGTTGGTCGGAGGTGTGATTGGGTTCTCTTTTGGTCGGAGAGAATTGTGTTTGGTTAAGGTTCGTCGTCTTGCATTGTGTGTCCGGATTGGTTGGCCTTTGTGCACCATGAAATCCGTGCGAGACACGTTCCGCATTTTGGCAAGGTGGTTGCCTGTGAGAAGCGTTGCCCGTTCCCTGATGTGTAAGGGTGTTGGCGCTGTTCCGGAAGGACGAGTGCCGGCTGGGCGGTGTTCACGAGAATTGCGGTTGGTGTTGGGGTTTTTGATGTGCGGAGGATCGGAGTCTGTGGGGTTGTAGGTTGTTGTCGAGTTGGTGGATCCCGAGTTGTCGTTGTGGTGGTTGTGCGTGTGGATCAGACTGCGTGGATCGTAGCATTGGTTGTTGCTGGTGGAATTCGGAGGAAGTGTAGAGCTGTGGAAAATTGGTTCATCGGTGTGTGTTGTCTCGGTGGCGTGAGACGTATTGTTGCCGTGCCGTTGCTTGAGATATTGTGGTTTATGGCACTGGCAGGTGGAGAGTTGGGGAAATATGCTGGCGAGGTTGCCGCATGAGTACCATGTTCTTGCGTTGGATGTTGCGTTCGCGGATGAGGTCGTGTTCTGGAGAAGTGTGTCGTAGATTGTAAGAGGTTGTGTGTCCCGTGGCTCTGTGATAAGAGCGGGAGTCGGGATTGGCAGGCGTCCTCTTGGATTAATTGAGATGGAGGTTTTGATGAGATAGGATTCGATGAGACAGGACGGTGGTCGATGCCTGTGTGTGGAGGTCTCTGATGAGACGTTGACGTGGGATATTGATCCTCAAGCTGCGGCCAGCAAGGGAGGATTCCCCGTAAGTCTGAGTCGAGTGACGTGAAGACCGAGGGGAGATGGAGTCATTGGGTCCCGTCGTGCTACCCTGAAGGGTAGAGTTGGCGCGGGGATCCATCTGGATGTGGTGGTGGTCTGTGCGTGAGTCAGCGGACGGCCTGTCATGAGTCATATCGTGCCTGCTAGGCCAGTGGAGGTTTCCCGTTGACGAATGTCTGGTGACCAGTGGATGGTCTTTCACAGACAGAAGATGCTGGTTGTAGGGGCTCGAGAATGGAGAGAGTCGCGTGCCAGCGAGGCCTTTTGGTGGCCGTTTCTGAGGTGTGTTTTCTCAGATGGGATCTGAGCTTTGTCGAAGTTTGAGTTCTGACAGAGTTGGTCCCGTGCTGTTGTGGCGTTCGGCTTGCCGAGTGTGGAGTGGTCTTCGGCGTGGAGTCGACAAATTTGTGGTGGTCAGCTGGCAGAGAAGCTGGTGTTTGGTTGGTCCGCCGAGCGTGGGCGTTGACCGGTGGATTGGTTCTTGTGGTGCGGATTGCGTTCCCTCGGTAAGTCGGAGGGTGGCAGCGATGCCGTGAGTGGTTTCCGTTGTGTCTGAGGTGATACCAGACTTGTGCCTTTGTAGGATGCCTGCTCTGGTGGCCGATGTGTGAGCGGTGTGCGGAGCATAGGCGTCGTTCATGATTATGGTCTGGCCGTTGTAGATCCTAATTAAAAATCCACTTAAGGAAAATATGATGAAAAGCAAACAATGAACAATAGTGGAGATGAAACATGCACGAGGTGCACAAGGGGAGTGTATGTGATCGCCAGAGACACGAGGGTCTCAAGTGGAAAAACAATAAGGGAAAGGATCGTAAAATACCTCAAAAATTACGGTTGATTGTAGATGCTCCTTTCTCTTCCAATCGGCCGGCCGATGAAGAGAGTTCTTTAATTATTACCCTTGCAAAAAGAGACACAAACACCACAAAAGAATTGAATTAGAACATGGTGTGTAGCATCAAATTCTTATATAGAAAGATGAGCATGAAAAGATGTGCAAGACACACCTTGTGGGTGTTGGCCCTTAAACCCCTATGCAAAAGGGTGGGAGATGTATGATGCATGCAAATAAAAAAATAAGGGAAGTGTGCAAGAGTTGCACTATGGGGAGATCTCAATGTGTTTGAGAGAAAAGATCGATAAAACAATGATGCATGCATGATTTATGAACTATGAAAATAAAAGATAAAGGGGAGATAAGATAAAAATCTTGTTTGTGGCCCCTTTGGCTTGATGCTCGATGGGGAGAAACTTCAAAAGAGATGAAGATGTCAACGTGAGAAGCCTCCTTAGTCAATGCCACCTTCGGTTCCTGTAAAAAAAAAGAAACAAACAGAAGAAGAGGGAACAGAAGAAGAAGGGAAACAGAAGAATAAGAAGAATAAGACCGAAGAAGAAAGAAGAAGAAGAATAAAAGAAGACAGAAGAACAGACGAAGAAGAAGAAAAAAAAAGAGGGGAAGGAAGGGATCCAACCTCCTTAACAGAGCCGCAGAAGCTCTATAAAAAGGATTAGATCAAACAGATGAAAGGATAAGAATAGCAAGAGTCCAACAAGGGAAAGGATAAGAAGGGGCAAGAGCCCAAACGAAGCAGGAGTCTCTCTGGGAAATGCTGCGTTCGTTCGGAGCACAAAAGTGAAACACGACCTGGTTCAGGGCGTCAATTGTTGAATTGACGACCTTCCCAGAGGGCGTTTCTTAAAAACACGCCCTGCACAAGGGCGTTTCTTTCAAAACCAATTTTAGAGATAAAAACTCCCTATATTTAAAAAATGTAAAACACGCCTCAGGCAAAGCCACCTTTAAAAACACGCCCCTGGGAAGGGCGTTAATTTCAAGTTTTCAACACGGGGGAAGCCGGTCAAACCAAAAGAATTGACGCCCTCAGCATAGGGCGTCCTTTTTTTAAGAAACGCCCTGAGCGAAGTTGTGAATTAAAACACGCCCTTATCCAGGTCACGTATTCAGAAAATTCATAAAAATAGAAAAAAAGGGAGAGAAATAGATAAAATGGGAAGACACGCCCTAGATCAGGTCGTGTTTCAAAAACACGCCCCTGATGAGGGCGTGATTTCAGAAAATAGAGATAAATGCCCAGAAAATCCAGAAAAATAGGAAAAAAGAGGAAATGAGGGAAAAATAGGAGAAATTCAAGAAAAGTGGGAAAAACCACTCAAACAAGCTAATTTGAGGGTCAAATGGGGCATTGCACGGTAATATGAAATATACTCAAAATAATGTCAATTTTAGCGTGTCTACAGCTGCCCCGCCTTGGCGTCTGCTTTGCAAGGGAGCGTAGCAAACTGAAAAGTAGATGCCAAGGTGTGATGAGACACGCAATCAACATCACTTGATGAGAATCAAATCAAAAGTACGAGATGAAGCAAATCTCGAGAAATTCAATGAAATCAACAATGTTTGGATAAAAGGGGAGTTGTGCACGCGGTGCACGAAGGAGATAAAATAAATGATCAACTTCCAGCGCGGTGGAAGTACCCCATGTCACAAACCTGTAAGTTTCACCATTTGGGAGCGGTTACCAGCCAGTGGACGTGCTGCAGCCAAGGTGGATCAAAGGAAAGGATTGAAATAAGATGATAAAAATCCAAACAAGGAGCTTTCGAGAAAATCACCCAAAACAGCAACAAAACGAACTGAAGATTCAATCCGGCATGGAAATCTCATATCTGGAAAGATTAAGATCAACTTCAACCCTCAAAGTCAGCTCATCAGAATGATTTTCCAACGTTAATTCAAAGTCCTACATGAATGCATGCTGGGCTAAAGGGAAAATAAAACAAATGAAGATATAATATAATCAAGGATAATATTGTTAAACTGCCCAGACTGGGTCAAGAAACCAATTTTGCGAGCTGATACTAAGCCGAAGCCGTTTATCCACGCACCAACTCGTAAAAAAGGAACCATCGTCCCCAGTCTTGGACGGCTCAACGGCCTATCCGTGTGACTAAGACTTCTCTGGAATCATCATTGTTTTTGATGAAGGGGAACTCAAATTCCAGATTTACCAAAGCCACAAGGTCCTTGATATAATCTAGTAACATATGTAACATATAGTAGAATGCATACAGGGAGATGGTGATATCAATAAGCATGGGAACTGAGAAATGAGCTGCAAGCACTGTGGGGCTTGGATGATGATGCCCAGTCGGTGGGACCAAGAGCTTCTTATCCTGCACTCAAAAATTTATCAGCCAAGATATAAAAGATAACAAGCAATGAATAAGGTATTTAAGCGTAGCAAGCATAGCATGTCACAACATAGTAACCATTATGAGTTGAATCATGATATTGTAAAGCATCATTGTTTGTTATTTTGTCATGAGGATGCCAACTTGGCTAATCAAGATTTGGAGTTGACTGATCAAGATCTGATAATGTCCATCGGCAGAATTGATCAAGAGAAATTAGTAGGAGTTGATTGAAAGATCTGGAGATGAATGATAATCAGGAGATATGGGGAAATGATAATCAAAATGCCCAGGGTGGCATGTCATGAGAATATCGGGAAGAATCAATAGATTGATAGCAATAAGTGGAGATAGGACTCATCCCGTGCTCTTGGTCCTTGCAAAGTTGTTCCTGCAAAACACCATCAGACAATACAATGTAATTTTTTTATGGAGTTTTGAAATATGCAAATTTTTATGAATTTTGATCAATATGCAAATTTTTGTGAAGTTTTGTAAAAGATATTCAAATTTTTGTGAATTTTTGGTAGAAATATCTGATTTTTTGTTTGATTTTGGTTAGACATTGCTAAAGCAGCATCAAAGGGTTGTTTTGAACCACTGGTTAGGGGTCATCGTTCCTTCCCCTTTTGCTAAAAACTGTCCAAAATTGGGCGTGCATTGAAGGGTGGCGCCCTATAACCGACTGCCCTTGATCAACGGTACCCCTACCAAGGCCATACCTGAGAAATGTTCGGTCTTGGAGGGAGAAGAGAAGAATATCTTGGGATAAGCTTTATGCAGGATGGGAGATATCAAGACTTGAATTCTTTCCAATGTGTTCCCCCTCAAAGAGGTAGTCTGTTGCGCCGGGGCTTTATGCCTTTGATTTTTAGACCCTTGACATGCATACGACCAGGGTTTTTCCTGCGGGGACTTTGCCACTCTTGTCATGCCATAATTTGCATTTATGCTTTTTTCGAAATTCTGACTTGATTTTCATAATAGCCCTTTCGGCGAGATGTATATCATGAAATTCATATTTAGTTTGGGTCAAGACTGCCCCTATTTGAGACTCCTCTCATATTGGGGATTATCAAAGTTGGTCATCTCATCCGTCAACCTCTTGTCCCTGCACGTGGCCGAGTAAAGAAGAGAAAAGACTTTCAGATATACTCATGGCATGGCCAAGGTAGCAACGGTGTTTTAACCAAAGGAGCCGGCTAAGGACGCCGTGAAGTGTGTGGAATGCCCAGCTGAGGGTTACTCTTAACAAGCAGGGAGAGAATGTTGAATTCCCAGCGCGGGGTTCTTATTAACCAAGGTGCTGCATAAGCAAGCCTAAAGACTCTTTTTAACAATGATTTAATTTAACAAAAGCCTAAGATAAAGATCTAAAACACCTCTCTTAATCTTGTTAGGAAGCACTTCATTTTGAAAATCATGTGTGAAGTAATGAGGTAATGATATCATATAAATGATTACTTACGCCAATATGTTACCTTGCAACCTTTGTTAAAGCAGCTGTCAGAGGCGAGGTTGATCATCGTGGGATAGTCCTCTTTGGCAGTCAAAAGGATTGGAAGCAAAGGATTGAAAGTGGCTTAACAAGAAGGAGTGGTGCCAAGACCAGACTCAGACGAATAAGGAGAAAAAGGAAAAGAGGCGAGGGCTAGAACTCCCTCACTAAGGCGTGGAGACCCTGATCACATGGAACAGTCTACAGAAGAAGCGGAGAATTAGAAGGAGGAGTGAGGACTAAAGCCTCGGAAGCAATGGGAGAAAGGGCAGATGCCCAAGGCAGTGGATGTGGAAGAAGTTAGGTCGGACCCAGAATCAGGAGGAATTAGAAGAAGAAATTGATAGATGGAAAGAGGCGGATCTGGAGGGTCCGGAGGCTGAGGAGAATCGTGAGAGGAGAAATCATCCGGAGGCTCCGGAGGGATGACAAAAGAAGGGACGCGATGCCCTGAGACGAAATAGGGAAAAAGATGATGGAAAAGGAAGAAGAAAATGAAGGATGTGATGTCCTGGAGGAGTAGAAAGATGAATCAGAAGAAAGATGGAGGGTCCGGAGGTTCCGGGGGAATAAAATCAGGAGGGTCACGATACCCTGGAAGATGATAGAGAGAATAAGACGGAGAATCCGGAGGTTCCGGAGGAATAACCGGGAAAGGGGCGCGATGCCCTGAAAGGACAAGTGAAGAATCCGGAGGTTCTGGAGGAAGCATATAGAAAGGGGCGCGATGCCCTAGGAAAAGACGGAGACAATCAGTGGAGAATCCGGAGGTTCCGGAGGGAGGAGGTGGAAAGGGACGCGATGCCCAAGAGATAGGTCCGGAGGTTCCGGAGGAAGAGGATGAGAAGGGGCGCGATGCCCGAGGGAAAAGTCTGGAGGTTCCGGAGGAATAGAATTAGAAAGGGCGAGATGCCCAAAGAGGAGGGGTAAAATTCCTGGAGGTTCCAGGGGAATAGCAGGAAAGGGGACGCGATGCCCCAAGGAGAGTGGACAAAAAGATGAATATGAATAAGATGGGAAATGCGGAATATCCGGCGGTACCGGAAGGCGGGGAAGATACGGGTTTGGAAACCCGTGAAGCAGGAGGTGCAAATGCATGCAATGGGATGGATGCGATGAATGCAATGAATGCGCGAATGCAATGAGATGCAAAGAATATGGAGAATATGAAAGGCAAGAGGACGAGATCCTCCTCCTAACCCTGGGAATGGCCCATGGAAAAGATGTGATAGACAAGAAGGTGGATGAAATAGCGGAAGGCCTTTCGGCACCAAGATAACTGCCCCTCCACGGCAGTGAAAGAATACAGCCAATTGGCCCAATAAAAGGAGCTTCAATAAGTGGCAACCCCCTTTGAAGGCAAAGATCAACAATGTGAGGGAGTTGGAGAGTTAGAACGGGAAGCATCGTGTTGCCCATTGAATGTGGTATATATGGAAAGTTGAGCAAAATGGGCATTCGCCCCTTGTAAGGAATAATGAATTCGGAATTCGGAAATTGGAACAAGGGGTGCCCTGCCCGGCCCTTAGACGGCATCAACGCCCGGCATGGCGGCGATTTGACTTCTTCGGCCGTGATTGGCACAATAACCCGGATTGGCATCCGGCAAATGAATTCTTGCATCTTGAATGGCACGGCCAAATCCAAATTCTTCTTACCCGGCTCTTGCTTATCTTCGGCACAAGTATTTCTAGCAGCGCTCCCCTTCCGAGTGGTAAAAGGAGGTGAGGCGGAGGCGGAAGGCTTCGTGGAGGGTGGAGGTATAATAGAAAGTGTTGGCGGAGGTGGAAGCGGAGGTTCAAACACATCAAGTTTCTCCCTTTGCTCGGAAGCAGTTGGGATTGGCTCGGGTGCAAAAAGGGGTGGATCCTGCTCAGGATTAGCCACGGGTAAGGGTAAAGGGTTAAATGGTGGAATAGGCAAAGTGGGTTTTAAAGGGATAATGGAAGGCCGAGGTGGCGGTAATGGGAGGCTAATTGGGGAAGGTTTAATGGTGTAATTAATGGAGGCCGATGGTGTGGAGGTAGATGGCTTAACGGGTGGAGGTTTAATAGTGGAAGGCTTGGGGGAGGCCAGTGTTGCGGAGGTTAATGGTGTAACTGGAGGAGGTGTAATGTATGCGGTGTTAAGGATAGGAGGAGACTTACAATGTGCCGGTGTGGGTGATTGAAGTATCGACCCATCATCGTAACACCAATTAGTCTCATAAATAGGGGTTAGATCAGGGATGGTTTCATACTGAGCAGGAGGTTTATCAAATGACAGTGGAGGGAGCGGGAAATTAAGAAAACTCGGAAGGGGTGCCTGCGGAGCTTCATCATCATCGTACACTGCCTTGGATTCTTCAATTGCCGGCTCTTGATTGCTTGAAATGCCGAAGTCATAATCATCTCTCCTATCTTTCCATTCTTTCTCCATCTTGGTGATATCATCCAGGAAAGCATGAAGGGGATTGACTGGAATAGGAGGAGCCGTGACCCTCTTTAATTGTTCCTCCATCAAAGTGATTTTATCGAGGAGAGTTTGCTGGAGGGGTGTGACCTGAACAACAGAAGGTTGGCAGGGCCTTGAAGGCGGAGGGGCCGTATAAAAAGGCCGTGGAGGGGAATTAATGGGCCGACCCATAGAAGAACCCGGATGGGCCGGATTGCAAGGAATAAATGGGCCTTGGTGCCGTGATGGAGAAATAGAAGGAGGCGGGTGATGGGCCACCCGAGTAGCATGAACAGGAGGAGATGTAAGTGGATGATGGGCCACCCGAGTGTGAATAGAAGAGGGAGGTGGGTGATGGGCCACCCGAATAGGATTAGAAGGAGGGAGAGATGAATGAGATGCACCCTCAACGGCAGCCTTAAGGGCTTGGATCTGTTGAGGGGTAAGATGATCTAATGCATGAATGATCTGGGAGACCTTCTCATCATTGGGACGAGAGGATCCCGAGGAAGTAGTGGCTCGAAATTGAGTCGAAGGACCATTGGATTGGACATTGCCCATGGGTCGGGCATGACCATAAGAATGAGGACGTGGCCCTTTGAAAGAATGGTGAGAATTTTGATGAACATGTTAAAATTGAGGGGAATAGGATGTGCACGGTTGTGCATCCTCATGAATTGAATTAAACATGTTGTTTTGTTTATGGTAAGCCATTATTCAATCAAAGTAATGTGCAAACAATTTGCAAAGCAACACACAAGTTGGAATGGTCACCTTGATTTTTATTTGTTTAAACCTTGGTGAATTAATGAATTTTAGAAAAGTTTGGAGTGATTCACACAAGGGAGGATCCTAGTTTCAAATGATATGAACTCCAATGCCAACTAGGAACACTCTCTCACCACGTATATGGCCAACTAATTCGGGACTTCAAAAGGGTACAACCTGCCCGGCGTCCGTGAGGGAATCCACGGGTACGGGGACTTATGGAGGCTTGGAAAAGGGATTTCCGGTCCAAAGAGACGGAATGCTCAATGGAGGGTCGTCCCGATTCCAAGAGGGTGTGTGGAATCCTAGTGAGGAGAGAGGAGGTCTCCCAAACCAATGCAAATGAATGAATGAAGCAGGGTAAACAGGCCAACCACAATAATATGATCAATCAACAAAGATAAGCATGAAATATCATGAAAAACCACAGCCGGGAGGGTTCTGGAAACCCACAGTAAAAAGACACGCCCTGGAAGGGGGCGCTACTAACCAAAGACACGACAGTGTAACTGTCGTGAATCAATGTGAGGGGCCCAGGGGCAGGGTAAAATGCGCCTTAGGGTGAGGCGCTATCAATAAAAGGACGCCCTTTCCAGCGGGCGTCAAATTCACAAGACACGCCCTGATTTGGGGCGCTAATCAAGTAAAAGACGCCCTGGATCAGGGCGTGAATTCACAGAATCAGGAGATATGCTCGAAGACGCCCTGCCAGAGGTCGTTACACTGGAATAAGACGCCCCGAGTTAGGGCGTTAACTTAAAACGCGCCTCTGTCAGAGGCGCTAATTACCTTTCTTCCAGAAAACCTTCACGGCCGACAGTATCAAGCACTCACAGTCACAGCAGGCAATCAACAATATGGATATTAAGATAACATCATGCTCATCAAAGATTTGGAATAAGTGGAAATTCTAAAGAAAAAAATAATAAACTGGCAAATCACTTAGGGAAGAGTGCAAAGCCAATGGAGGGTGCCCGAGGGGCACAAAAGGAGACGCACCGAGGGTGCAATAGGGGAGACGGCACACGCGGGTGCCTAAGGGGAAAGGGTAATAAACAAAGAACACAAAGTGTCCCACCGTGATCGCCAATTTGTAGATCCTAATTAAAAATCCACTTAAGGAAAATAGGATGAAAAGCAAACAATGAATAATAGTGGAGATGAAACATGCACGAGGTGCACAAGGGGAGTGTGTGTGATCGCCAGAGACACGAGGGTCTCAAGTGGAAAAATAATAAGGGAAAGGATTGCAAAATACCTCAAAAATTGCGGTTGATTGTAGATGCTCCTTTCTCTTCCAATCGGCCGGCCGATGAAGAGAGTTCTTTAATTATTACCCTTGCAAAAAGAGACACAAACACCACAAAAGAATTGAATTAGAACATGGTGTGTAGCATCAAATTCTTATATAGAAAGATGAGCATGAAAAGATGTGCAAGACACACCTTGTGGGTGTTGGCCCTTAAACCCCTATGCAAAAGGGTGGGAGATGTATGATGCATGCAAATAAAAAAATAAGGGAAGTGTGCAAGAGTTGCACTATGGGGAGATCTCAATGTGTTTGAGAGAAAAGATCAATAAAACAATGATGCATGCATGATTTATGAATTATGAAAATAAAAGATAAAGGGGAGATAAGATAAAAATCTTGTTTGTGGCCCCTTTGGCTTGATGCTCGATGGGGAGAAACTTCAAAAGAGATGAAGATGTCAACGTGAGAAGCCTCCTTAGCCAATGTCACCTTCGGTTCCTGTAAAAAAAAAGAAACAAACAGAAGAAGAGGGAACAGAAGAAGAAGGGAAACAGAAGAATAAGAAGAATAAGACCGAAGAAGAAAGAAGAAGAAGAATAAAAGAAGACAGAAGAACAGACGAAGAAGAAGAAAAAAAAGAGGGGAAGGAAGGGATCCAACCTCCTTAACAGAGCCGCAGAAGCTCTATAAAAAGGATTAGATCAAACAGATGAAAGGATAAGAATAGCAAGAGTCCAACAAGGGAAAGGATAAGAAGGGGCAAGAGCCCAAATGAAGCAAGAGTCTCTCTGGGAAAGGCTGCGTTCGTTCAGAGCACAAAAGTGAAACACGACCTGGTTCAGGACGTCAATTGTTGAATTGACGACCTTCTCAGAGGGCGTTTCTTAAAAACACGCCCTGCACAAGGGCGTTTCTTTCAAAACTAATTTTAGAGATAAAAACTCCCTATATTTAAAAAATGTAAAACATGCCTCAGGCAAAGCCACCTTTAAAAACACGCCCCTGGGAAGGGCGTTAATTTCAAGTTTTCAACACGGGGGAAGCCGGTCAAACCAAAAGAATTGACGCCCTCAGCATAGGGCGTCCTTTTTTTAAGAAACGCCCTGAGCGAAGTTGTTAATTAAAACACGCCCTTATCCAGGTCACGTATTCAGAAAATTCATAAAAATAGAAAAAAAGGGAGAGAAATAGATAAAATGGGAAGACACGCCCTAGATCAGGTCGTGTTTCAAAAACACGCCCCTGATGAGGGCGTGATTTCAGAAAATAGAGATAAATGCCCAGAAAATCCAGAAAAATAGGAAAAAGGAGGAAATGAGGGAAAAATAGGAGAAATTCAAGAAAAGTGGGAAAACCCACTCAAACAAGCTAATTTGAGGGTCAAATGAGGCATTACACGGCAATATGAAATATACTCAAAATAATGTCAATTTTAGCGTGTCTACAGCCGTATCCCTCATGATCATGGTTTTGTGAGAATCGAGGTTTTTCTGTGCTGAGGGCCCTGACAAC
This sequence comes from Amorphophallus konjac, assembly GCA_022559845.1. Classification (NCBI taxonomy): domain Eukaryota; kingdom Viridiplantae; phylum Streptophyta; class Magnoliopsida; order Alismatales; family Araceae; genus Amorphophallus; species Amorphophallus konjac. The sequence goes on from CM040128.1 coordinate 43,453,819, forward strand.
GTTGTCAGTTGGTTGAGGCGTTCTTCCCCTGTGACTTGGTGTTAGTCCTGAATTTCGAGGACGAAATTTCTTTAAGGGGGGAGGGCTGTAATGCCCCAGATTTTTCAGATCCTTGTTCGTGGGTCCCGGATCTGGTTTCTTGGAGTGTCTGACTCCGTTGTGTCCGAAATTTCGTTTCGGACATCTTTCGTGTTCGGATCGGCGCAATCCGGAGTTGTTTCGGATGTCCGGAAGAGTTCCACGGCTTTTCTGTATGTGTTTTCCGATTCCCGGTGTGTGTTTCGGTAATCCCTTCGGAACCTCGTTGCGGGTGAATCGGGCCGTTCACCAGGGCGCGAGTGGTACCGTTGCGATCGGTGCGTTCCGAGGATCGCGAAATGTGATTTTCTATTTTCTGGTATTTTTTAGAATTTCTGGATTTTCTATATATTAACATCCTTTTTCTCTCTCCCCTCTCATTTCTCTCTTCTCTCCCTCTCTCTTCTCACGCTCTCTCCTCTCTCCCTCTCTCTCCGGCGACCGACGGGGTGGAGCGTGGGCGAGGTGGGGACGGCGCGGGTGAGGCACGGGCGAGGATGGGTGAGGATCGAGGCGGTGGAGGCGAGGTGAAGCTCGGCCGTGGGTTCGTGGAACGGCGAGGCTTCAATGGCGTTTTCTTCGTGGATCGGCGTCCACGGTGCCTCGAATCTTCGGTGGAGGTAGGGAGATGGACCCTCAACCTGCGTACTTCATTTCCCGCGAGTTTCGTAGGCCGTGGTGAGCCGAGCGGGCTTGTTTGGGCGTTTTGGGAAAAATGCATGTTTTTGGGTGTGTGAGGCGAATCTTATGTTTTGATCGTGTTTTGGGGGTTTAAATGGGTTCTCTTGGTGCTAGGGAGGTTGGGGAATGTTTTCCCCTCTGTTTCCCCTTCACCTAGGGGTGAACGGGGTGTGGAATGATTTTTCCCGCGATTTCCACCGTTTTCGGGTGCAGACTGAGAACGCGCTAGGCTCCAGTAGCGCGTTCTTGAGGGTCGCGCCGCCCCGACGGGGCGTGTTCATCGGAGAAGATGAGCAGTAAGGCGGTTCTTGTCGCGCTAGGGGTTCCTAGCGCGATCTGCTTTGTCGCGCTAGGGGACCCTAGCACGTTCTATCTTGTCGCGCTAGGTGATCCTAGCGCGATCTGGCTTGTCACGCTACCAGTGTATAGCGCGTTCTGCTCTGAACGCGCTATACGAGGGTAGCGCGATTTTGAGGTGACCAGTCGGGCGGCCCAGAGCGGGCAGTCTTCGGCTGATCGTGCTCCCCTTGGGCCGTGTGTGTCCCGGACACCCCGTGGAGTTCCGTGACCGTGTCTTTGGGTGTTCGGAGGTTCCGTGTTACCTCGATTAGCATGCCCATCGGTTTAAAGGTCCGGGTGACCTTCTAGTCTTCCGATTATATTGTGTTGATCACCGGTCGACCCGGTTGTGACCCAGTGGTCGACCTTTGGCTCATGAGTGTCCCGGGCACCCCGTGGGTTTCGTTGCCGTGTTTTTGGGGTGTCTGGAGGTTCCGTGTTACCTCGATGAGCGTGCCCGTGGGTTTGGCGAGTTCTGGTGACCCCAGGTGTTCCGGGCTTCCGTGTTCTTATTAGATCGAGTCACCGTGTATCGATATGAGTGCGGTGAGATTTCCCCGCAAGTCGTTGCTTCTCTGGAAGGTGGCTTCCGAGTGGGCCAAACGTGTGGCCTTGGATGGTGAGTCCAGCCTCCCAGCTTGGGGCTGGAGGTTTCTTAAGTTCCCTCTTCGAGGGATGGGTCTCGGCGGTTGTGAACTGCCTCGTGAGTTATCGCATTGTGGTTTGGACCTATGGATTAGGCCATATCGACGGCTTAGTGCTGTCATGTGCAGCGGTCTCGACTCCGAGTCTTGTGACTCAAAGGCCGTTGGGTTAAGTAGGTCTAGTGGGCCGTCCAGAGTCGTGTGGCTTTGAGCCACCTGTTACTCCGTGTTACTCGCAATGGGTGCGTGCGTGGTTTCCAGTGTTAATGTTCGGTGACACGTCCACTAGTCGTAGCTTCCTGCGCATGCGAGTGCGGACCCACCTGGGAGTGGTGGAGAGCGAGACCCAGTGAGAGGCGGTTTTTAGGCTGGTTTCCGTAGGGCCCCTTGCCTTTGCCACCAGAGTCCGGTGGGGGGGGGGGGAAACCAGCTAGAGGACCCGACCTAGAGCAGATGGTCTGTGTGTGCACACGTAGTTGGGGGCTTAGGACACGCGCTGACGAGCGTGACCCCAGCTAGTCCTTGTTGTGGTACTTGTTGCGTGTCTGAGTCTCACGTCCGGGGCGTCGTAGCTAGACACTTGTGACGCGGTGTAAGACGTCAGGGGACGCATCCGGTCGTTCTTCTAGTGGGTGGTGCTCCTGTCACGTGACGTGAGTTGTCGTGCACCGGGTTCTATTTCCGTCCACGAGATGGGACTTCGTGAGTGGTTTCGGGAGTGTTCCCGGAGTCGAGGTCTGGGGTTTCCGGTGAGCTTCACCGAGGGCCTTTCCCCAGACAACGTTGTATTCGCGACCGTGTTCCGTGGCCGTGTAGTTTTGGCTCGGCCCCTTTTTGGTGAGGGCGGGCCTCCTCTACGGAGGTATCGTGGCATTTTCCTAGTAGCGTGGCTAGGGCGGCTCGTGTCTGGTGGTCTCCGATCGTGAAATCGGGTGGTCGGGTGCGTGGCTTGGTTGTCCCCCGACGGGAGACTAGGTTGTGTTTTCTGGTGCAGTAGGAGTGGCCGTAGAGCCGAGGTTTTGCCGGCCACCGTAGTTACTTTCCTGCTTTCGTAGTTACTTCTTTCCGTTGCCGTCTTGCTAGCGTAGCTTTCCTTCTGGCGTTGTTTGTCAGTTGGGGTTCCGCGGGATCCCTACTGGGCCAGTGACAGGAGGCTCACCCCTGCGTTTCAGGTGCATCGGTTCTGCCTCGAGGTTCGAGGGTGCTGTGCGGAGGTTCTTAATTGCCAGCTTGCCGGGCCGAGTGTTCACTTGGCATGTGGTACGTTTTACTGCTTTGGACTGGACTCTGTTGTAGTTATTCATTTATTCTATTAATTATTGAATTGTCCTGTTTTATTTCCTATTTCTTTGTATCTCCACACTCATTTTTAACCCTTCTGAGCCCTCCCGGCTCGTGGGCGGCGGTTCAAGTCTCGGGTTATCGGGCCTTCCCGGTAACCGGATTCTCGGGTCGTTACAAACTCGTTGTAAAATATCCCTAAACTGAATAAAAAAATTGTTGTAAATTTTAATTTATTTTATAACAAAATATCACACTTTGTTATAAGTAGTTACTTTTTTATTTTAACTAACCACACGAACTCGTTGTAAAATATCCCTAAACTGAATAAAAAATTGTTGTAAATTTTAATTTATTTTATAACAAAATATCACACTTTGTTGTAAGTAGTTACTTTTTTATTTTAACTAGCAACATGAACTCGTTGTAAAATATCTCTAAATTGAATAAAAAAATTGTTGTAAATTTTAATTTATTTTATAACAAAATATCACACTTTGTTGTAAGTAGTTACTTTTTTATTTTAACTAACAACACGAACTCGTTGTAAAATATCCCTAAACTGAATAAAAAAATTGTTGTAAATTTTAATTTATTTTATAACAAAATATCACACTTTGTTGTAAGTAGTTACTTTTTTATTTTAACTAACAACATGAACTCGTTGTAAAATAATAAAAAAAATGTTGTAAATTTTAGTTTATTTTATAACAAAATATCACTCTTTGTTGTAAGTAGTTACTTTTTTATTTTAACTAACAACACGAACTCGTTGTAAAATATCCCTAAACTGAATAAAAAAATTGTTGTAAATTTTAATTTATTTTATAACAAAATATCACACTTTGTTGTAAGTAGTTATTTTTTTATTTTAACTAACAACATGAACTCGTTGTAAAATATCTCTAAACTGAATAAAAAAATTGTTGAAAATTTTAATTTATTTTATAACAAAATATCAAACTTTGTTGTAAGTAGTTACTTTTTTATTTTAACTAACAACACGAACTCGTTGTAAAATATCCCTAAACTGAATAAAAAAGTTGTTGTAAATTTTAATTTATTTTATAACAAAATATCACACTTTGTTGTAAGTAGTTACTTTTTTATTTTAACTAACAACACGAACTCGTTGTAAAATATCTCTAAACTGAATAAAAAATTGTTGTAAATTTTAATTTATTTTATAACAAAATATCACACTTTATTGTGGAACTCGTTGTAAAATATCCTTAAACTGAATAAAAAAATTGTTGTAAATTTTAATTTATTTTATAACAAAATATCACACTTTGTTGTAAGTAGTTACTTTTTTATTTTAACTAACAACATGAACTCGTTGTAAAATAATAAAAGAATTGTTGTAAATTTTAATTTATTTTATAACAAAATATCACACTTTGTTGTAAGTAGTTATTTTTTTATTTTAACTAACAACACGAACTCGTTGTAAAATATCCTTAAACTGGATAAAAATTTGTTGTAAATTTTAATTTATTTTATAACAAAATATCACACTTTGTTGTAAGTAGTTAGTTTTTTATTTTAACTAACAACATGAACTCGTTGTAAAATATCCCTAAACTGCTTCTCCCGTATGCCCGCGCCCTCCACGATCCTCTCCCGCACGGCTCCACATTCTCGATTCTCTCTCCCTCAACTCATCCTGCGATTCCCTCCTCCATATCCTCATCTCTCTCTCCCTCAACCCTGGGATTCCCTCCTCTAGCTCTACATCTCCCTCAACTCATACCTGCGCCTTCGCATCCTTATCTGAAGCAAACGGCCATCACCCCTGAGACGACGTCGCTTCTTGGCCACCCTGTTAAACATCGCGCCGCCGCCCAGGGCCTCAACCCACCTCCAGTGACGCACGAGATCGTCTTGCCATCCTCTGACCGCTGCAAGCCGCTGCACTCGACGCACCGGCCGTCGGTGCCCTACCACCCGATAGCGAGCCACCCCGTGTACCTCCTCTTGACGCTCGCCACCACCCCACAGCAGCCGATGCCGTGGCCCTCCACTGACTGCCAGAAGAGCCCAACAACAGGGCCATAGTGCCACTACCTGCATTTCGTTTGTAACTTCATCCCTGCGATTCCAGGAGTCTGACCTTCAACTGTCGGCTGCAAGTTTACTCTTTGTGACTCTCCAACCCTCACGACCCCTCCTCCAATTCCAAAACGATGGTACACACTACGCAGTCCTTTCTGTCCAATTTCTTCACATAGTATGCGTATTCTTGTCTTAAATAAGAGTGTGTGTTCTACCCTCTGGGAGAATCTATTTCCTACTGCTTGATTGCTTAGTTCTTGGGTCTTTAGGGACTGCTATGGACATTAGTGACAATCAGCAGAGGTTTTCCATCTTTGCAATTTGTTTTGTTTCATCTGCTATTTAATGTTTGTCATCTTTTTTGGAGAGGTGTTTAGGGTTTTGATGTTGGAAATAGTGTAGGGATGTCAATTATCCATTAAAAACCATATGTTCCCCATTCCAAGTTCTTTGAATCGGATGTTGAATCTGAAGTTGATAACATTTGCATCAACTTTGGTTAAAATGACATCTCAATGTCCATTGACATAGACGTGAATATCCCAGTGGCTTATTTTGTATCACATAAAAACATATGTGGCAGAGTGATAGTTCGTTGTACATTCCATTTACCTACCTAGGCTGTAGTCTCTCTAGTGCACAATTTCCTAAAATAACAACCAGAGCATGATGAGTCAAATTGTTTATAGACAATTTGGGTAACATAAATATTCAAATATGGTACTTTCCATGTGGATGCTGCGGATGCAGATGTCTTCCCTACTTTTCTTTGGATATTGGATGTGTTTCAGTTTTGGTATTAATATTTTTAGATCCTAGACTAATCAATGTCTTAATTGATATAGGAGAAATGTAGTTACCATGCTCAAAGGGAAATGAGACACTTGGCTAGGAGAGGGAGATGAAAAGCAAAATAAAATATCCTATCATCTACAAACAAACCTCCTGAACTCTTGGCCTGCCCTAGTTATCAAAGAAGGAAAAATTGCTTTGCTATTCTAGACTTGCTTTGAGAAATGCAAAGGTTTTTTTCCTCCCCAAAGTGCCCAGATTGTAGCCTGAAACACCAGCCACCATACACACTTGCACTTCCTACGTCTCCGTGCTCTTCCCCAATCTAAAATCAAGCCCACTTTGTTGGAAGCCACATGCCCATCCTCTGCAAAAGGTGAATCCAAATAGGCTGAGATTGTGCGACACCATCAGATGACCTAGGCTTCCATCATCCTTGTTGCATAGAAAACAAATAGTCCTGTAACTTTCATAAAAGAGATGTGATGAGCAATTCTCCAAATTAATTAGGACTTTAACCTTCACCGTGGATTATGATGCTCCTAAATCTGATGAAAAAGAGGGATCCTTAGGCCCTTGTCAGCTATCATCTTATGAACATACTTCATAGATAATCTCCCATTCCTCTTGTAGATCCATATCCAGCTTTCTAACACATGAATATCCAAAATGTCCATGGATTCTGTCCTGCCCTTCTCTAGCATGATGTCCAGGGGATTTTAAAAACTACCTCATAACACAGCTGAGATCTGTTGTGTAGGACCTTAGGAAGGAAAAGCTCAAGTGTCTCCCAAGGTGCAAGCGGGGCTTTCCCACTCCCTAAAATATCTTCAAAAAATTAATGAAACATAAGGTCCGGTGAAGTAGGTAGTCATTTCAGATACCATGGGCCAATAACAAGATTGTGTTAATGTAATATAAGGCCTCTTGGCACAGTTAAGTAGTTATCCACTCACATGTCTATATAGTTAACCATTCTCTTGCGGATGTCTTCTATGCGAAGATGACGAAGAAGAAAGATGACAAAATTGAAGAATGCAGATCTCAAGAGAGCAAAATAAACTAAAGTCCGAGTAGTAGTAAAACCCTGGTACGAGTCTACTGTTGAGAGCTGAGAATAGTATTTTCTATCTATGACATTACTGTTAGGATAAAAGTAGGTATAAAAGTATCTAATCACAAGCTATATTATGTTATGGAAATATTAAGTGATACAGTACGTATGAACCATAAACTTCCCACATAAGATCACCAGAATTTGGCGTAGATACTCGATGTTCTGATGAAAAAATGATACTAGTGTACCTAACCTATTTTTTTAAGTGGACCAGTGTACCTGACTTAGCTTCTATAATAAATGCATGCATTGACTTGTGAAATGCCTTAATAATGTTACAATACCCATGATATATGCAGAGAAGCTTAATGATCAAGATGGTTAAACATTTGCTATAAATGAAAGTGATAAGGGCATAAGGCTACCACTGTATTAGCTATCCCCAAGACAAAAAGGAATCATTGACCGGACGATTCAACCTAGAATTAACTTTGGTAATTTTCACTTTCTGTGATGGAATGCAAAGATCCCTTTGCAACATAAAAGTGGTTTGGATTTAGCTGATCAACTGTTTGCATGCCCATAGATAAGTTGTACTTGTGTCCTTGAAATTTGTGCATGTAGCCCACAGTATGTCAGTTGTTAATCCTGCTACCCACAGATAAGGCACAAAATATGGCTAATTGGATCATGGACTAACCCATAGGCTTGAAGGACCTTTGTTCTCCGCAAGTGAACAGAGGGTACAAATTTCAGCTAGCCAGGTATGGTCAGGAGAAGGGAAAACTATAGAAGAGGGGCGTATAATTTTACCTAATGTGTGCTCATGCATGTATGTGTGTGTGATTTCAGAGTAAGGGGAGAAGAAGAGAAAACTATCAAAGACGAGTGCATTTGTTTGGGGGGGGGGGCGGACTAGAAAGCAAAAGATTAGGAGAAGAAGAGGTGGTGAGTCAAGCAACTGTTGAAGGGTCTCAGTAGTCAAAGATGAGATGTCACTTTTATCCAATTTTTTCTCAGATTCATATCTATCCGACAAAAATAGCTATAATTCTATAAATAAAAATGCACATCTTAATCAAACATTTCCATATACCATGTTACGTGGGTGTCTCGTGCTTCACAAACAATCCTGTATGGAAACCGCTGGCATGCGGTTACGTGGGTAGCTGGGCACCCGAGGGAGTAGTCAATGGGAGATCCACTAAATGTGGAGGTTTTGCATGATTTTGAAGGCTGCCAACGCATGCATTGATGGCCATAGTTTTTTCTACGTGGATGTTTTCTCTCCAAGGCATAAGCTTCAAGGGAGCTCCAACCACTATAAAAGGAGGCCCTCTCCTCCTTGTTTAGCATCCCAAGTGAGAGCCCGAGTGAGCTTCTTAGAGAGAAGATCTAAGAGAGGTCTTGGGGGGATAGCTTGAGAGAGTTTCTTATGAGAGGATTTGTTCCTCCGGGTTGGGGTGTGTACTCTTTGTATTATTCTCCACATCTAGTGAAGTTCCGTTGTCGCCGTTATCCGTGGACGTAGGGGGGTAACCTCCGAGCCACGTAAATCCTTGTGTTCATACCTTGTGTGATTGTTCCTTCTTCTTCCTCCCTTCTTCTTGTTTTGCGGATCGAGATCTTGGGACGTCACTCTATCCGTCGGAGTGATCGTGTATCAGAGCCCAGTCGGGATTCGATCCGTATTCCTTGTTGATGACTACAAAGTCGACATCAGCAATGAAATTCGACGTTGGAGTGTTCGATGGAAAGACGAAGGATTTCAACATCTGGCGACTGAAGATGCAGTTCTTGTTGGTACAACAGGGACTGAGCAAGGCAGTTAAAGGCAACGTGGCTTTGCCGGCCGAGTGGAAAGACGAAGAGAAAGAAGAGTACATGGAGCGTGCTCTTGCAGCAATTCGTCTGTGCTTGGCAGATGATGTGTTGAGAGAAGTTGCTGACGAAGACACCCCAGCGAAACTCTGGCTCAAGCTCGAGTCACGGTACATGACGAAGTCTCTCACAAACCGCCTGTACTTGAAGCATCGGTTGTTTACTTTTCACATGAAAGAAGGTATGCCCATTTCTGATCATCTGAATGAGTTTAATAAGATCGTTATAGATCTTAAAAATATTGGTGTTAAGGTAGATGATGAGGATCAAGTCCTCATACTCCTATGTTCATTACCTCCTTCATATGAGCATTTCGTTGATACTTTGCTATATGGGAGAGATGATATCTCTGTAGAAGATGTCAAGGCTTCCCTGAACTCCAAGGAGTTGAAACGGCGAAGACTAGAAATTCATGGCGAAGATCGGGCAGATGGCCTGATGGTGAGAGGGAGAGCTGAGAAAATGGAGTTTGGTAAAAAGGGCAAGGCTAGATCAAAATCCAAGTCAGTAAAGAAAGTAAAATGTTATGAATGCAACCAAAGAGGGCATATCAGGAAAGACTGTCCAAAATTAAAGGGGAAAGGCAAGGTTCAGGAGGAGTCTTCTTCTGATACATCGAATGTTGTTCAAGAGGAGACTGTTGATGACGAGATTGTTTTGTCAGTCTCTACTAGCACTTCCGGGGATGACTGGATTCTTGATTCTGGTTGTACCTTCCATATGTGTCCTCACAGAGAATGATTTTCTACTTATACAATAGTAAGTAGTGGTACCGTAACCTTGGGAGACAATAGAACTCTTGCACTTGTAGGGGTTGATACAATTAGAATTAAGATGTTTGATAATGTCATCAGAACTCTAGAAGTGCAGCATATTCCAGAACTGAAGAAGAGTCTGATCTCCTTGAGCATTTTGGACGTGCATGGATACCGGTTCTCAACAGAGAATGGAATCTTGAAAGTTTCTAGAGGTGCATTGGTTGTGATGAAAGGGAAGTTGATTGGTGGCCTTTATCATCTACAAGGCAACACTGTGATTGGCAGTGCCAATCTGGCACGAAGTTCAGATGATCCTACCCAAGTGTGGCACATGAGACTGGGCCACATGAGTGAAAGAGGCATGATGGAGTTGAGCAAACGAGGTTTGCTTGACGGTCATAAGACTGGGAAACTGGATTTCTATGAGCATTGTGTATGGCAAGCAGTGCAGAGTGAAATTCAGTACAGCAGTCCATAGGACTAAAGGAACTGTGGATTACATCCACTCTGACCTTTGGGGTCCTGCTCCAGTTGTCTCAAAGGGTGGTGCAAGTTATTTGCTGACCTTTATTGATGATTTCTCAAGAAAGGTCTGGGTATATTTTCTGAAGAAAAAGAGTGAGGTGTCCATCACTTTCAAGCAGTGGAAGGCGCTAATTGAGCGGCATACTGGTCAGAAGATCAAGCGCCTCCGTACTGATAACGGTATGGAATTCTGCTCGAAAGAATTTGATGATTTCTGCAAGAACGAAGGTATCGTTCGACATCGCACTGTAGCAGGAACACCACAACAGGACGGTATTGCAGAATGGGTGAACATGACACTCTTAGAGAGAGCGAGAAGTATGTTATCTCAGGCAGGTCTGTCAAAGGCATTCTGGGCCGAAGCTGTCAACACGGCTTGTTACTTGGTGAATAGGTCTCCGTCCATAGCCATAGAGTTGAAAACTCCCGAGGAGGTATGGTCTGGTTCTCCTTCCGATTATTCTCACCTCAGAATTTTCGGTTGTCTTGCATATGCTCATGTCACAGGTGACAAATTGGAGCCAAGGGCAAAGAAGTGCATATTTGTAGGATATGCACAAACACAGGGTGTGAAGGCCTATCGGTTGTGGTGTACCGTTTCTCAGTCACCCAAGTTCATGATTAAAAGAGATGTGACCTTCGATGAGTCTGCGATGCTCCGAGCGGGAGAGAAATCAACAACAGAAAATGGAGATCAGGTTAGTGGCAAGCAAGGAGAGCTGGAGGTGAAGCTCTCAACAGAAAATGCAGTGCAAGAGGAGACAGTCCCAGATATGACAGTTGATGTGCCAGAGAGCAGTACAGCACAAAGGCAGGCCCCACCAAGGCAGTACAACATCGCGACTGACAGAGAGCGAAGGGTGATAAGACCACCCAACATGTATAGTCATGCTGACATGGTAGCCTTTGCTTTATCTGTTGCAGATGATGTTGAGGGAGCAGAACCATGTTCTTATAGAGAGGCAATAGCATCAGATGAGTCCTCCAAATGGCAGTTGGCCATGCAAGAGGAGATCGAGTCTCTACAGAAGAACAACACATGGAAGCTAGTGAAAGTACCACCTGGTCAGAAGATTGTGGGGTGCAAATGGGTTCTCAAGAAGAAAGAATGAATCTCTGGTGTGGAAGATGTTAGATTCAAGACACGATTAGTGGCGAAGGGTTTCACACAGCCGGAGGGTATTGACTTCACTGAGGTATTCTCTCCTGTCGTGAAACATACCTCTATTCGTGTATTGCTTGTCATAGTTGCTTTACTTGATTTAGAGCTAGAGCAACTGGATGTTAAGACAACATTCTTACATGGTGAGCTGGAAGAGGAAATCTACATGCACCAGTCAGAAGGGTTCGTGATTTCTAGTAAGGAAGATCATGTGTGCTTGTTAAAGAAGTCTTTGTATGGCTTAAAGCAATCACCTAGACAGTGGTACAAGAGATTTGATACTTTTATGCTAAGTCATAGTTACACTAGAAGTGATTATGATAGCTGTGTGTATCATAAAAGGCTTCCAGATGGTTCGTTTATTTATTTGTTAATGTACGTAGATGACATGTTGATAGCTGCCAAGAACATGTCAGAAATTAACCACTTAAAATCTTAGTTGAATGGTGAATTCGAGATGAAAGATCTTGGAGCAGCAAAGAAGATTTTAGGCATGGAGATTCACAGAGACCGTGGCACTGGAAGGTTGTACTTGTCACAGAAAAAGTACGTGGAGAAGGTGCTGGAGCGGTACGGCATGAAAGATTGCAAGACTGTGAGCACTCCATTGGCAGCCCACTTCAGATTGTCTGCTGATGATTCACCGAAGACAGAGAAGGAGATGGAACTGATGTCTAAAGTTCCATATGCGAGTGCAGTTGGTAGCATTATGTATGCCATGGTATGTACTCGACCTGATATTTCTCATGCTGTTAGTGTGGTTAGCAGGTATATGGGAAATCTTGGGAAGGTCCACTGGGAGGCTGTGAAGTGGATTCTTTGTTACCTCAGAGGTGCTTCAGATGTGAGCCTGGTATTTCAGAAAGGAAGTAGTGATGACAGTCAACTGGTTGGCTATGTCGATTCAGATTACGTTGGTGATCTGGATAAGAGGAGATCCCTGACAGGTTATGTCTTTACTTTCTCAGGTTGTGCTATTAGTTGGAAGGCTGTTTTGCAGTCTACTGTGGCTTTGTCTACTACAGAGGCAGAGTATATGGCAGTGGCAGAGGGAGTGAAAGAAGCCTTGTGGCTGAGAGGTTTGGACAGCAATCTGGGTCTTGTACAGGAGACGACTCCAGTGTACTGTGATAGTCAGAGTGCTATACATTTGACCAAAAATCAGATGTACCATGAGAGGACCAAACGCATCGACGTCAGGTATCACTTTGTTCGTGATGTTGTCTTGCATGGTACCGTAGCTGTTCAGAAGATTTCTACAACAGAGAACCCTGTAGACATGCTGACGAAGCATATTCCTTCAGAAAAGTTCAGGCATTGTCTGGACTCGGTCAGGTTACAGAGCACATGAGGTGGCCTCGGCAGGGGCATTGGTGGAAATGGTGACGTGGCAGAACTTGACACTGGGTGCGTCTTATGAAGACGAGCCAAGAGGAGAATTGTTACGTGGGTGTCTCGTGCTTCACAAACAATCCTGTATGGAAACCGATGGCATGCGGTTACGTGGGTAGCTGGGCACCCGATGGAGCTAGTCAATGGGAGATCCACTAAATGTGGAGGTTTTGCATGATTTTGAAGGCTGCCAATGCATGCATTGATGGCCATAGTTTTTTCTACGTGGATGTTTTCTCTCCAAGGCATAAGCTTCAAGGGAGCTCCAACCACTATAAAAGGAGGCCCTCTCCTCCTTGTTTAGCATCCCAAGTGAGAGCCCGAGTGAGCTTCTTAGAGAGAAGATCTAAGAGAGGTCTTGGGGGGGATAGCTTGAGAGAGTTTCTTGTGAGAGGATTTGTTCCTCCGGGTTGGGGTGTGTACTCTTTGTATTATTCTCCACATCTAATGAAGTTCCGTTGTCGCCGTTGCCCGTGGACGTAGGGGGGTAACCTCCGAACCATGTAAATCGTTGTGTTCATACCTTGTGTGATTGTTCCTTCTTCTTCCTCCCTTCTTTTTGTTGTGCGGATCGAGATCTTGGGGCATCACTCTGTCCGTCGGAGTGATCGTGTCATAACATACAAGGTGTTAATAGTTCATCTTCATACATTTTATATATTTAATGAGATCTATGCTTGGCTTTAGATTTTCCCACCACTATCACACTATAATATAAGTCAGATACTATGGTGGATTTCATCTCTTGAAGCAGGAAGTTTCTCCCTCAGAAATAAAATCAACTGCTCACCAGAGTTTCAGTTCCCTCAGAAAACAAAAGGTTGGCATATTTTTTTATCAACAAGGAAATGGCAACCAAATAAATTTGCTCATACCTGTACAGTTACTCCTATGTTTCAAATACAACATCTGGCGTGTCATGTTTCTGCAGCTGAGGCTAGTACTTCGTATGGTGGGCCATCATGGCTACCATGTAACTGTTCCCGTGGGTTGAAGAGAGAAACATTAAAAGATCTGTCTGCTATTCTATTGTCCTTGGACCCTTCTTTATCATCAGTGAGAACTAGTGATGAGCCACAGTGATGGACGTTGCTTGGCATTGACGGTGATGAGCCTTCTGACTTGGACTTGCTTCCAACATCCAGTCCACTATGCGCAAGGCTAGCTTTTGGTGGAATTCGATTGCAATTTATCTTTTCAGAAAACATTTGATGGGCACCATTTGGTAGGAAGTCAAATAGATTTGATACACATATCAAATCATGCCCGGCTCCCTGCATGCCAGCAGGAAAAATATTTTCACTAAATGCAGTGGAGTTTATGCCCTTTATCATCACATCAGAAAACCCTGATAATGGAAAGCACATGTTTTGTTATGCACCATTAGTAATAAACCCTTGATTCCGTGTGATTCTGAGGAGGAAGATGCCATATTTTTTGAATCTGATAGTGATTGGATTTCATGTTTATGTAATTAAATGAAAATTACAACAGCAACATGTAAATAGTATTTAAGCATGACAGTTTTTTCTCTTGGGTGTCTTTACATCTACTTTATCCGCATATACAATATCTAGTTGCTGTTAACTTTTGTTTGAGGTCTACATGCACGATGAATCAGGTTTATAACCATCAGACATGTATAATTTGATAATTAGCCAATGTTGTTGAAGGTGAGACTGAAGATGTCAATCCTGCCCTATTTTAGTTGTAGCCATCTTTAATCATTAGCGATCAACAATTGGCTAATTATTCATAATAATTATACATTGTTCATCATATGATTTTTGAGTTTTTTACGTGAAAATTATTGTTAGAGGTTAATTTGTAAAAAAATCATTCTTAGAAATATATTAGCAGGTATATCACTGTGTAAATCTGAATTGCGCAAAAATATCATATTTATTTACATGCATATCACTTCTTTTTACCAACAACTTGTAAAAAAATCACGCCTAAATGACATTTATGCACTATTTGAATTAACCCAGTGATATGTCTGTTAATACATTTCTAAGAATAAATTTTTTACAAATTCACCTCTAACAATAGTTTTCATGCAAAAATCCCAAGATTTTTCCCTCTCCTTTTCGACCGCTATGCATGGAATTAAATTTGGATGAATAATTATTGCATTGTCTAAATAGATCACTTTTGTTCTTAGGTATAGTTAAAGCTATTGAGACTGTTGGATAGATCCGTGTTCCTTTTAAGTTTCTAGTTCTAACCCTGTGTATCAATTCCATTAATTTATCGGGCATATAAGATATCATTGTTCTTTTGTATATGACATCTATTTGTAGATTCAAAGATAAGAAAACCAAAAGAACGGCTCCAAGCATGGGTGATGGAGAGCCTCCAATATTGTCAAGGAAGGATATAGTAGATATCTTAACTATTATTCATCACACAACAATTTGTGGATGCAATCTATGGACTTGAGGATACAAAGAACTAGCTTTCAAAAACAAAGGAAGAATTTGCAAATACGGAAGAGGAATTAGTATATGTCAAGGATCAAGTACGAGCATTAATTATTAGTTGGTTTAGGGAGTCCTCCATCAATTTCTCTTTCTCCACCACCATCCTCCACTTAATATTTGGTTGATATTATTTCTTGGATTTTTTCTATTGTGTCGTATAGACTTGAGCAACTACATTTGTTATTTATTTACTTGATTTTTTTAATTTTAAATCATTTTAGTCAAATGTGAGTTATGATTATATAATTATACTATCTTGACTTGTGTATATTGTATCCATACGTTATAAAATTGGACCTTTTTTTATTTAAAAATACAATTATCAAACTATTTGATCTTTCATTGACGACGTAACGACAGGCTTGTTGTAATAACTTTTAATAGTGTAAATTTTTTTGTGATTATAAGTTATTTACAATAAAAGAGTTTGTTATAAATGTGATTAAACTATATAATAATACTCTTAATTTTTAGTCAATAAACATTATAACATCAAATATATTTGTTATTATAATTTATAATCACAAAATGATTATCTATTAATGACAAAAGGAATTGTTATTAAAATTTTGATAAATATCGAACATGATTCTTACAACATTTTTGTTGTTATTATGCATATATAACAACAACATTTTTTGTTGTTTTTTGTAACCTATAATGACAAAAAAATTCATGGTTATTTCTTATTTTATAACAATAAAAGAATAATTTCGTTGTTAAAATATATAGTGACAAGTTTTTACAATAATTTTTAACAACGAAATTATTTGTTGTGAAAAATATTTAACAATAAAATTTTGACCTTTTACAATTGTAACGATAGGAAAATGGTTCTTAGGTTACGTACCACCTTCTCTATTTATTTGTTGGGGAAGTCGTCTCGTGCCCGTGGATGTCTGCACACACCAAGAAATCAGAAGGGCGTCAGAAGGAGTTCCGGGTGTTACCCCAGGGGACAACCTTCCAATGCTTAAGTCAGTAAGGGATTAATGAGCGATAGAGAGGAGCAAAGTAAGAGAGAAGTAGGGGTCGTAGTCGTCGATCCAGGAGGCGTGTAGATCCTCTGCACGCGTGCTCGTCGCTCCCAGTGGGCTCTCGGAGAGTGTTCGTTGGGTGGTAAGGTCCCGCAAGAGGAAGAAGCTCTCTGGATGTATCAGACGTCCCTCTCGTCGTGGTAGCTAGTCGAGTTGCTCTCCTCTCAGTAGGAAGCTCTGGGGCAGGAGTATGCTCTTGTGTAGTAGCGTAGGGTTTAGTAGAAGAATCTACCATGTTCTTCTCTTCTGTCAATGTCCCTTTTATATGAGTTGTCTGGAGCGAGGGTCTCATCGCTTGATAGGGAATGATCCGTTTAGTAGAGTAACGTTCCTCCGCTATGTTGGCGGGAGTTTCTCGTTGGAGGGCGATAGCCCCGGCGTCGGTCGATCCCTGGGCGAGCCTTGCGGCACTCATGGCGCGTGCTCGCCTGTTACGGGGTCAAGGCCGGCTTCATGGGGGTAACGGTCGGTCGTTGGAGTGTCCTCCGGCGAGAACTGCGCTTGTGCCGGCCTCATCGGTGTCGCGGAATTCGATGCTCTGTTGGGCCGGTCTCCTTCTTTATTGGGCTAAGCCTGCGCGCTCATTCCTTGCTTGGGCTTATAACGCCCAAACTTTAATGGGCCGCGCGTGCGTGGGCCGTTTCTGGGTTAAACCAGATTTACCCTCCTCAACAATAATTTTTTTTATTGCTAAGATTGTTATTTCTTGTATTATATCCCCATGATTAGTTACGTATACCGTTTAGAAATTAGTTAAAGAAAAACGCTACGCATGTAAAAAAAATAAAAAATAAAATTATATTATAGCATAAAAATACACATGATCAAATTTTGTCAATATATTAATAATATTAGTTTTTAAAATTAAACAATAAAATTAGTTTTTAGAAGTAGTAGTAGTTACGAACGATTAAAGAGAGCATGAATTTGATTTTTAAATTTGATAAACTTAAATAAATCAAACTCTTAAGTCAGGTAGATTCAAAAATTTGGAAAGTATCACTATAAAATATAGACATAGCTTATTTATTTTGAATATTCTTTAACAATTTGACATTTAATGGCACCAAATGTTTCATAGTTCGTGATGATAAAATTTACATTCTCACCATTATATGTAGGAATATATAAAATAATTCCTATCACTACATTTAGAAATACATAAAATTTAGTTCTGGTTAATATTTAAGATCAATGGCATCAATGAAGATAAATGAATTAAGAATCATTTGGCCAAAGTTTTATGAATCAAACTTATAGAAGTCAATGTACATACTAAGAAATATGACTATCTCCGGTGTGAATAGATAATGATATGTAAATGGCTTAACAAGTTGGAAGAGAAAAATGACAAAAATGACTTGAAAATTTATGTAACAGAGTGTTAGGCTGTTAATAGGTCTGGTGATCGATGTGCAGTTTCCCTTCACAAGTCAGACTTTATGTCTCACGAAGATGATGAACAAGCTGGAGTCCTATTTTCTATTCTAAATATTTATCCATTATTGTAACTTCTTGATAAGGTATGGTTGGATTCTTAGATAGATACTGAACTTTTGAGATATGGTTCCACCTGTGAGAGTCATAAACATAAAGAGCCAAATTCTTTATTATATTATTGTAGAATCGGAAGAGACACATAACTGAACTAGAGGAAAAAAAATTCAGACAAAAGAGACACATAACTGAACCGGAGGAAAAAAAATCAGACCAAAAGTGACACATAATTAAATGGGGGGGGAATCGGATAATTCTTTTATAGTATATAGCATAACTAAACAGGAGGGAAAAAATCAGATAAAAAAGACATAACTGAACCAGAAGAAAAAAAAATTAGATCAAAAGAGACACAACTGAATCGGAGAAAAAAAATCAGATAATTCTCTTATAATATAAGAGTCTAATTCTTTATTGTATTATTGTAGGATCGAAAGATATACATAACTGAACTGAAGGAAAAAACTCGGACAAAAGAGATGAATAACTGAATCAGAGGAAAAAAAATCAGACCAAAAGAGACACGTAATTAAATTGGAGGAAAAAAATCAGATAATTCTTTTATAGTATATAGCATAATTGAACTGGAGGAAAAAATTAAAAAAAAGTGAGACATAAATGAACAGGAGGGAAAAATCAGATCGATATAGACACATAATTGAAACGGAGGAAAAAATCAGTCAATTCTTTTATAGTATATAACATAACTGAATCGGAGGAAAAAAATCAGACAAAAAAGATACATAACTGAGTCGGAGGAAAAAAATCGAACAATTTTCTTATAGTATATAATATAGATATGTCAGTGTATTAAAAAAGAGGATCCTCTCACTTATATTTATATAAGTAGATTATTTTTCTACTAATGAGTCAAGGTATTAAGAATATATTTTAATTCAAATTAATATTTGACGAAGGAAATGCTTGATCTAACTTATTTAGGTTCACTAAAGGGAAAACAACTCACATTAAGGGGGGTTTCTCCCAACACTGGAGAGTCTAGCTAGTGACAAAGTTGTCCATTCATCTTTCCTAGCATCTCTTACAGTCATCTTTCCACACTATCAAGAGATGTCAAGGTGTGATCGGTAATATATATAGACCTTCTAACCACCTTAATTTCATTCGCTATACATATTTTAACCGGGGTCAATTATCCTTACTTTGACAGTTATAAGTTACAATGCCCTTCGTGGATGATGCCTGGGGGGAGATGCAGAGCTCTTTGACCTAGACCTAGACCTAGATCTTCATGGCCACTTGTCGTCTTCTCCGATGGTTGACCCCGGGGGGCCACCCGTGCCCCCCTTGGTGCCTGGTCCCCCCCTGGCCCCTCCTCACCGGGGCACTTCGTCGCTTCAAGCTGGTCTCGGCTTCCCTTCGGCTACCGGCGCAAGAACTTTTGCTGAAGTTATCTCCTCCTCCATGGCCCCGCCGGTAGTACCAGGCTCCGTCCATGCTCCGGCGCTGACTGACAGTGGAGAGCCTGCTGTGTTCTTCTCTCAGGAGGAGATCTCGGCATCGCTTTGCCCTTTTTCTTTTTCCTTGGTAGCTCGTACCCCACAGGGGAGGCCTCCTTTCTCTGATATAAGAGTTCACTTGAATAGCAGATGCAGATTCACGGATGATTATATGATCAGCGCTCTGGACAACAGACATCTTCTTCTAAGATTCCGCAACTATGAAGATTATCTATCTCTTTTGCTAAAGGAGACGCTTTTTGTTCATGGTCGGCTATTCCGTTTCTTCAAATGGACTATGGATTTTTCACCTTCAACTGACTCGCCTATTCTTCCGGTATGGATTTCTTTTCATGGTCTCCCGGTTAACTTCTACATTGAGCATTTGATTAGGTCCATTGCTGGTAATGTTGGTCGGGTATTGAAAGTTGATCAGTTCACTTTGAATTTATCCCAAACGAATGCTGCTCATGTCTGTATTGAGCTTGATATATCCAAACCGCGCCCTCCACGAGTTTGGATTGGATTCCCAGGAGGTGGTGCCTGGCAGGATGTAGTATACCTGGTCCTTCCACCTTACTGTTCTGCTTGTTCTCGCATTGGTCACAATGCAGCTAATTGTAAAGGCCCAAGGAACTCGGTTTCTATTGTGAAGCCAAAACAGACTGCTGCAGAAATCAAAGGCAAGGCTATTTGGCAACCTGTTATCAACCATAAGGAGAAAGCTGAAGAAAATTTGATTGCCACCCCAGCCACTGATTGCACTCTTCCTAATCGCCCTGTTTTGATTAATTCAAGGAATTCTATACTGGGTGAATGCTCTAATCAGTCGACAGATTTGAATGGACCCTGTTTAGTTAATGATTCTTACATTCCTGATATAGACCCAGGGGATCCTGCTAATTCTCTTCTCAATGCCTGCGAGGGGATATCCCTATGAAGACTTTACCTACAAATATTGTGGAGCAACATATTGGTTGCGAGACAGCATTACAAACGGACTCCTCTGCTTTGGCTCTTGTTTCCTCTGTACTTAGACACCAGGATATTACTCTAGATGCTCACTCCGAAGCTTTGGTCCGTCCACCTTTGGAGCTCCCTTCAAACCAAAATAGTGGTCAGGCTGACATAACTGCGATTGATGATCCTGCAGTTGGTATTGCCTTGCAAGAGCATGAACCTCCTTCGATTGTTGAGGCCACTACTAGAAGACTGGAAATAGCTAATCTTGCAGAAGTCCAAAATGTTCTAGCACTGCATAATGAGCGCTCAGGGGTAACAACCAGATCAATGTTGAGGATAAGATCCACGGGTAACATTCCTGATATCAAACATTTATCATGAACTTCATTATTTAGAATATCAGAGGTATAGGAAATGATGTCTCTATTGGCAGAGTGAAATTCCTACTTAGAACTCATAACATTGACTGCATTGTGATTTTGGAACCAAAAATAAACATTAGCAGAATGGTGAATATCTGCAGAAGATTGGGTATGGACAATGCTGTTGCGAACAATGATGGGCTGGCTCACATCTGGATTCTGTGGAAAGACCCTCTGAAGTTCTCTGTTGTCTGCAGGGATGATCAGCAGATCACTCTTCTTCAATCTAATGCTATTTTACCAGATTTTCATACAACTTTTGTCTATGCCAAATGCAATGGTATTGAAAGGCAATCCCTGTGGGCATCTTTACTTAATATTCATTCTCAGATAAATGGCCCTTGGACTGTAGCTGGCGATTTCAATTGCATTTTAAATGCGGATGAGAAGCTTGGTGGCAATTCCCCTAATTTGTCTGCTATGACAGATTTTAATAACTGTATTTCTGATTGTGCCTTAATGGATGGTGGTTTCACTGGTTCTAATTATACTTGGCATAATAATCAGTCTGGAGGTAGAGGAATTTGGGCTCGATTGGACAGAGTTCTTCTTAATGCAGCATGGATTAATATTCTTCCTGTTTCTATTGAGCATCTGTCCAGGGAGGCATCTGACCATGCTCCTCTTCTTGTTAAATTGCTCTCCCAAGATCGAAAAATTAGTAGATTCTGTTTTCAGAAAATGTGGATTTTGCATGAGCAATTTTTGGATGTTGTCCAGGCATGCTGGCAAACTAGCCCTATAGCTTCCTCTCCCATGACTTACTTGTACCTCAAGCTTAAATCATTGAAAAGGATGCTTCGGGTTTGGAACAAACAAACTTTTGGTAATGTTCACCTAAATCTGACTGTTGCTGAGGATGCTGTTCTTCAAGCTGAGCATTATTATGACCTGCAACCTACTGATGCAAACCTGGCCGCTTTGGAAGAAGCTAAAAATATACAATCTGACAGGCTTCTACAGCAAGAATATTTTTGGAGACAAAAGTCTGGGATTAGGTGGCTTCTTGAGGGGGACAGAAACACTAAGTTTTTTCACATGTCAACATTAGCTAACAGACGCAAACACAAAATCACCCAATTGAGAACTCCTGCTGGGAATCTTTCTTTAGATCATGAGGATATGAAAAGTATAGTTGCTTCCCATTTCCAGAATGCTTTTTCCACTCAAGACCATTATATTGACAATAATTTCTTGAACTGTATACCCCACCTAGTAAACCAGGATGAAAATGACTATCTTTCTGATATTCCTACTGAAATTGAAATTCATGATGCAGTCTTCAGTTTGTCAGCTGATAGTGCCCCTGGACCTGATGGTTTTTCTGGAGCTTTTTTCCAGAAAGTTTGGAGCATCATTGCACCATTGGTTGTCAGTGCTGTGCAAGAAGTCTTTTCATCCAGCAATCCTCTGCCAAGAAGTGTTACTTCCACCTTGATTGCTCTTATACCAAAAAAATCTAATGTTGTGGATATTACAGATTATAGGCCGATAAGCTTATGTAACTTCTTCTATAAGATCATCTCCTCAATTATTAATAGAAGATCGGCTCCTATTCTTCCCAAGATCATTTCACTTGAGCAGTCTGCTTTTGTAAAGGGGAGACAGATTATTGAAAATATTGCTCTTGCTCAGGAGCTCTCTCTTGAATTGGGTAGAAAAACTAGAGGATCAAATGTTATGCTTAAACTTGATATGGCTAAAGCCTATGACAGATTAGAATGGGACTTTCTATACTCAGTTATGCTCAGATTTGGTTTCAGTAATAATTTCATTAATCTTATTGATAGGCTGATTAACAATTGCTGGTTTTCTATTATGTTGAACGGAGACACTGCTGGTTTCTTTAAATCCACTAGAGGTATCCGTCAAGGTGATCCGATAGCTCCTTCCTTATTTGTTATTGCTGAAGAAGCATTGAGCAGGTCGCTTAGAGAAGCCTTCAGCAGTGGCCGGGTTGAATGGTTCACAGGTTTTCAGAGATGTCCAAACATATCTCACTTATTATTTACAGATGATACCCTGATTTTCAGTAAAGCCACCTCAGCCTCTATCAGTAATCTTCTTAAACTTCTTCACACATATGAGCATGCTTCAGGTCAAGTGATTAATGTCAGTAAGAGTGGATTTTTAATCCACCCAAAGAAGCCTCGTTCTGTTGCACAGCGGATTCAAAACCTCACTGATTTTTCCAGACTGTATTTTCCTCATAAATATCTTGGTATACCTTTGGTGATTGGTAGAACAAAAAAGGTTTATTTTGCAGGGGTTATCAACTCCATACAAAAGAGGATTGCTGGGTGGAAAGCTAACTTATTGTCTCAAGGTGCCAGATTGATTCTTATAAGGCATGTACTTTCTTCCTTGCCAATTTATTCACTGTCTTCAACTCCCTTGCATAGTGGCATTCACAATTTGATTGAGCAGGCTTTTGCTAATTTCTTTTGGGGGTCTTCCCCTCTTGGCAAAAAGAGACATTGGAAATCTTGGCAGGCATTAAGTAGGCCTCTATCCAAGGGTGGCCTTGGCATCATATCCCTTAGGCTCATGGAAAATGCACTTCGAGTTAAAATGCTGTGGCATGCTATTCACACTAGTTCTTTATGGGCTAATTATTTTAGAGCCAAGTATCTGCACCAATGCCACATCCGTGATGCTAACTTTAGAAACATGAAGGGCTTTGCTAGAAGAAGCTGGTTGAAGGCCAAGGATTCTATCCTTTAGCTTAAGAAGGTTATTATTGGGAATGGTTTAAATACCAATTTTTGGTATGATAACTGGCTGGGCCAACAATGTCTTAATACTTATGTTCTTGATGTTCTTATTCCTAACCCAAAAGCATCTGTCAGAGATGTCCTTAACCCTTCCTCTGAAGAATCTGCCCTGCTGAATGCATTGATTCCCAACAGTATACAGCAAGCTATCAGATCTGTGAATTTGAATCAGGAAATGGATTTGGATGTTTGGAGTCTCTCTCCTTCTGGACTGTGTTCAGTAGCCTCTACCTACAAGTTTATGGCTAACAGTCATCTTCAGTCTGATATTCCTTGGAGTCGAATGTGGTCTAATTGGGTTCCAACTAAAATCTCAGTCCATTTATGGAAGATTATGAACAACTGTTTACCGACTGATGATAACATTCAAAGAGTGGGTGTTGTCCTTTGCTCTAAATGCTCATGCTGCAGGCTCCCCAATCACTTATTCCTGCACAGTGAAATTGCAAGGTCTGTTTGGACTGCTCTAACAGCTACAGGTTTACACTTTGAGGGCCGCACTACTAGGGAATTCATCCTGAACTCCATCTGCCAGTCTCAGCCAGGTTCGGCATTTGGTCTTTTCTCTCTTGTCTCTATTGGATTTGGAATGTGGGAAATTTGGAAGGCCAGAAACACTATCAAATATGATGATAAATCTGTCTCCAAATCCAACATCACTCATCACATTATTTCTCAAGTGAAGATGGCTTGTTCGGCTGCTGCACTTAAGGAACCAAAGTCCACCAACCGGAAAATTTTGGATCAATTAGGAATAAAAAATCAAGCCCCTTGCAGACAACAGCTGAAGATTGTGAGATGGCTTTGCCCTCCTTGGCCTTTTCTAAAGTTAAATTCTGATGGTGCTTGCAAGCTATCTAGAGATACTGGAGGAGGCAGAATCATCATAGATTCTAGAGGCAAGGTCTTCCTTGCCTTCTCTCACTTTTATGGACAATCAAATAGTTTAATAGCAGAAGCCCGTGCACTACTTGATGGCATCAAATATTTGAAGTATGTGGACTCCAAACCAGCTCTAATTGAATGTGACTCCCTCACCCTTGTCCGGATTATCAAAAAGGAAACTCATTGCCCCTGGTCCATTCTTAACTATGTCAGGGATATCTGGAGCCTCTTATCTCAGCATGATTCTATTTCTCATATATTCAGAGAAGGTAATACAGTAGCAGATTTACTTGCTTCATTAGCTTGCACCACTAAATGTAATTCTTTTTATTCTTATAGTGAGCTCCCTTCTATTATAAAAGGTGTTGCTCGGCTGGACTCACTAGGCTTGCCTAGTATCAGATTGATGTAATTCTTTATTATTCATCAATGGAATATAATTTACCTCCTAGTGACTTGATGGTGGAGTGGTTTTCTCCTTACCTCTGGTAAGGGGTGCACTCTCCCATTGACCCCTAGGTTAGGTTTTTCTATTAAAAAAAGTTACAATGCCCAACAAGGGAGGTTTTAATTTGTTACACATATTTGCATATATAGTTGGGTTAAATTATAACCAGTATGTAAGTAAGAATACTATTTTAATTATATACAAAGAGGATTAATTTTAAATGATTCGTAAAAAATTAGAAATATATAATAGAATTGGACCATATTATAAGTATATGCACGCGTATTTTTGTGCTAAATTCAAATGAGCATGGAGTTTGGTTTAACGAACCAGCCCGTTATTAATTAGGCCCCACCAGGTGAGGTGTTTGCCCATGCTTTGGGTGCGGGCAAATCTTTTCTTTTCTTTTTCTAAAACTCAGATATCAAAATGAGTACTTGACGGATAATGTTCTTGAATTATTCGGTCCGTGTGATAGGCTATCAGATGCTTATATAACCGAAGTCATATAGATATAGATATAGATATATATATATATCTATATAATAGATATATATATATATATATATATAAAATATAAAATTACACGGAGCATGGGGATGACCTTAATCGCTATGCCCATGCTTCCCGCCCCGCCCCCCCTCAGAGAGGTATTTAGGCATTAGGCCACCACCACCTTAGACCCATCTAATTGTAATTAGTATATAAAAGTTTTGGTTCAAACTTATTTAATTTCTCTTCGGCCTCGTTTACTTAATTACGTGATAGGATTATTCTACTCTTAATTATTATTTAGGAATCAGTGATAGCAGGGTTAATTTTATTTCTTTCTGATGACTATATAGTGGGCCAACCATGCATGAGGGATGAATTAGAAATATGTGTATCGGTATTTCTCAGAGGATAGCATGAAATCCAGGGCTAATTAACACAAGTTAAAAGTCATATCTTGCCTGAATATATTGCAAAATAATTTCTTAAATAATAGTTTCATTAATCCGGCCGAGATTGATGGGACGTACCGTGCATAGGTGCATTGCAAGTATTACTCTAATTTTTTCTCGGCATATATCAAACAGAAAAGAGTAGGTTAATAATTAACTCTTTGCATAAATCAAATTATATATATTTCGGAGTAGTACTGGACGGATCATATATAATGTTCTTGAATCATTCGCTTCCGTGATTCCGTGTTCATATATGTCTGCACATGCAGAGACTTATAATTGGGACAAGAATTGTTTTCTTAATTAAGCGATGATGTTAATTACGTTTGGCCACTTTGGCGGCCGGCCAATGGTGAGAGAGAGCCAGCACACCTTGCTGCCAAATGCCAATTGTTGAGTGCGCCAGGCCCCTTCATCAAAAGTGGTGGTGTGCTACATACACATATAACTGCATGCCACTCCCTTCGAAGATGCATGCATGATGGTCATGCTTGTAGAAATTTAGATGCACGAACATGGCTGCAATAATGGAGACATCCAGACATTGTCTCATGTATTGGTGACATGCCATTTAAAACCGATGGTGAGAGCCCGCGAAGTAGACTGCTGAAGGTTGGTCGTGACTCCCCTTGGGCATGCAGCTATGTGACCACTCTCTCAATTGGACGTTCCAAAGTTTGGGTAGGCAATGCAGACGTCAGTGTTATTTGACACTATATATATATATATATATATATATATTTTATATACTCTTGAATTCATTGTATTTTGTTATCATATACTGAAAGTTGACTATATTTTTACCGTCCTATATATGCTTCCCATCAGCGTCTATATATATCTTCCTAATTAAATAACTATAGGTAATTATCCTAATGTGTAATTAACCATAAAATGACCACTGTGCCCCTAAAAGATAAAGAATGAAACAACCGAAGGAAAACTTTCTTCTCGATCACTTAATTAAAAAGTCAAGACCACCATATATATCTACCATCCCCTTTTTGGCAATATTAAATTAGTGCATATTCTTAGTAGAGTAATGCTATGATAGTGCCATATTTTTTATTACTTTTTTGTCACATTTTATTTCTTTTAATCTGATTTGAAAATCGATTGATGGGAAAAAATTGAACTTAAATTCACCGTACGATCTCAAATTCAAGAGCACTAAACGGTAGATTCACCAGTGGTCTGATGAGATTAAAAAATAGAGTTATGAAGAAGAAGTGCAATAATTAAGGATATGGCATTGCTCTTTCTCAAACATTAACAACTAATCTGGCAAGGGGTACGTACGACCATAAATCCTACCTGAACTTTAAAAACATATATAACAGGGTAATTTAATAGTATATTGGGACATCACGTGCAGATTGATCAGACGGGCCAGCTGATCAATTGCCGGCCCTCTCTCTCTCTCTCTCTCTCTTACCATTAATTGTTGCCCGCGCGCTTAATTTGTGGCCGGCAGTCGGGCATGCAGGCTTGCTGGCCCATGTTACAGCTGAGAAACGTATGCATTACGGCCGGGTTAATTAATGCAGCTAATTACTTATAACATGCAGTAGAAGCTAATGTGATTAATTAACGGCGCTTCCCATGTACGTACATGCACCACTGTTTGCAAGTGAACGCATGCTTTGTCAGGATTGTAAGAAAATACTGTATTTACATTCATGTATGATGTATATCTGTTTTATAATCACAAAACATACTGAATATATCCACAGTATTTCTTTTGATACGTGGTATCAATCAAAGGTTGACTGAATGATTCACGGGAGGTAAGTGCTTATTTTGGTTCGGATGCCCTACGTTTTTTTTTCTTGTTAATGTGGAAGGATGTTTCATGTGGGAGGGAGGGAGAGCCTTGCTCTATAAAGACTTTCTAGTCCAACAACTGAGGTGAAATTATTTGAGTAATCCCGCCCATGAAATTAACAAAACTTCCCACTAAAGGGAGCCTGTGTGTACGGATGATAGAGGGTTTCATATATTATGTCATTCCCGGTTCCCCCTCACTGTTAATATATATATATATATATATATATATATTAGTTCAGCTTTTGGTTAGCAGGCAGTCGAACTGTGGGGAAATAGTGATGGATTTGTACTACATATCTTCTTCTTCTTCTTCAAGGCAATCAACAGTGTATATATCATATCGTTGCAACGGTCGTTATATACGTTTACGGAAAAAAAAATCCACATATGAATTTGCTTCCAATAATTAATGACCATGCGTGGCGACTCTGATCCTATTAGCCAAGCTAGATTTGTTGCGTGCGAGTGGCGTATTTCACCGGTTAGTAATTCTTCTCGAAGTCACACCGTTCGTACTTACGTAGCCATCAGACACACACACACACACACACACACACACACACACACACACACACACACACATATATATATATATATATATATATTATATACTAGTTGCTTAATTAGGACATGTCGGAGTACAGCTGTGAAATTAATGCACTTGTTCCTCGGCTCAAGTGGGATGATCATACGTGGTCGATCCTCTTAATTAATTTGACAACTCAACATGCAATTAAATAAGGGAAATCCGACTTAATGCCAATGTATACCTTAGCATTTGAGCATCATCACCTTTCTGTACCTTGTCCCGATCGAGGATCTCCCCTCCAACTTGATTATATATATATATGTATGCTACCTTTTATCTTCTCTTCAATCTTGTCCAGGGCTGTCGATACGGTACAGACTGGCGCAAGTCACACAACTGTGTAGATAGATGGTAGAACCCCAGAGAATTAAGCACCCCTCACACTTCCACAAATCTCGTCTCTGCCATGTCAGTCGTACGTATTCGACTTATTATAGCATGAGTAAAGATTATCTGTATGCATACTATATATATATATATATATATATATTTCAAAAGCAAAACATTCTGTACTTCGATCAGTCTGACGAATTAGAACTTATCTTCGTTCTATGAAAGGGGGGAAATCCGTAGTACGTACTTCATTGGATATATATATATATATAGAAATCATTTGAAAGTGTACGACTAATTAATCAAGCTCATGCATGCATGTTAGACATATCTGATTGACATCCATCCTGTCCTCAACAAATGTCGATGTGATTTTCCCTTAATTTTTGTGAGAGGGCAGGATCATGTAGTCGGTCGATGATCCCCCCAAGGGTGCGTAAGTAAGACTGATCAGATAAAAATAGATGGGGGCATAGAAATTAGAGTAAAATAAAACATGCATGCCCACCTTCATCGGTTGCATCAACCCTATAGGAGGAAAAGGACAGCTTTTAATTATTAATAATAATAAACGGTGGGCTTCCGCCCACGTTCCCATGACAGGGGGAGGAGGGAAGATCACGCGAACACGACGTGACGCGGCCCTGATCGCTTGTGGTGTCCCAAATCCACGGGCAACTCTACATAACAACACATAGGGCTTCCCTGAAAGCTAGCTAGCTAGGTGTCATGGAAATATATATCTTTACATGTAGTAGCGTAGATCACCAGCTTCGTTGGGACAATTAAGAATACAGACCATCACTTCGCTTATGAGGGACGATTATGGCATTCTTTTAGGGTCATTTTGTTAATAATCTAAGATAAACTAGTTCGGGGTGAGTTATTCTTAAATTTTTATATTTTAAGTTTGATACTTATTTTATCTAAAGTCAGGTAATATTCTTATAAGAGAGGTAGAACGAGTTAATTTAGAGTTAAAGAATTTAACTCTATCCGACTTCGAGCGATGAATTTTTACTCTCAAATTTAAATAACTCATTCACGTGAGAACAATTTATCTTAACTCACCTTATTCCATTAGTCCGATTTGATATCCGAATTGTCAGGGGGTTTGTTAAACGATGAGAGAGAATTGGGGGTGGGGCTCACCCTCTTCCCTCACACACATAGTTATTAACCGATCTCGGATACGGTGTTCGACTTCGGAGGGTCGAACACGGCATCCCGCCTGAGAAATAAAGAGGGCCTTAAACCGTGTTTGATAACCCATTAATACAGCGTATTCATCGGTGCCCTCCCGATTTTCATTTTTATTCATCGATTTATCTATTAATCGGCTTTAACAATTACGTATGTAACCCGATTTCACGGGAAGGCATGCGATGTTTTGGTCGAATGAATCATTCGACTTAAATGAGTCGAATTATTTATTCTATGGATGGATAAGATGATTAATTCTACACGATTAACAAAGTGACTAAGTGAGCGTTATCAAAGTTTAACTTAACGTTTGCAGCACCCATGCGTACATTTTGTTCGGGGCCATGATTTGTCCACACTAACTCGATGGTGTGGCTGGGGATCCGCGCGCCCTTCCTGTCTCGATCCCCCATCCACAAGAAACGTATACATGAAAATTTAAGGGAAGTCAATTGGTGTGGCTGGGGATATATATATACCTGTACGTCCCTGAAATAACTGTCCAAATTAAGAAAGGAAAATTAATGGGTATAATATTTGTGATACAAAAATTATTTACTTGGAAGAAATAATTACCAAATGCGCGCCTACAACTTAATTTACAACAAGGTGGATGGCTCTGAATATATGTATCAGCTAATTAATTGGACCTGAAAACATAAGGCTTTCCGGATGTCGCCAATTGCTCTGTGTCTTGCTTGAGTTTGGCGGGGAAGGGGGGAGGGCGAGAGAGATCTCTAGAGCTAGAGAGAGAGAGAGAGAGAGGGCGATAACGACACTTGTTTCCCCCCTTCAAGTTGCAGTGTTTTTCTGGCTCTGCCTCGTCATTTACAGGCTATCAGCAGGGTGGGTGGCATGCAGCACGATCAAGCCAAAAGGTACGTACAGAGGATGCGTAAAGCGGCAACCAACGTGTTTGAATAATCTCTCTCTGTCTCTCTCTCTCTCTCTCTCTTAACCATTTTATCTTCGTACATTCATCTGTCGCGCACTATCGCGTAGTCAACTCGTCAACGGAGGCCATACGTACATGCGGAGAATAACGACGCGGAGCAAGTTATACGGATTATATTTAAATATTTAATTTTATTTAAAATTATTGAAGAGATTTAAATTATTTTTTTATTTTATTATATTTTCACAACTAATTTATAGATTATTTTAATTCAGAGTTTATTTTAATCGGTTATATTTTTTTATTTTAATGTATGAATATTATAGTTGTGAAGAAAAAATTGATATACTTGTAATTTTATTTCTCTATAAATAAAGAGATGAAAAAAAAGTTAGAAAAAATATAAAATACATAGACTCATGTCCCGTCGTACGTCAAATGGAGTGGCCCATCACTCCTACACCTAGTAGGTCCACAATTGCTGCCCAGAATCATCTAGGGCGTGTTTGTTAATCGAGCACGGTTCCGGAGGGTCGAGCACAGTAACCACTTCTGTGTGAAGGGGGAGGCGGGTCCCGCCTCAATTTTCTCTCTCTTCAATTAGCGGAATCGGCCGACAACTCCGTTGTCAAAACAGCCCCTAGAGTCTATTTTTATGACTAATGAGTTCTGTCCTACGTCATATTGTTAATGGGAGACGTTGGATACGTATCTACGTACGCATAGGGATGGTGTGGATGCCATGCGCGGAGCTCCGCCGAAGTAGCTGCACAATCAAGACCTGTCGGCCGTTAGCCACAGCATATATGGCCTGCACCTACGTACGGACACGGTGGACGAACGAACAAACACCAAGTGCATGCGATATATATATATAGAGATCCTCTGTGCTGATCTACTGTTGTCATATAGGATGTTGTACGTGGGAGACTGGACTTTGGTGATCAAACTAGCTAGATGGTTGTATGTATCTGTTAATTATGGGAAGTGCCTATGCTTAGTTGGTGGCTGTTGTTAAATATTGGTTGGATTAGTGCTTTATGATTTTCTTGATCGTATAATTCTAGCTTTCTTAATTAATTGTGGGTACGACTCAATTGATGAGATGCATTGTATATATGATAACATAGAAACAAGCTGCATGCCAATATCGCGGATCCTCACGGGCTTTCGATCGGTCACATTCGGGGAAGTTAGAGTTGGGGAAAACTTGGAAAGGGGACCATTAGAAACACTGACAGGTTCCATTAGAAACACTCACAGGTTCGTAGTCTCCGGGTTCATCTCTCTCTCTCTCTATATGTATATATGTATATATATATATCTGAGTTGATCACCGTACCGCTTGGAAAAACCCTAGGCGTCGGATCTCGGAGTCGGTGGTCCAGTGTGTTTAGGCTGTTTAAGAGACTGTGGGGGCGCCGGAGACTTAATTGTGATTGTGATGCCGGCCGCGTAATGACGCGCACCATTAAGCGGAAGGGGCCCCGCGGTGCACGAGCGATCGTAGCTTTTCACCACTATCCCCGTGCCCATCACTATCCCCGTGCCCATAGCCATGGTTATGGCCGTCCATGCTCATCTCTCTCTCTCTCTCGCTCCGTGCCCATAGCCATGGTTACGGCCGTCCATGCCTCTCTCTCTCTCTCTCTCTCTCTCTCTCAAATACACACATTCTCGTATTTTGTGTGGGTTAGTGCACCCAGTCCCCGATGGGTTTGGTCCCGAGAAGGGACAGGAGCAGGGACCTGAGGGCGAGTCAAACGCCCGAGCCGTTCGGCTACCGCAACGCGGTCGTTTCCCACGGGACTACATGCAAGCACGGACTACAAGCATCTAAGGAGACCTGACTTCTCATTTACGTCTCTCTCTCTCTCTCTCTCTCTCTCTCCGTGCACACCTCCTTCAATCTCAAGGAGGTAAAAGTGTATGTTCATACATATCAAATCCCCTTCATGGACGCTTCTAGCCATTCGAAGCGTCGAACCCAACGAAAACCCTAAAAAATATTTTAGACTGTGGAGGAGAGAGAATCGCAGCCGAAGGGACGACACATCCGCACGAAGAATCAGAGTCACTTTCTCACCTTCAAGCAATCAAAGCCGCACCTTTTTTTTCCCCGACTTCCACGCCCTCCGTTCATCCCTGTGCCTCCTCATAAACTTAGCCCTAGCCCACCTCTGCCGCCCCCTCCTTCCCTTACCCACATGCAGCTTCTTACCAGCGAGAGGGCAGAGGTTATTAAAGCTTATTACTACACACGTATTCCAGCTATCTCCCCGACATACCCTCTGTCATTCTGTACACACCTATCTCTCTCTCTACTCCTTCCTCTTTATGATATATCCACTGACGGGGAAGCCAGCTTCTGCTCACCAGCACCAGGGACAGTTGGATCCCTCCCATCAACCAGAGGCGGCCTGCCTGCAGCCACCATGAACGGCGTCGAGAGGCACCAACAGGAATCCCTAAAGAGGCGGTGGGATGGGGAGGGCGGCCCGTGCTCCAGCACCGTCGTTCCCTTCCCCACGAGACCCGCGGGCGGGGCCGGCGGTGCACGCGTGACAGTCCCACCCGCGCCGCTGCTGCAGGCATCATCGTCTTCCAAGAAGCTGCTCGGGTTCTCGCCGCTGGACGACGAGATGGCCTCCTCCGTGGTCCCTCCGGTCACGGTCGTCCTGGAGGGCCGCTCCATCTGCCACCGCATCCACCTCCACAAGCACTCCAGCTACGAGAGCCTCGCGCTGGCCCTTCGCCGCCTATTCGTCGACGGCGGGTGCCCCGGCAACGAGGGGCCTAGCACGCTGGACCTCGCCAACGCCGTACCCGGCCACATAGTCGCCTACGAGGACATGGAAGACGACCTCCTCCTTGCTGGAGACCTCAACTGGAGGTAAGCCCTTTCCTCTGATAGTGTACTCTTCATCTCACACATACCGACATATATCTTGTAGTAGTAATCTCCTTAGTCTTTTCTTCTGAATCTTTTGAAGGGATTTCGTTCGTGTGGCCAAGAGGATCCGGATACTTCCGGCCAAGGCCAGTCGCCGGAAGCACTCTGGAGGCGGTGGAGTTGCTTGAGTACGTGGTTGGAAAGTTCAAACACACACTTCATATCTGATCTGCAGGCTATTGATCACTAATAAGAGCAAGGCGGATTCACTTCTCTGATGGGTTACGCGCAGCGATCCCAAAGAGGCTGGGAGGATATTCTTGGGGAGGCATTGAAATCGAAGGAGAGGCCGATCGAGACATTGGGCAGGGCTGTGCCTCGAACCATTAGTTTGGGACGTGACCAGCTTCATGGGAACGTTGAGGTATTATAGAGCTGAGGGCTTGTGTCTCTTCTGTGTTCCAGGTGTAGCTTTAGCTTGGTTTGCGTTGCTCAGGACTACCTATCAGCTGTACTCAGATCCATTAACCACTGTGCTGGAATATTTGACATCCTGCAGCCGTTCAATTGTAGAGAACGTACGGGACAATTGTGCCCACTATGATATATAATTAGTATTGCAATTACTTTCTTTTAAGTCTTACGAATTAAGTACTACTCAGACCACATGCAGCTAGCAGGATAGATGTACCTTGGGTTACATGGTAGACTGAACCTTCAATCCACATTGTTGGTGCCGCCAGGCTCCGTCCAATTAATACTGACTGGTACCGTCCTATTTTGTTCCAGTCGCTTGTTAATTACCAGTAGACCTTGTTTTTCTCTATGGTTAATTCTCCTCCACAAACCATTAATACTCATCCCAATGTCTACATATGTTTAGTTTACGCATTCGTGCACGGAAAAGGGTTAGCCGAGGTATGCCCTTCTTTGGGGAAGGTCTTCAAGAATATGTATCCCCCGGATCAAAAACCGCCACCTCCAAGTGACTTGATTGGAGGGAGGAGCCTTCTTATAGCCGTTTCTGATGAGCTGATATATATGTAGTGCGACAAGATTGACCTTGATCAGAGCGTGGGCAAGAGTGTTTTTCATTGTGGAATATGAAGTCCTGTCCTCACTCTTCGTTTCCCTCTCTATCGAAGTGTATGCAAGAGCATTGCACCTGAACCAGAAAGGACAGGCATGCATGAAACACTGGATACACTTCCATATATATATATATATGTGTGTGTGTGTGTGTGTGTGTGTGTGTGTGTGTGTGTGTGTGTGTGCCATTGATTTGTTGGCTTGTACTTCCTTTTACTCATGTCCAGATGCAACCCATTGACACATTTTAGCTTGGACCTTCCTTTGTGAGACTACCAATTAAGTATGGACAGGATTGATCCATTGCCAGTATATTTTTGTTGGTCATAAAAGGAATTATGCATTCATCCCAGACAGAGAAACCACCTACATAAGCATAGCTTGGCCCTTAGAGGCACAGTCCCTAATTAATTAAGTCTGCAAATAAAGACTTACGGCAAAGTAAGTTAAAAGAAAAAACGTAAACCCGGCAACAAAGGCCAATTAAGTTGGAAGAAAACTGATCCGTCATGGCGATAGACGGGTTTCAACCATTAAAAAAAGACTGCACTTTGATCGTAGGCAGAAGCATGGGAAGATGTGGGATCTCGGAATTAATAGAACCATCCAAGAGCATGAACGTACTAATTAAGCAAGGGAACACGAGATCTGCCCGGCCAACACAATTATATATACCATATCTACCACCTGATCAGGAAGTCGAATGGACAACTTGCTTCAGCAGCTCCTTAGAAGAACGGCAAAGTCGCGCGCAATATGTGTCTGATATATGAGGCTGAGCGCATCAAGGTGTGAAATGATCGGGGGAGAGCCAAAAAGAGAAGAGATAGTGCGGCGGACGGGGTATGGGATGAAACAAATAGATTAAAAGCGTGTTTGGCAACAAGATGAGATTATGATTTTTTTTCATAGTATTTTAGAGAGAGAAAAAGATGGGTTCCAAAGTTTTTTGAGATTTTGAAAAGTCTCTCTCTCTCTCTCTCTCTCTCTCTCTCTCTCTTTCTTATAGTCCTGTAAAAATTGTAATCCATCTTTTCCATAATTTTACGTGACAATGGCATATTTGAAACGACTTACGTGGGGGAATGGAGATGTCGGGACCAAAAAATCCACCTCCAAAAATCTTTCCAAACGCACCCTAAAAAACCCATGAGTCCCATATTACTTGAGAAACAAAAAGGTTGACAGCAGAAACAAGCTAGCTAGATCCCACCACTCTAGGAAGACTGATATATATATAACTTTCACTTTTGCTTCCAGATGCAACCACTTGGAGGACATGAATTAGCCCTCTTGTTCACGGGGTGGGAATATGTGCCAAATTAACTGTAACCTTGGAAACAACTTCCAGACGACTTACAACCTCAGCGTGTTAAATCACTGGACCAAATTAATGCAAATACCATTTGCTCTGGGCAACCACACCAAAGCCAAAGGATCTGACATGTGACTGAAGAAAAAAAGAAACAAAACAAAACATAGTCAAATATCCAGAAATTAGCTAGAGGTATTCATGTCAACCTACGGCAACCGGTGTATTTCATTAATTATATATGCAATTCATTCCTCGTATCAGAACAGTCTTGATCAGCTTGCCATGTGAACAACAACAACAACAACAACAAACAGTAGATGTGTGCAATGGGAACATAATTAATGATGGATTTTGTGGGCACCTCCCAGAAATGAACCTTCAGGTTAGAGCTTATGGTGTTTAGTGGACGGACAAATGAAATTTCGGCAAATCTTATGACCTTTTCTTCATAACCAATGCACGACCAAAGTCGGTCTAGCAGCTCCGACGTACGTACCGAAACTAATTAAGGGAGATCAATGAATTTAATCAAACATGTATAAACGAAGAGGATGAGAAAATACTTAACCGATTGGAGAAATTTAAAGTGGAATAATTAGCCAACGTACACAAATATTCGAGAAATGAATGAAGCAATAAGCTGCTTGCTGTGTCGACCTTTAATTTCTTCTCTATTAGAGTTAGAGTACCATGCATGATGGGCCTCGCACGCTGAGGCCTGTTATAAGGCTATCGTATGTAAATTTCATTAGCGATGCATGGGATCACTATTCGCAGTTGATCTCTAGAATGCAACGGCATGACTTGGATAGTACTTCTTATATATATTCTCAAATAATATAATGTGAACTTGCGCAATTGTTTGAGCCAGGAACATATATAGCAAGTTGCCAGATCATATTAAAGCATCTTGTGCCTCTAGCCATGGATGTCAGTCCCTCATCCCATGTAACCATCGCACATCCATGTATCGGTTGGCTTAATGGTAGTGGTTTCCTTGCTCTTGACAGAGAAAGTTCCTCATCCTTACTCTTCCGTTCACTATATATATATATATATATAGATCACACATATTATGTAGGGATTTTTATTTTTTAGTCTCTACAAAGAAACTTATTTTTATTGTAATTCTTCAAACATAACTATTTATTTTAAAACCCTCTACAATCTTCATCTTTACACAAAAAAGTCTTTGCCATTGCACCACCCCACCCATCACATTACTGCCCCTTCCAGACGCCGTTTCTTGTAGGCGACGATGTCACTGCCTTCTGGGGGGGGGGGGAGTGGGGGCGAGGCTTGTCCCCGTCCCTGAGCACCGCCCTCGAACATTCAGGGTTTGCTGACCTAGTCGTACCGACTATACGGTACGGCACAGCATCGTACCATCCCGTACCGTCATGTGTCAACAGTGAAGAATTATTTAATAAATATATATTATAATAAAATATGACAAAAAATTATTTGTAACACAATGGTTAGTAAGTGTGTTAGTTATTTGTGAGGTAACGAGAAAGTTAGAATCTCACAACTGTGATAATTTTTTTGCTTCTTTTTCTTAAAGAATAATAAAAAAATGAAACAATGAAATATGGAAAAGAATGATGTGACTCGCATGTTTTCAACCCAGATCTCGACATTCCAATGAAGCTCTTTGAACCAAATTATCTATAAAAATACATTTGATATAAAATAATATACATAATATTTAAAAGAAGATAAGTAACGTACCAATTTCGTACCACAAATCGATCGTACCAGTCTCTGACTAGTACGGTCTGGTACGTGCGGTACGTCACGTATCGGATCGATACATCAAATCTTGACGCTATAGATAATTTAATAAAAAGTTTCTTAAATTTTTTTTTATTGCATCTTAGGATGATGCAAGCCGATAAGTCATAACCCAATTCTTGTCTTCAGTTCTAATGTTAAAGTTTTGGTCCATACCGACAGTAGCTCGAGATGGCGAAGGCGGAGGAGTTGAGGGTAAGAGATGCCATGCTATATTATATATGGCGGCGGCCAACAACAACCATTGTTGCAGCTGTAGGGGCAGGCGATGTAGGTGGTGAGGCACGAGCATGACCAGCAAGTGGACAAAATGGGTTACCGGGGCTCATCGTCTATGGGGTTGTGAGCCTACTGAGCCATTCCAAGTATGCACGCACGGCGTAGGGGCTAATCTCTGTCAAGGTAGGTGGGAGAGGAAAACTCCCCCTTGGGAGTTTTCGTCACCGGTGTCTCTGGTGGGTGAAACCGGCGGAGGATGCCACCACCTTGCGTGTGTGCGTGTGTGTCCTACCACTATCGACGATGCTCAGCGAGTGTGTCAGTGCTTCCGTGTGTGCCCACGAGCTTGAGGTTGAGGGCGAAATTGGTGCGGCTTTCGTTCTCCAGGATGGGGTGGCCAAACTTGACGAAGAAGTCTTGGAGCCTCTCAGGTGCACCACTATAGATGGCCTGCCCTCGAGAGAGGAAGAGTAGGTGGTCCAATAGGCCGAGGATGCAAGAGCTCAGCTAGTGCACCGACATGACCACCACCCTATCGGTGCGGGCGATCCCCTGCAGCACCTACACCACCTGGTAGGCAGAGGTGCTGTCCAACCCCGAAGTGGGCTCATCCAGAAACAACACTATATATGGGGTGTTGGATGATGTCGGCGCTAATAGACACCTATCAACGCTCTCTGCCTGACATCCCTCATTAGCACTCGTTGTCAATGATGGTGCCGGCTACGGCCTAGAAGCCAAGTTTGTCGATGAGGTCCTACACGGAGAGTTTCTTTTGGAGCGCAACATGGATGTTGGAATGGTTCCATATTGGAAACATGCTAAAATATAGTGTGCTTATATTAGTGGAGCTCTCTCCACTCAACACCTTAAGATTTTGAGTCAGATGACCCAATCTGATAAACTTTAATATGGTATCAGAGCTCATGATTATGATATGGGCTGTGCATCCCGTGTGTTATGGTCCACGTGATAGAGTTTAAATGGACTTACACGTGAGAGGATTTGTTAGAATAGTCCCGTATTGAAAACAGGCTAAAATATAGTGTGCTTATTTTAGTGGAGCCATCTCCACTCAACACCTTAAGGTTTTGAGTTAGATGACTAAATCCAATAAATTTTAATAATGGAGCGGGGCAGACAGAACTCGGCGGTGAAGGTGAGGGTTTCCTTCAAGGTGAGCATGGGGTGGAGGAGGCTGTCCTGCATGACGTAGGCAGAGATGGCCTTGAGGCGCACCGATCAGGGTGGACTTCCCCGAGCTGCTAGTGACGATCACGGCCAGGATCTGCATCTCCCTTGCCTCCCTGGACATCGAGTCCAGCAACATTTTCATCATGCCCTCGTCCCCGCCACCGCGGAGCAGTGGCATCGATCAGGGTGGACTTCCCTGAGCCGCTGGTGCCGATCACGGCCAGGATTTGCCTCTCCCTTGCCTCCCTGGACACCGAGTCCAGCACCATTTTCATCATGCCCTCGTCCCCACCACTGCGGACCAGTGGCAACGGACCTTGATGCAATAGTTGAGGTTCACAAAGGAGAGAACGAATTGCGATGGAGGGGACCTCAACCAACGGCGAGCTGCTTCGTCGCCCACACCATAGGGACCTGTGGCTCTGACCTGACCACCCTGGCATCCCTTGGGCACTCACTGTCGGTGCGAGCACCACAGATCATCGAGTTTGTCGACACAGTGGCCCTCAGCGGCTAGTGTGTGTGTGTGTGTGTGTGTGTGTGAGAGAGAGAGAGAGAGAGAGAGAGAGAGAGAGAGAGAGAGGGTTCCATCTAAAAAGTGTGTTTTCTGGATATCAAGTGCTCGAATATTCTCTCGAGTATATTCATTTTTTATAATGGTGACAAACCATATGGGTTTTTTAATAAAAAAAAGAAGATTGTAAGAATTTTAAAATAAATAATTATCTCTGTGAGGCTAAAATGAAAGCATACTTATTTATAAGGGTTAAAAAGTAAAAATTAATATTATGTAACAATAACAAAATATTTTACAATGAAAAAATTGTGGTAATAAATGAGATATAAGGACAGATATTAAATGTCCTTAAGATAAGATGAGAAAGACTAAACTTTCATTGTTATTTTCTCATAGACAATAACAATGCTTATCGGAGCCAAACATAGGTTTGCTGCAGTTTTGGCATACCTACAACACCAGTTGATCCCTCCTTGTCCCTTGTTCACGCCCTAAAATTAAGGGCAACTGATCGATGGCCCCCTTTTGATGGCCACCCTCCAATGGTTTATAATTACTTGACGGAGAATATCCATTCATGAACACATGGTAATGGGAATTTCTTGATGTTGCGATGAGTACTCTCCACATCAAATTAGTTCTATTTAATTGGCTAGAAGGCTAATTAAGATTATATATTTGTGTCGCCCATATTTAGATTGAAGGTTTCAAGATTATTATTATTGGTAGGCATTGCCAAGTGTTCCATGGTTTGTGAGTTAAATCACTGCACACCTGCAGAAATGTGCAATCATTAATTGCTAGTTAAATCATTACTTTTGTAATATCCAATAGGCTTTTAGGGATATATTGGCAATTGGCGAGGAACAGTTATAGAGGATTGCACTTAATAAGTAAAATCATTTGAAAGAGGACGTAATATTTATATATCTAAAGGCTGTTACAATTTTAGTATTAAATAATAAATTGCTTTAATTATTTATGGTATGAGCTATAAAATACAAAGAAGGGAGGGCCGATGTATAAGCCCAATGTGATAATGTTTATCCACAACCATCTCCAGATATTGTGGTGGGGGGTTAAAAGAAAGAAAATAAAATAAAAAAGGAAAATACCAAGATGATGGAGACATGAATATGGAAAGAGATTGATGGCAAGTCAACTTTGGGCTAATCACGGTGATTATGGAGGGCATTGACTAAAGAATTGAAGAGAGGATTCTAGACTTCTCTCTCTCTCACACACACACTCACTCACATCCACACACACATACACTCCCACGCCCGCATAGGGTTGTCAACGGGTTAGATCGGTCGGATAGGTCTACGGGTTTAGCCTAATTTCGGGTCGGGTCGTCGGACCATTTTTGACCCGCAGGATCCCCGACTAAACTCGCGGGTCGACCTTGCCCGCTTTTTTCTTTAATATTTTATTTAATTTAATGAGATTGTAAGTTTTATATTTATATATATATTATTATTTTATATAATTTATCAAATCGAATCAGGCCGGATCGAAGTCGAACTTGTGAAGAAGTTGGGGCCGATCCTAGCTACCTTACTCGACATAACTCGAGCCAAGATATGAACTAGATTTTAAAATTGATGAGTCGAACCCAAGTCAAGTAGACCTAAATCCAACCCGAATCCGACCCATTAACAGCCCATCACTCACACTCACACTCACACTCCCACTCACACCCACAGCCACACCCACACCCACACATTTCCTCATTCTCTTCTTCTAAGCACACATTGTAAGAGAAGATTAAGCATACTTACACATTGCCATAGCTAAAGTTGTCGATTGAAAAATCCAATCTCCGCCTTCCACGACATGCACGTGGGAGCTGACGCGATCACGAAGAACAAATTGAGGAGGCGACCTCCTCTCCCTTCACATGTTCATAATTAATGATTTTATTTGTGACGTTTGTATACTTGTCTGTCCAATTTACCTTATATGTATGTCCCTAAATACATTGAAATAATTGTTGTTGTACTCTCGCTGTGATTTAAATACAGTCTAAATGTTAAAATGACGAACCCACCTCTCATCAGGTATTGTAGAGGCGTGATGAGATCACATGTGTTAAGGGTGGCTTCGATCTTTTATATTTATCGATGTTTTCTGTAGTATCAGTTGAAAATATTCCTTTGAAGCAGACTGTGTATAAGAACTGAAAGTGCATAGTCGCAGCTGTTTGGAAGTATCCATGCGTGTTTATGACAATTCATGAAAGTCAAGGTATACAAGCAAATATGATAGATTATAGGAGAATATATGCAATTTTTTTTATTTACTACTTTGTGTCAATCTTGATGTAAAAATAAGCAACTTCCTCGTAGTTGGTCACGGTCACCCAAATAAAATAAAAGTTTTACTTCACAATACACAAAGTGACGGATGAAGGTTGTAAAATTAGCACACCGGAATATTTTTTTGATAGACACGTACAAACATGACGTAGAATACAATATTGAAAGCTCACAACATTTTTAAATCTAAGCACATAATTAATAATGTGTTAATAAATTATGATTTTTAACTTATTGGTGCTGA
This sequence comes from Amorphophallus konjac, assembly GCA_022559845.1. Classification (NCBI taxonomy): domain Eukaryota; kingdom Viridiplantae; phylum Streptophyta; class Magnoliopsida; order Alismatales; family Araceae; genus Amorphophallus; species Amorphophallus konjac. Next base: position 43,495,810 of record CM040128.1, read on the forward strand.
AATTTATATAAAATCAAATATACGTTATTGAGAAATAAAGTTCTAGTCAGATCATTACGTTTTTCATTTTCTTTGATCTCAAGTTCCCGTGACTTTTATTGATGACACTTAAAACAGTTTTGCCCCGGTAACGGTTCATCGTTTGCGATGTGGAGAGAGTGACATAGGAAACAATTGCATTGTAACTCGTACCTTTGTGCTCTGATCTTAATTGTTACTCCATTTTACAGCACACAAAATATGAAACACTCGTTTACGTTTAGGGTCATTAGTTTGATGGAAAAGACGTGATATTAATGATTTTCAGAATTAGTAAAGATAAAATCATTTAGCCTTTGATCTACACATCTGAGCATGATATTGAGCACTTAGCAATGACCATTTGAATTGAGATTGTTGCCCCAATATCTCATCCATAGGGTAGACAATCTGTAGCACGGGCCACCATCTGTGAGCCCACTAATTTATAGATCTGGCCCAAAAGCTTCCTGGGCTTCTACTAGCTATATGTAGACCCAAAGCCACCATTTGTGACCCCCAATGTGCTGCATGGTGGACAAGTGGTACGTAAATACTGGATAGATGAGGCTTTTGGTTTGGATGTAGAATTCTCGGCCGGTGCTTTTGTCAGTCAGTCGACCATTTTTAATTAGGGTTTTTTGTATGAAAATTAGTGTTAAAAGTGAATTTGTAAAAAAATCATTCTTAAAAATATATTAGCAGACATATCACTGTGTAATCTGAATTGTGTAAAAATATCATATTTATTTACATACGTATCACTTCTTTTTATCAACAACTTGCAAGAAAATCACGCTTAAATGACATTTATGCACTATTTGAATTAACTCAGTGATATACATGCTAATATATTTTTAGGAATAATTTTTTTATAAGTTCACTTTTAACAATAATTTTCATGCAAAAAACCCTTTTAATTTCTACGTCGCCGCATTTAACTGTAATTTAGATAAGGTTTTGAAAGTCTTTTTCCTTTCTCAGACCTTGGGCATAGGGTGGTTGATCTTTACCTATTCTAGTTTTACGGTTAAAAACGAATGTTGGCGATCGAACTAATTAATTAAGGTTCCTTTAATGACACTTGACAGATTTTATCACTGAGAATCACATAATTTGAGTTTTTTTTTTTGTAACATCAAAGTTGGCTGCACAGGACAATATTGTTCACGGTACACACATGCTGCCACAAAATAGCAGCGTATCTCTGCAAAGTCCGGATTCCAAATTGTCCCGTGCATGGTTTAGTTTATCGCTACGCCCTGTTCATTAATAAATAAAGATGTGAGAAAGTTGACAACCTAATTACAAGTTCCTTACTGGGCTGGTAACGCAGAGCGAGTTACAAGATTTACGGAGAATCATATTAATTTATGTGGAAGTATCGAAGACATCTAACCTCAAGATTATTTTTTCATTTCTTATATTTTCGCAGTTAATTTATAGGCTATTTTTAATTTAGAGTTTATTTAGTCGATTATATCGTTTTGTTTATTTTAATAACCTAGATGTCGTAGGTGTTAAAATTGGAATGATATTGAGTTCATTTGTAATTGAGTTTCTCTATATATAAGAGAAGGTAACCCTAATTAGGGTTAGACAATAGTTAGAGAAAATTTGTGAAACACGTCCGTGTGTTTTCCCCTTCTGACGAGATGTCAAACCTTCTTCTTCTTCTGACGGAGGTCAAACCCACTTCTTTTTAGCGGAAGCCGAAACCCTCAATTCTATCCTTCTTTTTAATTTGGTCTCTTTGCGTTTCTTCTTCCCCGAAACCCCAGCGCACTGTCCCCGCTGTACTCATCCATTTTCTTTGTTTTTCCGTTTCTTCATTTGCCTTCATTCTCCCTCCACCGTAACTCACAGCTCATTTGTTAGATTTGTTTTTATTCTGCTCATCATTAAACCCTAGCCGCACCCCGTATACCTCCCTAGGAGCACTGTTCTTCTTCTTCCCCTCCCCCGTGCACAGTTATCCCGCACGGAGTCGCCACCCGAGCCACCGGCCCCGGCTCTCCACCAGGCCGGCCAGCCGCCGTCGGCGCCCGCCGTTGTCGCCGTCCGTGTCTGCACCCGGCGACCGCCCGCCACGCTGGCCTGTCCGTCGCTCTGGCCACCTCCACAGCCGCCTCACCCCGCTGCCCTGCCGGCCCCCGCTGCAGGCCCCGATTGTCATCGCTGCCCACTGTCAGGATGCAACCCGCGGCTACATCACTGGCTCTTGGCTAGGTATGTTGCAGATGATGCTGCTAACAGATCGATAGGTGCTGAGCAAAGTGAGTTCTGTTCTATTTGCCTGTGGATAGTTACCGTAACAAGTTTGTGAGAAAAAAAAAATTGCATCAGATTATCGGTGGTTCCTTGAACTTGACACTGTGGGCAAAATTAATCTTGGCTGCTATGGTGTTCTTTGAGCTTTGGTTCATGTTCTAAGCAAAAGGGGTTCTATTCTCTTGCCTGGTGTTATTTACTGTGACAGGACGTACCCAGAGCTTTAATGACGTTGCTAACATGATTGGCATGTTTTAAGCAAAGGTGATATTTTAGTAGCCGGAAACACCACTGGCGGGTCCCTTTTGTTACTTTTGGGTGTTTAGTTGGTTCGTACTTATAACTAGCAACTCTAAGTAATGTTTCTCCGGGCTTTCTCTAGGTGTGACTGTTGGTTCATGTATTTGTAATTCTGATTTGTTAATCAGTATGTGACACATGTTTAGCAAATAAAAAGAAAGAAAAGTCTATGATGTTGAGTTTATTTGGTTGGCTATTGACTATTGAGTCTTGTCCTCCATCATATTAGCAGAGATTTGGAGCATGTTATTTGTCTGATAAAATGCCCACGAGAGCTCATGTTATTTTGATAGGGTGAACCACATTTGTCCTGCACTAGCAGGACAGAGAAAAGGGAGCTCCAGTGAAATTATTGGGGACTATTTGACGCGCGAACGTGGGACTCGAATAATTAATCGACGAGAGAGAAAAAATGTGGATTCCACTTTTTCTACTCGTACATATTCAGAGTTAACCGAGGTTGGATGACATATTCACGCCCAATCTCTCGAATACATCACCCCCACTCGATTGTCAAAGGAGCCCATAGAGACTCGAGAGCTGCCTACCCGTCCGGGCACCGACCTCGCATATACATACTTCCCCCCACCCCCCGTTTGGCCGGACAGAGTTAATTTTGTGTGGCACATGCCCACTAGTTCCCTATCATATATACGCGTCTCCTTATATATCTTGTTGGATCTCGAGATACTTTAGTTCTCAAAAGAGGCTAGTGTCTTCATTGCAGTTGATGATCATGGTCTTGATTGGGTACCATTATATGCCCCCCCTGCCCAGTAAATGTCCATAGCATTGTACAGTACTAGCATGGTGTTGAACCCATTTATTTTCTTGAATCAGCTGAAGAAAATAAAATTTTGATTAATCTCCTAACGGTCACAAAACAACACAAAGTATGCGTCTTCATGATATCGGGTCAAACACAAATCTCGAAAAAATTTCGTCGGATATTCAGAACAACAAAAAGTACTCACGTGATAAGTGAATCTTGTAAGAAAAAAATTCTTTACAACTCATGAGGTGTACGAGATCAACTAGGAAGAAATCTTAGAAAATCGGAGCCTCTCCAAGCGGCAAGTGGTGCAAGAAGCGGATGGCACTAAAACACAAAGCACAAGGAGTTGTTTTCTCCCTCTACATGTGGCCAAAAGCATAAAAACCCAAAAAGAAAATCTCAAAAATGGAGTTTTGATACGGGATGGCCCTCGGAGGGACCTACCCAATCCGAGTAGGTCCTTGGAGGACTATCTAGTCCCGGGAGACCCTCTGAGGCCTATCCGGTCTCAAACACATCCTTTGGGGACCTATCTAGTCCCGGGAGTCCCTCCGAGGCCTTTTCGGTCTCAAACACATCCTTTGGGGACCTATCCAGTCCCGGGAGTCCCTCCAAGGCCTTTCCGGTCTCAAACACATCCTTTGGGGACCTATCCAGTCCCAGGTTGACCTCACGAGGGAACTTATCCGATCCAAGTAGATCCTAAGACATAACCGCTCCCCGACTTTCATAAATAGCCCCATGGGCCCACACACTTGAGACTGGATTTATGGAGCTTGGACTATCGTGAAGACTTTGACAAGGGCACCACATGTGAAATGGCTTGGAGCTTCCAATTACAAAAAATACCCTCCCTTTACTGACATCGCTTTCCTCCTCCTCTGCGTGTCCTCTTTCGATGTGGATTGACAGCGTAGCAGTGTGAACTATTGTGTCGATAAGGCTACCCTGTACGTCACCTGCGACACACGCGTCCACTGACCTCTTCTAGAAATCACTGCCACTTCTCCCTCCTCCGCTCGACCTCTGCATGGATTGTGATGCTACAATCCACACTGCCAATGACCTCACCAAAATCTCCCCATCTGCTGCCCCATGTTCCTCCTCGATCGTCGCCGCCTCCGACATGGGGTGTTCTTGCCTCCGCAAGTGTGTTGGCAATAGCTCGCCAGACTCTTCTCTCTCTTCAATGCAAAGAACATCACATGATGCATTAGGGAAGAGGTCGGCTCACACATGAACGGTGTTGATTTTGGCACGAGGACAATGCTGACTCCTGGAGTCCATCCTGTCAATGATGGCGCTGCCCTTTGTGACTGGGCTCCCCATGCTATGGGAGAATGAGGAAGAAGGCTGGAGGGGGCCATTTTGGTAAGTGGTGGAGAGGGAGATTTCTGTAGTCCATCTAAGAGCAGCCAAACTAGGTCCATCAGGACCAACGAGGCTCAGTTCATCCAAGTGACAGCCCCATAGGGCCCACTTAGGCTAAAAAGCCCGATAAGATTACTCGGGATCTCATCCTTCCTCGGCGGCCCTTAGGCTCGGAAGGCCCCAGCGTCGGTCAGAACGGAGGAAGACCCATACCCGAGTTATCCCCTCATCGGGATAGAGGCAAGTGCTCAGCGCCCACTCTGACCTGTTTTCATCCGAGCTATGCCTATCGCCCGGACAGGGTTGGCACCTTTTATGCTCGGACCGACCGACGATTGCTTATCCACGCTGCCGTTGAGAGCCCTTTATGAGCAGGAGTTTATGAGGATAAGACACCTATGATCTCTCAAGGCTATGAAGATCCCACGATGAGGACGTAAAGATCCCACGATGAGGACGTAACTCCCGCCTGAAACTCCTCCACTTACGGGACTCATAAGGTGAGCACACTATATAAACCTGGGACTCCCTCCAGCGAAAGGTAAGGGCAATACACGCCTAAAACCCCCTGAGCAGGAACCACTTCACCACCTTGGTCTATTTGGATCTCGTGCACCTCTTTCTACCTCCCTCCCTATCTTCCACCATTGCTCTACTGACTTAGACATCATAGGGTTTTCCCCAGGGAATCTCCCCTGAGCCCCCTGATCCGTTTCCCTTTCTCTACAGTTCACTGTTCGGTGATCATCTACCCAGCTCAGGAGCCGCGCGAGATCACGCCCCTTCATCTGGCGCCGTCTGTGGGAAACGACCGAAGAGCCAATATGGTGCGAAGAAGTTCAGGGAGGAGGTCCGCCGGCGACAGGGGAAAGACCATGGTGGCAGCGGGAGAAGGCCCTTCTCAAGCATCACAAAATCCCCCCTCCAATGCCAGCACTCCTGTCGACGGACCGCCCCCTCCCGCCACCGCGGTAGGGGTACCGCTTAACGGCGGCGCCGACGCCTTCTAAGCCCTCAACGTAAAACTGGATGTCCTCGTGGAACTCATGAGGACTCAGGCGGTCAGGGATGGAAGGTCACGCGCCCCTCCGGAAAGCCCCCCCCCCCAACGTGTCCCAGTACACCGCCGGAGATCGCTTCACCCTCCGAGGCCAGCAGCTTATTCGCAACAAGGCAGGAGGACCCTAACAAGCCCCCCCTCCGGAGCAAGAGGCCTCCTCCACACCGAAACAGGGTAAGCATGGGGCACGCCGTCCACCCCCGGAGACCGAAGTCCCCAGGGAGCGCCAGGACATCCTGCCATCACGCCCCCTCAGCCCTACGTCACAACAATAGCCGGAGTTGTCCCTCCGTCTACGAGAGTTTGGGAGGCACTTCGCAGCACAGGAGCGCGCCTTACGAGCCTTGTAAAAGACCTCTCCACCAGAGGACGAGGAGAGATCTTCGTTCTCCGACCATATCTTGAAGGCAGAGGTATCTCCCAGAACCTCCATCCCGACCTTCAAGCCTTACGACGGCCAAGGCGACCCGGCCGACAACTTCGACAGCTTCGACGCCCTGATGACCCTTCATGGAGCGTCCGACGCCATCAAGTGCTGAGCCTTTGCGACCACCTTGGTCCAAGGCGCCCAAGCATGGTTCCGGGCCCTCGCCCCCGGATCCATCCGAGACTTCAAGCAATTCAGGCGAGTATTCAAGGAGAGTTTCACCGGCAGCGGCCCCCCGAGGTCGGTAGCAGGGCTTTTGGCTCTCAAACAGGCTCAAGGGGAGAGACTTCGGGCCTACATCAACCGATTTAAATCGGAAGCCCTGAGAATCCCCCGCCTGGATGTAGCCTCGGCTATAACCGTGCTGACCGAAGGGACCCGGGATGAGAACCTCCGCCGTGAACTTGTCCTCCACCCTCCCTCGACCCTTGACGAGCTAGTGACTCTGGCATTACACCATGCTGAGTGTGAAGAAGTTCTCAGCGCGTGCCGAGGCCCAACCGGCTCGGGTCGGGAGGGGGACAAGAAGCGAGCACCCGAGTCAAGCTCGGGCCAAGGAAAGAGGCGGAACCGAGACGGGGAGCACAAAGAACCGTCCAGGAAGTACGAACGGTACACTCCCCTAATCGCTCCAGTATACGAAATATATGAAGACATCAAAGGCTCGGGCCTCCTCCGCCAACCCGAGCCAATGAGGTCGAAAAGCCGCAATCGCAGCAAACATTGCATGTTCCACATCGATAACAGGCATCACACCGGCGATTGCCATCAGCCCCAGGACGAGATCGAGCGCCTCGTCCGCCAGGGACACCTGTCCCGATTTGTGGCCGGGCAAAAGGAGGACCGAGGCACTCCAGAGGAAATCAACAACGCCCCTCGCGGGGTCCATTTCAACGTCATCGCCGGAGGAGCTGCATCGGGAGGAGACAGTGGCCGAGAAAGGAAGCGTCATGCTGAGCGGGCGAGCCGAGCCATCGAGCCTCCCAAGGCTCCGCCGAGTGAGCCTCAGGTCATAGTCTTCTCCGACCGAGACCTGGAAGGGCTGACGACCCCGCATGATGACGCCCTAGTCATATCGGCCACAATAAACCATTGTAATGTAGACATGATTCTAGTTGACAATGGAAGTGCCCCCGATGTATTATCCTATGAATGTTTTCTTAAGATGGGAGAGGATCCGTCTAAACTCTGCCCGATCCGAACCCCCCTGTGCGGGTTCAATGGCCAGGCCACTTATCTCGAGAGAGCCCTCAGCCTGCCGGTTATTCTTGGCACCCCGCCCAAAATCGTTACGGTTATGGCAGACTTCATAGTGATCAAAAGTATGATAGCGTACAATGCAATCTTCGGCCGAGGGATCCTCAGCCGAACGAAAGCAGTGCCTTCTACCTATCACCAAAAGATGAAGTTCCCCACCAAAAATGGGTTGGGGGAAGTTCGAGACAACCAGGCCATGGCCAGAAGGTGCTACAATATCTCGGTTGAAGCCACAAGGCCGGACGGGAAGAACAGGGGACCCCCGGAAGTTGAGGAAAAATCCGCAACCACCGAGCCTGGAGGCGAATTGCTAGCGATTTTCCTAAACGACGACCCGACCCTGGGAGTAAAGATTGGAGCCGACCTAACATCTGAAGCCCAACAGCAATACAAAGAGTTTCTTTCCGCGTACGTCCAAGTCTTTGCATGGTCTGATGATCAACTACCTGGGATACCAGAGGAGACGGTGATGCATAAGCTCAACCTCGATCCAACCATCAAAGCCGTACAACAACGCAGAAGGAAGCACGCGCCAGAGAAGCAGGTGATCATCAAGGTGCAAGTCACCAAGGGGCAAAAGACTGGTCTTTTCAGATCGGTCATGTACCCGACATGGCTGGCTAACGTCGTCCTGGTACCAAAAGCTTCGGGAAAGTGGCGAATGTGCATGGACTTCACCGACTTGAACAAGGCTACTCCAAAGGACTGCTATTCGTTACCGAGCATCGACCAACTGGTTGACTCAACCTCGGGCAATGAAATACTCAGCTTCTTAGACGCCTATTCAGGTTACCATCAGATCAGAATGCACCCCGAAGATATCGAGAAGACCACCTTTATCACCGACTTCGGCGTACACTGCTACACCCGGATGCCTTTTGGGTTGAAGAACGCTGGAGCCACGTACCAGAGGCTGGTCCATCATATGTTTGAGGTATAGCTCGGTCGGAACGTCGAGGCCTATATTGACAACATGCTCGTGAAGACCCCCAAGGCCGAGGACCACTTCGTCGACCTAGCGGAAACCTTCGACACCCTCCTGAAGTACAACATGAAGCTCAACCCTACCAAGTGCGTCTTCGGAGTAAGGTCCTGGAAATTCTTGGGCTTCTTAGTCACCCATCGTGGGATCGAGGCCAACCCCGACAAGGTCCAGGCCATCCTGGACATGCGCACATCACCCACCTGTATTGTCGCGCTCAGCAGATTCCTATCCCGCACGGCTGAACGATGCCTACCCTTCTTCAAACTCTTGAGGGGGCCTAAAATGGTATCTGCTACATTCACGTGGGACGAGGAATGCCAAAAAGTATTCGCCGAGCTTAAGGAGTTCCTGGCTTCACCTCCGGTGCTTTCCAAGCCCGTACTAGATGAAACGTTGCATCTCTATCTCTCGGCAACTCCATCTACAGTTAGCTCGGTCCTAGTCAGAAATGACTCGGGAGTCGAGAGACCAGTCTACTACACCAGCAAGGTGCTCAATGAGGCTGAAAGAAGATACCCTGCAATCGAGAAACTCGTGCTAGCGTTGGTTACCTCGGCCTAGCGCCTCGACCCTATTTCCAAGGGCACTCCATCACCATGCTGACCGGTGAACCATTGAAGAGGATCCTCGCTCACCCTGAAGCCTCGGGACGCCTCGTTAAGTGGGCCATCTTGCTCGGGGCCTATGATATATCGTATCGGCCTCGCTCGACTATTAAAGACCAGGCGCTCGCTGACTTCATCGGCGAGCGCACCATCCCGACTGAAGAAAGATCTCCGTCCGCGCCCGGGCCGACCTGGGAACTGTTCGTCAACGGATCCTCCAACTCAGTTAGGAGCGGCGCCGGGATCCTCCTGAAGTCCCCCGAAGGAGCAGAGCTACAATACGCTCTGAAGTTCAACTTCCAAGCATCTAACAACACTTCCGAGTATGAGGCCCTCATATCGAGAGCTCGCATGGCCCGGCGGTTAGGGGCTGAGCGAGTCAGGATTCACACTGACTCCCAACTGGTCGCTAGCCAGGTCAACGATAGTTATGAAGCTCGAGAAGCACCGATGATCAAATACCTCCAGCTGGTCAAGACCGTGGCACAACAGTTTGAGAGTTTTGAGGTAGTCCGAATAGCTCGGGAGGAAAACTCCTGAGCAGACGCCGTCTCTCGGCTGGCCTCCTCTCTTGACCCCGAGGGTATTCGATCGGTCCTTCTCGAAGAGCTAGAGCGGCCGAGCATCGATTCGGAGCTCCTAGCTATTGACTCGGCCTCCCCAAGCGACTGGCGTACCCCGTACCTGTCGTGGCTCCAAGACTCTCAGGAGCCTCCCGACCCTCAGGAAGCCCGAAGATTGAAGTACCAAGCTCGGCGATTCGTCACTCTGGATGACGCTCTCTATCGGAGATCCTTCTCCGATCCTCTCTTGAAGTGCCCCATTACCGACGAAGCCAACCGAGCGATCGAAGAAGGTCACGAAGGTCCGTGCGGAGCGCATTTAGGAGGTAGGTCGCTCGTCAGGATCTTGCTATGGCTAGGTTACTTGTGGCCAACTCTGCAGCGCGACTGCTCGACCTACACACAACATTGTGACCGGTGCCAGCGATTTGACCACTTGGTCCATCAACCAGCAACGGAGCTCATCAGCCTAGCCGAGCCTTATCCTTTCGCTCGTTGGGGAATCGACATCCTCGGGCCATTCCCCACGGCCCAGGCCCAGAAGAAGTTCATTATCGTCGCCATCGATTACTTCACTAAGTGGATCGAGGCCGAAGCCACAACAAGGATCACCGAGACAATCGTCTGGAATTTTGTCTGGAAGTCGATCATCTGTCGTTACGGCATCCCCCGGGTGATAGTGAGCGATAATGGTCGACAATTTGATTCTCGTTATTTCCGAGACAGATGTGCCGACCTAGGCATTCGCAATCACTTCACCTCGGTCGCCCACCCTCAGGCTAACGGGCTGGCTGAAAATGCCAATAAGACTATCTTAAAAGGCATCAAGACTAGGCTCGGCAAAGCCATGGGCAGTTGGCTTGAGGAATTGCCGAACGTACTTTGGTCACACAGAACGACTCCCAGAACGGCAACCGGTGAAAGCCCCTTTCAGCTGGTATACGGTACCGAGGCCGTGATCCTGTTGGAGATTGGCAACCCCTCCCTCCGAGTCATCTGCTTCTCGTCCGAGGCAAACGACCAGAAACTGCTCAAAAACCTCGACCTAGTAGATGAAGTCCGAGAGATTGCCAGCATCTGAGCAACGGAATACCGACGCCGCCTCACTCGATACTACAACGCCAAAGTCCGAGATAGACACTTTCAACCGGGAGACTTCATCCTCAGGAAAGCCGAAGCCTCTCGACCACTTGAGGCGGCGGGCAAGTTATCCCCTAATTGGGAAGGCCCCTACCGAGTGATCGAGACGCTCGGAAAAGGAGCATACCATCTATCCACGATGGAAGGAGAGCTCATCCCTCGGACCTGGAACGCGACTACATTACGCAAGTTCTACTTCTGAATACTGAGCATTGTGCAAACGACATGATATAAAATAAAAGGCTCCTTTTCTTTTATTCAAACAACTCGCTTGTACATCAGGAAGGCCGAAGCTAAGAAAGTACATGTCAAAAAAGCAAAAAATCCATCTGGCGCCACCGTATGAGCCCATCGCTCGGTTGACTCGGTTGACCTTCCTGCGTCCAGCCACTGACTCTGCCTCGTGTAGAAACTGGCTCAGATAAAGGATAGTCGACCCCGTTGGCTCGGGCAGCTAGGGACAAAGGTGACAGAGGGATTAGGAAGGAGAAGACTACCTTCCAAGTTGAACTTGGAAGAGAAGGGGGAGAGGGAATGCATATGAAAGCATCCTCCCCCGCCAACCTGCCAACTCTTTGGAAGAAAGAGAGTGCAGGCACCCTCCAAAGAGTGAAAGAAATGATGAGAAGAGCAGAAGACGGAAAAAGAGGCTGCGGGGAGGAGAAAGAAACCAGTAGAGCTGGACGAGGAGGCAGGGGAAAGCTCGGAAAGGAGGGAGCTTAGTTGGCTTCCTCCCCCCTCCATGAAGCGAGCAAGGAGAGACGGGCGGCAGGGATGCCTAATGCCCCCATCCGTCCACCATCTCGCCCCCCTGCAAGCGCCGTGGGAACTGATAAAAAGAAGACGACGTGCCTCCACACATCGAACCCTTTTTAAGTCTGTCCGCCGGCCGTCGAGCCCTCTTTAAACCCGAAGCAACAAGAACTCTCTGCCCCCCGTCGTCGGCAGCCTCATCTTTCGAGCGTCTTCCATGCTCCAAATACAACGGCACAACGCTACGTGAAGAAAGAATGGGGAAAGACTGTCAGGGAAACCCCTAAGCGGTGGAGAGGAAGGGACGCCCTTCAGACCTTTTATAGGCAAAGGGAGGCTATTTGTCTTAAATGATTCTCTCCTCGAAAACACGCCAAAGGGATCTCTCCCTACGATCGGTCACCTCAAACTTCTAATTTTCCGCCCCAGCGGGATACACGAAGCGGCCAGGCATTCAAAGCATGAGAAAATGGAAAGACACCCTGTCAGACGCTCACCCAACCATCAGGCGAGATCCACGCAGAAAGTATCGGCTCTTTCCAACCACTGCAGATACGCTGAACAAATACGGCAATGGCGATACGGAACAGATAAGTCTTCATCATAACGCTATTGCCTTATCTATTTTTCTACACAAAAGAGGAAGTTTTTCTTCAAAAAGGAAAAAGACATACAAAAAGAGGAAGCAAAGCAGATACATCAGGCCTCCGGTCCACCTTGAAGCCCGGAAGTGGAGGGCTCAAACTGTCTACCCCCAGCATCCTCTGCGACGGCCGACCCTGGCACTGACCCCACCGGCGTAAGAACTACCTCGGTTGCGTGCCCTCTCGAGACATCCAGAGTTGGCGACCCCTCGAACGAAGAGCCCATGTGATCCTCTTCATCCTGTGCCGAAGTAGAGGAACTGGAGGATGACAAGTCCGAGTCATAGCGTTGCCCGGACGGGAAGTCAACTACCCCGGACGCCTGCTCCTCGGCATAAGAGACGGCCCGATCGTAGGCTTGCTTGAACCGCTTGCGGATGCCCCGACGAAGTGCTAACTCGTAGTAGGGGAGGGCAGCCTCCTTAAGGTTGACCCGGTAGACCTCTGAGCTTTTGTACTGCTCGAGAGCCTCCGCCCCGGCCGATCCCACCCTACCAGCGAGCTCGGCCCTCTCCCGCTCCGCCTTGGTTGACTTCCGCTCGGCCTCAACCGTCCACTTTTCGGCCTCCGCCGCCTGCTTCTCCGCCTCGGCCCGATGAGCCTCGGCCTCCCGCCGAAGGTGCTCGGCTTCCTCCACTCGGTCTACCAGCTCTTCACGTTCGGTCTCCCACCGGCCATCCAGCTCAACGCGTGCAAGGCGCTCCTCTTCAAGAAGCATGTTCTTCCTCTCGAGCGATTCGCGGGCCTTAGCTAGCTGCTCGGTTATCGACCGAGTCTCCACCTTGCTCGACCGCACCACCTCCCTGACTGAGGAAAGCTCCCGCCGAAGCCCGTCACGCTCCTCGGCAAGCCGAGCCAACCTCCTGTCAGACCCACCAAGGGTCCAGGCCAGGTTCGCTCGCTCCCACTCCGACCGAGCGTACGCTTCTGCCAGAGTGGCCCCCATCTGGGCCAGGGCCAGGCCGCCCTCCATAACCCCAGCGAGGGCCGCGGATGGAGAGTACTGCCTACCACCCCCCCTCACCTTCGCGGCTATACCATGACATACCCGGTGCAAAGAGGCCCGAGATACCAAGCCTCTCCAAGGCCGCCGGAACAGAGAACCCCCCATCGCCCGGCGCCCCACAGAGTAGCTCGGACCAAGCCCCGGCCTCGGTCGCCTCTCGTGCCTCGGCCGAATTTTCTTGCGGCCCCCCAACCTGGACCGGCTCGGCAGCTGCACCACCACCAGAAGCGCCAGCCTTGTCCATGGCCCCCTCGGCTCCTACCGAGGGGAGAGCCGGGCCAGCACCGTTGCCAGTCGCAAGAGCAGTCCCGGCCCCCTCAGCTCCGGCCGAAGGAAGAGCCGAGCCCGCATCGTCGCCGCCCGCAGGAGCAGCCCCAACCTCCTTGGCCCCCTCTTGCTCGGCGGGTGGGAGAGCTCGCTCGGTAGGGTCGGCCCCATCATGCTCGGCGGAGGGGCGAGCCGCGACAAGGTCGCCTCCGACTGCTGGTACGACCCCGGCCTTCTTGGCCCACTTCCTGGCCCTCGCAGCGGCATGGATCATGCCTTCCACCGGGTCCTTGCGCTTGGACCCCCGCGGCCTGGAGGATTCACCCTTAGCCGCCCCCTTGCCCTTATATCTGGTTCGGGAGCGACCCGTGGGAGCAGCCGATGCATCAGCAGCCGAGTCATCACCAAGCTCGATCACCTCTGCGGCCTCCTTCAAAGCCTCCCGCCTGGTGTCTGCGCGAAGAAGAAGACATATTCAGGAAAAGAAAAATGATCTCAACACCCAAAAGAGAACCTAGTTTGTAGCACCTGAGCCCGATGGATGCAGCCGCGTAAGAAGACACCGCTCGATATTCTCTGGAGTAACCAGCTCTTCGGTGGATTGGCGGTGCTTCAGCAAGATAGCCGCATATTTCTCCACATGTGGAGGGAACTCATCCTGCCTGGGAGGGATATTCGGGTGGAAATTGGGGATTACTAGACACCTCCAGGCTTCGTCTACTGAACAAATCCTTACCCAGAAGAATTGAGTTTTCCACCCCTTATGCGAAGAATCCTTCGCCGCCAAGGAGATGCAGCTCCTATTCCGCCTCGCCTAGATGAAATAGAAACCCTTCCCGGCCGAAGGATGTGCTTTCAACTCAAAGAAATAGTGAAAGAGGTCCAAGGAAGGAGGAACCCCACACTGGCGGCAGAGAATGCGGAAGGCGGAAAGAAGGAGATAAGAATTGGCTACCAACTGAATGGGCGCCAACAGGAAAAAATTGAGAAGCTGAAGAACGAAAGGTTCGAAGGGAAGGCGGAACCCACCCTTCCACGACAGAAGGAAAGTACAGATGTGGCCTGTACGAGAGTCCAGGCTCGTCTCGTGTGGAGAAGCCACGACAAAACGGAACTTGTGGGGCAGGCGATACAGGTGCTCCAGCCTTCTCACATCCGCCTCCCCCAGTTCACTGCAGTTTGGAACCGGCGCCTTCACCACCGGCTCGTCCTCCCACTCCTCAGCATCCGAGCGCTGGTCCGCCATGGAATCTGGAGAAGAGTTTGTGGAAAGGTGATCTCGGGACCCCGAAGATTCCGGGGGAAGAGGAAGCCGCCGGACTGCCTCCGCGGTTATCTCCGCCAACTCCACGAACGCCGCCGCAAGCCTTTGCTCTTCCGTCGTGCCCTCACGACGCATCGAAGAGCCCAAAAGTAGGAATGGAGGAGAGCCAAAACCCTAAAGACGGAGGAAGTCTGGAATGACAGCAAGCGCCCAACGCCTATATCCCCACGCGGGAGGCGGCACGTCGTTCCGACCTCCGAGAAAAGGGGACCCCTTCAGTTCAAATCCGTCAAGATCATCATTATTACGGGCCCAGGTGACCACCGCACGTGGCTTCCTAACACCGCCAGATCTCCACCCACCTGAGCCACGCTGGTCTAAAACCCCAATAGCTACTCTTCCGAGCTTACTAAAGCTCGGGAGTAGGAGGGGGACAAGTGGAGAGGGGGATTTTTGTAGCCCATCTAAGAGCAGCCAAACTAGGTCCATCAGGACCAAACAAGGCTCAGCTCATCCAAGTGACAGCCCCATAGGGCCCACTTAGGCTAAAAAGCCCAATAAGATTACTCGGGATCTCATCCTTCCTCGGTGGCCCTTAGGCTCGGAATGCCCGAGCATCGGTCAAAACGGAGGAAGACCCATGCCCGAGTTATCCCCTCATCGAGATAGAGGCAAGTGCTCAGCTTCCACTCCGACCTGTTTTCATCCGAGCTATGCCTATCGCCCGGACAGGGTTGGCACCTTTTATGCTCGGACCGACCGACGATTGCTTATCCACGCTGCCATTGAGAGCCCTTTATGAGCAGGAGTTTATGAGGATAATAGACCCATGATCCCTCAAGGCTATAAAGATCCCACGATGAAGACGTAAAGATCCCACGATGAGGACGTAACTCCCGCCTGAAACTCCTCCACTTACGGGACTCATAAGGTGAGCACACTATATAAACCTGGGACTCCCTCCAGTGAAAGGTAAGGGCAATAGATGTCTAAAACCCCGTGAGCAGGAACCACTTCACCACTTTGGTGTAGGGGGATCTCGTGCACCTCTTTCTACCTCCCTCCCTATCTTCCACCATTGCTCTACTGACTTAGACATCAGAGGGTTTTCCCCAGGGAATCTCCCCTGGGCCCCCTAATCCGTTTCCCTTTCTCTACAGTTCACTGTTCGGTGATCATCTACCTAGCTCAGGAGCCGCGCGAGATCACGCCCCTTCAAGTGGCACTGCCAGAAGCACCTCTCCCCTATGGAAAGCTAGGTTTCCTAAGCTTTTGGATTTTGGATAAGTCTAGCCCATGTGTCTATCTCTCTCTATGGGAAAAAAGCCATTCACGCGCGAATGCCAAGGAGGAAGGCTGCGTTTGGTTTGGATTACAAGCTATCGACTTCTTCTAAATTCTAATGATTGGAAGCCACCCGAGCAACATTACTAAACGTTGCCTTAGTTGCAAGGATCCATTGAAAGCCACTATTTGGAGTCCCTATTTGCTACAAAGATGGGAAGCACTTATTACATGTCAGTGTAAGCTGGCCACAGCTCAAGGGAAGTGGGAGCTTCCAAGCTAGAGGGCTCTAGAGCAGCCAGCCAACTGCCATCATCATCAAAAATAGAAAAGGTTTCTAAAGGCTGACAATTCTCGACAGGGGAGACATCTTTGAGCTCTTTCTTTGAAGCCATTGTTGGGGTCCCGTAGTGTAGGAACACGGATCTAGAGGGGGGGGGGTGAATAGATCCCTCTACTAAAAATATATGCCCAATTAAAAAACTCAAAACTAACGCACAACGAAATTAACAAGATTAATAAGATTGAGGAATTTAAACTAAACAGTATAAACTTAATTCTCTCAATCTCACCGAGCTCACACGATTGCGTAAATAGAATAGACAGTGAAGCACACACAAATCAAACCATAAGACATGGGAATTTTTAAGGTAGTTCGGGACCACGACGGGCTCCCTACGTCCACCCCTCACCAAACCGGTGAGGCTTCACTACTGTAAACACAGCCCGGGGATAAATCCCCACACACACACGGAGCCAAGCTCCAACACAACCACGTAGGGCGATGCCTACACAATCACACGGGAGTAAACTCACAACCACACACGGGAAACACACCCCAAAATACGCCCAAGCACACACGCGGATATGCTCCGCACAAATCGACGCACATGCGTCAACACAAACACTCGGAGAACCCTTTCTCCGAACCCCCACACAAGATAATCGTTTAGAAGTAGATGAAATGTTCAGATATGAAAACATTCAAGTCCAAGATATACTAGAAAGACCAAAAATAAGAAACCCATCATATATAGAATTCTCCCTTTTCTTTAAGATCTGGTTCTCTTCGATTCGTCGACGGATGATCATGACTTGCAAGAGCTCCTCTTCCATTTCCCCATTTTCTTCTCCTACAAGAAAAAGCAAATAAGCATTAGGGTTCATATTCCCCAAATTCGGAGTTCACATGTATATATAACAAAGAGTGGGGAAAAGACACATAAAACCCTCCCAATACATGTTAGAAACACCCTAATATGTTTAGGAACTTATTGGGGGTAGTTTGGTAAAGTTTCATGGCCAAATAGATGGATTGGAATGACTTTCGCAAAACCCGTGCCGGAAAGAGTCGACTGTTAGAGTCGACTCTTGCACCCTGTGCAAGCTGAAAAACCAAGGCAGAACACTGCCAGAAAAGAGTCGACTCTGAGAGTCGACACTTTCTGGTCTAGCAGGCAAGAGTCGACTCTTCCTGGCTGGCATTCTGGCCAGCGCCCAACAGTTCAAGAATAGAATGAAGCCCTGAGAGAGTCAACTCTGTGAGTCGACTCTTCTCTGCACTAACACTAAAACACCATTTTAAGACTCAAGAACCCCATGAACTTAATGTGATTTGATTGTACCATTTATCCTTGATTCAAAAGGGTTTTGACCTATAGAAATGAACCTGCAAAACACAATGAAACATGAGATTTACATGGGTATCAAATCTCAAGCTAAAAAGCTCCATGAAGAAAGTGCGGAAAGCACATGAGCAATTTTTATTATTCTTTACCATACCAAGAACCAATTCCATACTCCATATCAAGATATTAGCTCAGTTCAATACATGCAACCCGATTTCTAACAGATCAAGTTCATCAAGGTTAATATGTTCAATCCAATTCACATATACCATCAATAGCCCAAATGAAGAACATGCATGAAAAGCATTCAAGACTTTACAAAGTCCTTTGAACCTTCATTTCTTGATGACCATTCTTCACAAATTTCACAACCAAGAACAAATCAAATAGTCAGGCATTTATGCAAGTTAATAGAGTTATCCAACTAAAGTGCAAGCATTTATGTCTCATGAAGGTTCATAGCATCCTAACCATTCAAATACACATTCCACCAAGATATGTTGCTATAAGGGAAAATCACAAGCATTTGTTTTGATGCCCAAATACAAAACCATGTACAATAGCATGGGAGCTCATTCATTCCATTAGCATGAGCTAAGTCATTCATGAAGATGAAAACCAACATCCTTGGACCATTGATTTCACAAAGAGGATTGGTATGAACAAGGGGCATTCGTGAATTCCTTCAAAAACACCATAAAGTTAGTCTTCCACAATAAGGAATATAAGTAAGAAAGCTTTGCACGATTACATTGTTTCTCTTCAAAAGTGACATTAATGCACCACTAAAAAGCCTTTTCTCTTGAAACAACCAGTTCTAGAATGAATATGAACAATATAGCATGCAAATCAACCCGGAACACTATCATCTCAAATGCTATGATCTCAATAGTGAAAAGGTGAGTTTGAAACAAGAATTTATCAAGTTAGCATTTCAACTAAACCATGCACACCATCTTGTATTGTCAAAAGCAAAGATATGAAATTATCATGCTACCATGAAAAACCCAAACATGCTATTTTCACACAGTCCATCTTCTAGAAATTCTATCACTCATATCAAATGAAGCTCAATGAAAGGCATTGATATCATGATGAGGTTCATATTCAACTTGTCATTCCAAAGGTGTTAAACATCTGAGACTCCACATGCAAAGGGCAATTCCATACACCATAGCAAGAAAACAAGGATATCAAGCACATGAATGACCAAGTCTAAGCATGTGAAGGCTAGGGTCGATGCACATATAAAACAAGTCGATGAACATTAAGAATTCATTTATCCTTCTATGAAGAACTAGAAACCCTCATTCATGATCAACTCGATCAAGAGACTCAAGGTTGATCAATTTTCTGCATTAAAGCATTTTCAAACCACCAAAGCCTCAAGTAAGAATTTAGTCAATTTGACATGCATTTGCTATACATAAAACTCATTCATTCAAATGGTATTCTTGTTGATAAAGACTAACGTTCAAGAAGCATTGTTATCACGAGGAGCATTGTCATAAACATAGAATCTTAAAATTGCATGCATCACACACATTAGTAAATATCCAATCATGCAAACATGTTTTCTCATGAATTCTCATTGAGTACAAGGCATATGCATTCTTTCAAGCATGTTTCTCACAAAATCAATCTCTTCTAGAACATGACTCCATAGCAAGAGAACAATGGTGATTCAAGCACATGAAAACATGTAGAACTATTCAAGCACAAGGCCAAGCAATAAAGTCATTTTGTAATCATCAAAATCACATACACAACAGCCATGTTACATGTAGTTTGGCTCAACCTTCCGTACACTTTTTTGGTGGAGGGTTTGGACTATATAAGCTAAATGGATCCACTTATAACCTGTGGCACCAAAAAATTCAATGCCTTTTAAATCAGTAGGTGTTGCTCAACCATCTCACTATTATTATGATGCTTCTTAAGGAAGGCACTAATGTGCAGCATCACCATGATAGGGAATCCTATCAACTAGTTTCAACAAAGATCATAGTGCATGCTTTAAGATATTGAGCAATATGCAATACGATCTTATTGGCGAGTTTGAGAAGTACGTGACGAGAATCGTCAAGCAGCATGGCCACCTATTTATGTGTGTATTAAGTATGTATTGTGTGTAAAATACATGTAGTAATACATGTATTATTTACTTTTGTTTTATTAGGCTAGTCATAGTCAAAGTGTGTATTTTATTTTATTAAACCCACAAAGTCAATAGTTGGTTGTTGGGTTTTATCTTATAAGGCTTGGGTATAAATGTTATTAGGAAAAGTTTGTGGGTATGAATGTTATAGCCTCCTCCTATATAAAGGAAGGCTAAGGGGTGTGTTACGTATGTTGTTATATGAAGAATGAAGATGTTTGTCATAAGGTGTTTTGCCTTGTGTTCCCCTTCTCTCTTTTCTCCTTTGTGAGGATTGAGCGTCGCCCGGTGAGAGACCGTCTGACGTGAGGCCGAGCTGCGCGAGGTAGCAAGTTATCCATTCCCGTCCATGCCGTCAGGAGTTGCCGTCGATCCGTCCTCCGACGCCGTTCCGCGTCAGTACGCGACTGTAAAAAAATGTGGGACGAACTGAAGTTATCCTCTAGGGGGGCTACACTTACTTGGTTAATTAATGGCTATTGTATTGAAACTTGAGACTTATCAGAAAGACCCATGTCACACGATGACTGAGCATGTCATGGTAGTGACATGATCAAAAGAAGGTGGAGAATGATCTCACTAAGGAGTAGTAGGTGCAACTCATGATTAGGTCTTTGTACAATTCTTGAATCCATATAAAATAGATCTTGACGCAAAATGAGAATGTCAAGATTTTTTTAATGTTTCTCATTATGTGGAACTAGAATTTGAGTGCGAATAAGTCTATCACATCACTGTCATTGTTACCCAGGGAGGCAAACAATTTGGCATGAAGGGTCCACAAAGAAAACATAAGGGGTGGACCAATGCACTAGGCACCAAGGCAGAGAACGCACCCAAATGTCATCGAGGCAAGCACGACAGTAAGAAAGATAAAGCCTGTTAGCTAAAGTGTGTTCTACAAGCCAATCATATGAGATATGATGGAACACTTCTTGTTTGACTTAATATGGTAATAGTTTTCATTATATTCATATTATGCATTTGTGCATATTATAATGAAGTTTGTAAACTTATGCAATTAAGATTGAATTGCAATGATATTGCAATAATGAGATCAATCTTCTTCAAACATAAGTTTAGAATGTTCTTAGTCGTAGAATACTTGAGAAGAACATCAAACATTCATAAGACCAACATGTAGATACTTATTAGAGAATGAGTTCGTTAAACTTAGACCAATGAGTATGGGGTTCATTAGGCCATAAGGATACAAGGACTTGATAGTATCACCATATCTTTAATTATGGTAGGGACATTGCGTGAATGAAGTGCTATAGTTGTGCAGTAAATGTGGACGGAAAGGTCCATGAGAGGGTTGTTGAACTCTTTTATTTTTTAGGGTCATGAAATGTTGTTTGGTGTTTTCCATGATCTAAAAGCCCAAGAAAGAATAATCAAGAGTTGATTATCTATCATGAGATGATGAAGTCATTATTTAAGTCATAAGATGATTAAATCATTAATTTAATGTTAAGAGTTAATAAAGTTAAGCTAAGAAGGAGTTCTTAAATTTAATAAACCTAAAATCAGACTGACACTAGGCTTAGAGGGTTACACGCATTAGGATTTTGAATGATGGTAGTATAGATCCAATGATAGACTTATGAGTTCTTTTTTGAAAAATTATATGCATAGTCTATAAATACACTACATGGGGGAAACCCTGGGCTAAGCATCTAGGGTTCTTAGAGGATGCCTCCTCTCTCTCCTCTCTCCCAGCCCAGTGTCCCCTCCTCTCTCTTTTGTGCCCCCTGTCTCAAGAGTTGAGACTCTAAAGGAAAGACATCATCCACAGAGTGCTATGCTGGGAGAACTCCGTCATCTGGACATGTGTGGATACCACTAGAGACCGGACACCTACACTATTCACAATAGCTACGGGGGTTCTCTTTCCACTTCACTGTGATCTGCATATCACTGAGGAAAAGATTAGATCCCCTCTGATAGGAAACTATCAAAAATCAGAACGAGCATCTCTAGTGCTAGGAAAAATACTTATTCCGCTGTGTTTCTCTCTCCCAAACCCATATCCTTATCAAGCCAAGATGAAGTGCTTTAACTAGAAATATGGGACATTTCGCTTGTGGATGCATTGAGCCGAAAAAGGTATCACACGTCCGTAGCTCTCCATGTGCTTGTGTATGTTCAAATGTATTAGTTGCCCGTGCTTATCCTATGAATTGTGGAGTTAGGTGCAACATGACATAATGTGGGATCAAGCATGATTCGTGGATTATTGTTAGATCTTGGTGGACACACACAGAGTATATATGGGGAACATAATTAGCAAGGAGTTCCTTA
The DNA here is from genome assembly GCA_022559845.1 of Amorphophallus konjac. Lineage (NCBI taxonomy): Eukaryota > Viridiplantae > Streptophyta > Magnoliopsida > Alismatales > Araceae > Amorphophallus > Amorphophallus konjac. The sequence goes on from CM040128.1 coordinate 43,517,890, forward strand.
GAGTTGGTGCTTATCAACTCATTTTGAGGAATAGACGGACATTGATCCTACATGATATGCTCTATGCATCTAGAGTCCAACATATTCTACTTTCCGTTTCAAGTCTTTCAGTACCAGACTTTAGTCTAACATTTGCTAGCAGTTCATTAAACATTCCCTTGGATAATGTGCTTTATGGACATTTTGAATGATGACTTCTTTAAATTGAATCTTGATGTGGACAACTATTCTTCTTCTTCTTCACTATCATATCTGTTGGATGATAAAGATCTAGATTCTGTGATATGGCATGCTCATCTAGGATACATAGGAAAAGATATGTAGGATGGCCAGGTTAGCTCAAGGAGGTTGTTTAGGCTTACTCACTAATGTCGACTTGACTATATGTGAGCCTTGTTTGGCTGAAAAAGCATGTTAGAAGTCTTTTAGAAAGTTCATAAGAGCCATAAAACCATTCTAACTAATCCACAATGACATCTACAGACAAATGAGTGTTAAGACATAACACACATTTTCCGATTTTCTTACGTTTATAGATGACTATTCGTGATATGACTATATGTGTAATATCCCAGACCTTTCGGATCCTTCTTCGTGGGTCCCAGATCTGGTTTTCGGAGCGTCCGGCTCTGTTGTGTCCGAAATTTCGTTTCGGACACCTTTCGTGTCCGGATCGGCGCGATCCGGAGTCGTTTCGGAGGCCTGGAGGCGTTCCGTGGCTTTTCCACGCGTGTTTTTCGATTCCCGGTGTGTGTTTTGGCTTTTTCTTCGGAAGCTCGCTGCGGGCGAACCGGGCAGTTCACCCGGGCACGAGTGGTACCGTTGTGATCGGTACGTGCCGAGGATCGCGGGGGTGTAATTTCCTATTTTTTGAAATTTTCCGGATTTTCTGGGTTTTCTATAAAAACCCCCCTTTTTTTCTCTCTCTCCCCACTTTCTTCTTCTTCTTCCTCTTCTCCTTCCTCCTCCTCCGTATCCCCTCCCTCTCCCTCTCTTCCCCCGGTTGGTCGCGGCTGGGCTCCCCTTCGGTTGTAGACGGCGGCGGGGCGACGGCGCGGCGACGTGGGCGGCGGTGAGGTGGTCGTGGGGGCGTGCGGCGAGCGTGGGAAGCTTGAAGGTCAAGGGTTTCCAGAGCGTTCTTCGCGGTTCACGGACGATCCGGCGGAGCATTCGCTCCATTGATGTAGGGTGACGTTCCTTAGCCTCTTGCCGTTCATTTCCGTGGTTTGTAGGCCGCGGGGAGGCCGAGATGGGCTAGATCGAGCATGTTTAGGGTTTTTCCATGATTTAGGGTGAGCCGCCCGATCTATGGTTTTAGCCCATGATTCTATGTTTTGGTGGCTTAGATGCATGCTAGGGGTCCCCAGGGGTCTTCCCCTTTGTTCTCCCCCTCTCCGATGGAGGTACGGGGGCGTGGTCGATGTTTTTGGGGTTTTCCCGCCGTAGCGTGCTCGAGGGCAAGCGACGGTCACTCCAGTGACCGTCACATGCTTGTAACGCCCCTAGAGGGGTGCGTTACTTCCCTGGGTGTTGGCCTTTGGGGTCGAGGGCTGTAACGGTCCTGCGACTGGCCGCCGTTTGCTAGTGACGCCCCTGGGCTGGGCCGTCACATGCTTTTCGACCGTTGGTTTTGACCGTTGGGGGTCAGGCCATGTGACGCGCCAGTCTAGGTGCGTTACATGCGTGTAACGCCCTGGGGCAGGAGCGTTACTTCATGTGTTCACCCCAGGCGTGAGGGCCATGTAACGCGCTGGTCCAGGTGCGTTACATGTGAGTAACGTGCCCGGGCAGGGCCGTTACATCCCTTTTTGAATCTGTGCCGTGGAGGGGCATGTAACGCACTAGGCTAAGCGCGTTACATCCGTGTAACGCGCTGGGCCTGGGCCGTTACTTCCCTTTCCCCCGTGTTGAGTGACGGCCTGCATTAGACCGCCGTTTGGGAGTGACGGTCCCGCCTGGACCGTTACTTGCTAATGACGGCCCTAGGGTAGACCGTCACATGCCTGGTTGCCCCATGAGGGTGGCAACTCCGTTTTCTGTCCGACTTGGGTCTCCGTGCGACGGGGCTGGTGCGTGGGGTGATTCCCACACGTTGTCGGATTCGGGCGTTGTTTTCCGGTTGACTCGAGAGTCTACTCCTTCAATGACCCTCCACTAGTCGTAGCCCACCAGTACGAGGTGCTGGTCTCACCTGGGAGTGGTGTACGGGCACCCACCTTTCGAGACGGTTTGTGGACCGGTTCCCGTAGGCTCCTCGTCTTAGCCAGAGTCCGGCTGCGGGGGAAAACCGGTCAGAGGGCCAGACCTAGGACGCGTGGTCTGTGTGTGCACACGTGGTTGGGGGCGGTTGGACCCACGTCGACGGGCGTGACCCCAGCTAGTCACTTGTTTGTGGTTACTTGTACGGTGTTCGCGCCTCGGGTAGGACCTACCACGTCAGGCGGTTCACCTGCGGTGCGGTGTAAGACGTCAGGGGACGCTACCGGCTGTGCTTCTAGTGGGTGGTACTCCTGTCGAGTACGGAGTGTCAGACTGTCAGTCATGTGTTTCCGACCTTCAGGTTTTGGCGGTTCGACCGTTGAGTTTCGGTCTGCGTGCCGTAGGGTCTAGTTCTGTAGAGTACATGGCTTTCCTTTCCGAGGTACTTTCCTACCGCTAGAGTAGTGGTTTCTCATTTTTCGAGGTAGGGTTCGAGTGATCCCTACTGAGTCTTGTTCCGAGACTCATTCCCTGCGTGTTTTCACCGTGTTTCAGGTGAGACGCCACCTTCTGGGAGCGCGTCAGGAGCGCAGCGTGGTGCGGGTGCCCAGAGGTAGTGCCAGAGGTCAGAGCCGGGGGATGCCCCGTGTAGCTGTACTTTTTCCTTCTTGTCACTGTACTAGTCGTGGACTACTGTTGCTGTTGTTGTTATTTATTGTGGACCATGTAATATGTTAATTTATTTCTGCTTATTATTATAACTGTTTAATTTCTGTAATTATTTGTGATACTTCTGTAGTCTCCACACCATCCTTTTAACCCTTCCGAGTCTTCGGGCTCGTGGGTGGCGGTGCGAGTCTCGGGTTATCGGGCCTTCCCGGTAATCAGATTCTCGGGTCGTTACAGCTGGTATCAGAGAGCGGTTGTGGAATTACATGAGAATCATAGGTAATTGTAGTGGTCCACTAGTCCACAACGATGATGTACAGGTGGCGCTGGCATTGGGCACCGCGCGTTTTCTTTTCTGACATTGCCGTTTCTGAGTTTTTCTGTCTTTTGCTTCAGAAGCGAGTATGGCGCCGAGGAGGAGTTCTCGCTCTCAGCAGGGGCAGTCGGCTGGAGGTCAGGAGATTTAGCAGGGGGTCTAGAGGAACCAGGCGGAGCATAGCAGAGTTCCGGGAGCTACCGAGGCCGCGGATGCTGCTAGAGCTCCGGGGGCCGAGGATTTCTTCCGTGGCATGTACCATCTCATGTCTCAACAGTTCGGCGGAGAGGCCGGTGAAGGCTCGTCAGTCAGGGGTGGGCCAGGCCGAGCAGTGAGGGACTTCATGCAGTTCCATCCACCTTACTTTAGCGGCCAGGCAGACCCTGATGCGGCTCGTGATTGGCTCGATGAGATGGAGCGGGTGTTCAGTTCCGCGAAGAGTGCTGCCGAGGACAGAGTGGTGTTGGCCTACAACCAGTTGCAGGGTACGGCTCGGAGGTGGTGGTCTTCCGAGTGGAAGACGTCCTTTCAGCTTCGTCCACTTGAGCAGATCGAGTGGGATGACTTTGTCAGTGCTTTCGAGCGTACGTACTGTCCAGACGTCGTTGCTACGCAGCGGATGCGGGAGTTTCTGGAGCTGGTACAGGGTGACATGTCCGTGTTGCAGTACATGGCCCGATTTGTCGAGCTGGGTCGGTACGCACCTCATATCATGGAGCATGAGAGGGTGAGGACCACGCAGTTTGTACAGGGCTTGAGGCTGGAGCTGAGGCACCATTTGATCGCGAATGGGGCCACTGATCTAGAGACGGCGTCTCGTGTTGTGATTTCCTTGGAGATGGATATGCAGAGGATTCGAGGACCGATCAGCCAGGGGCAGTCCGTGTCAGGTCGCAGCCAGCAGTCGGTTACTCAGCAGCAAGGTTTCTTCCAGCATGCGTCGGGTGGTTCAGGAGTACCAGCATCGGCAGCTTCGGTGACGGGATCTGCATCCTTTGGCTCGAAGGTCAAGAAGTTCTTGAAGAAGAATTTCCGTAAGAAGCACAAGGATCAGGGGCAGGCTTCATCGGGCAGTGTGCAGCAGCCGATTCCTTTACAGCGTCAGGGATCAGTGGGTGGATCGTGAGGACCTTGTCCACGGTGTGGTGGGACCCACCCAGGCAGGCAGTGCACGGCGCCGATCATCTGTTTTCGGTGTGACCAGCCAGGGCACATGGCGCGTGACTGTCCTCAGAGGCCGCCGCAGCAGTAGGTTCCCCAGCAGCAGAGGCAGCAGCAGCAGCAGGGACAGTATCCGCCGCTACCCAGGTCAGCTAGTGTGGGAGGCAGGCAGAGAGCTCGAGGCCAGATCACGTATTTGACCAGGGCAGAGGCAGTGGCGTCGCAGCTCGTGGAAGGTACCGTTCAGATTTTGGGTTGTGCGGCTCGGGTTTTATTTGATTCTGGCGCGTCTCATTCGTTTATTTCGGAGGATTTCGCGTCGAGCGTCGAGGAGCCGGTGACCCAGTTGTCCTGTGATTTGGCAGTGGAGTTGCCATCGGGTGATTTTATGATCACTCCGTATTGCTTCGACCAGGTTCCGATTTGGATCGATGGGCGGAGTATGCCAGACAGGTTGTATACGTTGCAGCTTCGGGATTACGATGTGATTCTAGGCATGGATTGGCTCGAGACTCATGGAGCGGTGGTGGATTGTGGAATGAAGAGGGTCTACTTCCAGCATCCGAGCAAGAGGACCTTCTATTTCCAAGGTATCCGTTCCACCTCTTCTCGATTCCTTATCTCTGCTATTCGAGCCCGTCGGTTGCTTGATTCAGGTTGTCAGGGTTTTCTCGCATCAGTGGTTGTGTCTGACCGGATGGGGCCGGATGTCGAGGACATTGCGGTGGTGTGCGAGTTTCTCGATATTTTTTCCGAGGAGTTGCCTGGATTACCTCCCCAGCGGGAGATCGATTTCGTGATCGAGGTTGTGCCTGGTACGGGACCTTTGGCGAAGGCTCCCTACCGTATGGCCCCCGCTGAGTTGAGGGAGTTGAGGGCGCAGTTGCAAGAACTGTTGGCCAAGGGGTATATTCGTCCGAGCTTTTCCCCTTGGGGTGCGCCCGTGTTGTTTGTGAAGAAGAAGGACGGTAGTCTGCGGCTATGCATTGACTATCGGCAACTGAATGAAGTGACCATTAATAACAAGTATCCGTTGCCGCGGATTGATGATTTGTTCGACCAGCTTCAGTCTGCGCGAGTGTTCTCGCGGATTGATTTGCGGTCCGGTTACTATCAGCTGAGAATTTACGAGTCCGATGTGGAGAAGACTGCATTCAGTTCGAGGTACGTGCATTATGAGTTCTTGGTGATGCCGTTTGGGCTCACCAATGCCCCAGCAGCCTTCATGGACTTGATGCAGAGGGTGTTTCATCCGTATTTGGACCAGTTCGTGGTCATCTTCGTGGATGACATTCTTGTTTATTCGCAGTCTGCTGAGGAGCATGCGTACCATTTGGGTGTGGTGCTGCAGACGTTGCGAGATCACTAGTTGTATGCGAAGCTCAGCAAGTGCGAGTTTTGGCTCAACGAGGTGCACTTTCTGGGGCACGTGATTTCTGGTGATGGCATTTCCGTGGACCCCGCCAAGGTCGACGCAGTAATGCAGTGGCCGAGGCCGAGGTCGGTGACGGAGATCCGGAGTTTCTTGGGGCTTGCGGGTTATTATCGCCGGTTTATCCAGGATTTTTCCCGCATTGCGACCCCGATGACGAGGCTCACGCGGAAGAATGTGCCTTTCGTTTGGTCTGAGGAGTGTGAGCAGAGCTTCAGGGAACTGAAGAGATTGCTCACCTCGGCTCCGGTGTTAGTTTTACCTTCTGGATCGGGAGGTTTCGTGGTGTGTACAGATGCTTCCGGCGTTGGGTTGGGTGCTGTGTTGATGCAGCATGGTAGAGTGGTGGCTTATGCATCTCGGCAGCTAAAGCCCCATGAGGAGAACTACCCTACCCATGACCTTGAGTTGGCGGCGGTGATCTTTGCGCTGAAGATCTGGAGGCATTATCTGTACGGTGAGAAGTTCGAGGTGTTCACTGACCATCAGAGTTTGAGGTATGTGTTCTCGCAGAAGGACCTGAACCTCAGGCAAAGGCGTTGGATGGAGTTCATGAAGGACTATGACTTCACCCTGTCTTATCAGCCGGGTAGGATGAATGTCGTCGCCGATGCCTTGAGTCGGAAGGTTGCGGTCAGTACCTTGATGTTGAGGAAGTGGAGGCTCTGGGAACAAGTGCCCGAAGTCTCTTTCAGGCTCAAGATTCCCCAGGTGCGAGGGTTGGCTGTGCTTGCGAGTCTGACTGTCACTCCTGCTATCCGTCGTCAGGTGATAGAGGCTCAGCATGCGGACCCTGAGTTGCCCGGATTCTGGCTATGGCTGACGTAGAGCTCAGCGAGGACGGTGCTGCGAGGTTTCGTGGAAGGTTGTACGTCCCAGCAGAGGAGCAGGTTCATCATGCGGTGTTACGCGAGGCTCATGGGAGCAGGTACACTGTACACCCGGGTGCGACGAAGATGTATCAGAATTTGCGGAGGCAGTTCTGGTGGCCTGGCATGAAGAGAGATGTCGCAGAATTTGTGGCCAGGTGCCTGATCTGTCAGCAGGTGAAGGCGGAGCATCAGCGACCAGGCGGTACTCTCCAGCCCTTGGATGTTCCTGCTTGGAAGTGGGACCATGTGACCACGGATTTTGTGGTGGGGTTGCCGAGGACCCCGAGTGGGCAGGACAGTATTTGGTTGCTGGTGGATCGGCTGACGAAGGTGACGCGGTTGTTACCGGTCAAAGTCAGCTGGAGCGTGTCTAAGTTGGCTCGGTTGTATGTGGAGAGGATCGTGCCGTTGCATGGGGTTCCCATTTCGATCGTGTCGGATCGGGATCCGCGCTTCACTTCTGGATTCTGGAGGAGTTTCCAACGAGCTCTTGGCACGGAGTTGGCATTCAGCTCGGCGTATCATCCACAGTCAGATGGTCAGTCTGAGAGGACCATTCAGACTTTGGAGGACATGCTGAGATCCTGCTGCCTGGAGTGGTAGGGGAGTTGGATTCATCACCTACCGTTGGTGGAGTTTGCCTATAACAACAACTATCATTCGAGCATCGGCATGGCTCCTTATGAGGCATTGTATGGGCGTCCTTGTCGGACTCCACTCAATTGGTTTGAGGTGGGTGAGCGTGTTTTGACGGGACCGGAATTGGTGCAGCAATGTGTGGATGTTGTGCACCTGGTTCGTCAGAACATGTTGGCGGCCCAGAGTCGGCAGAAGAGCTATGCTGACCGTAGGAGGCAGCCCCTCGAGTTCGCCGTGGGCGATCGTGTGTTCTTGAGAGTTTCTCCGATGAAGGGGGTGATGCATTTTGGATGGCGTGGGAAGCTGAGTCCCCGCTATATTGGTCCTTTCGTGATTGTGGAGCGCATCGGTGAGGTTGCTTACCGGTTGCAGTTACATCCTGAGTTGGCGTCGGTGCATGACGTGTTTCACGTCTCGATGTTGCGGAAGTATATGCCCGATGACTCTCATGTACTCGAGTTTTCTGTTTGGCCTGAGGTGACTCCAGATCTTTCTCTCCCAGAGTTTCCGATCCGCGTGGAGGATAGGCGAGAGCAGCGCCTGCGGAACAAGGTTATTCCCTTGGTTAAGGTCGTGTGGCAGCGACACTCTGGTGGTGAGGCTTCGTGGGAACGTGAGGATGAGATGCGTCAGCAGTTCCCGTATCTGTTTGAGTGAGTCTTCCTCTTCTTTCCCCTTGGGTTGTTCTCAATTTCGAGGACGAAAATCCTTAAGGGGGGAGGGCTGTAATATCCTGGACCTTTCGGATCCTTCTTCGTGGGTCCCGGATCTGGTTTTCGGAGCGTCCGGCTCTGTTGTGTCCGAAATTTCATTTCGGACACCTTTCGTGTTCGGATCGGCGCGATCCGGAGTCGTTTCGGAGGCCTGGAGGCGTTCCGTGGCTTTTCCACGCGCGTTTTCTGATTCCCGGTGTGTGTTTCGGCTTTTTCTTCTGAAGCTCGCTGCGGGCGAATCGGGCGATTCACCCGGGCACGAGTGGTACCGTTGTGATCGGTACGTGCCGAGGATCGCGGGGGTGTAATTTCCTATTTTTTGGAATTTTCTGGATTTTTTGGGTTTTCTATAAAAACCCCCCTTTTTTTCTCTCTCTCCCCACTTTCTTCTTCTTCTTCCTCTTCTCCTTCCTCCTCCTCCGTATCCCCTCCCTCTCCCTCTCTTCCCCCGGTTGGTCGCGGCTGGGCTCCCCTTCGGTTGCAGACGGCGGCGGGGCGACGGCGCGGCGACGTGGGCGGCGGTGAGGTGGTCGTGGGGGCGTGCGGCGAGCGTGGGAAGCTTGAAGGTCGAGGGTTTCCAGAGCGTTCTTCACGGTTCACGGACGATCCGGTGGAGCATTCGCTCCATTGATGTAGGGTGACGTTCCTTAGCCTCTTGCCGTTCATTTTCGTGGTTTGTAGGCCGCGGGGAGGCCGAGATGGGCTAGATCGAGCATGTTTAGGGTTTTCCCATGATTTGGGGTGAGCCGCCCGATCTATGGTTTTAGCCCATGATTCTATGTTTTGGTGGCTTAGATGCATGCTAGGGGTCCCCAGGGGTCTTCCCCTTTGTTCTCCCCCTCTCCGATGGAGGTACGGGGGCGTGGTCGATGTTTTTGGGGTTTTCCCGCCGTAGCGTGCTCGGGGGCAAGCGACGGTCACTCCAGTGACCGTCACATGCTTGTAACGCCCCTAGAGGGGTGCGTTACTTCCCTGGGTGTTGGCCTTTGGGGTCGAGGGCTGTAACGGTCCTGCGACTGGCCGCCGTTTGCTAGTGACGCCCCTGGGCTGGGCCGTCACATGCTTTTCGACCGTTGGTTTTGACCGTTGGGGGTCAGGCCATGTGACGCGCCAGTCTAGGTGCGTTACATGCGTGTAACGCCCTGGGGTAGGAGCGTTACTTCCTGTGTTCACCCCAGGCGTGAGGGCCATGTAACGCGCTGGTCCAGGTGCGTTACATGTGAGTAACGCGCCCGGGCAGGGCCGTTACATCCCTTTTTGAATCTGTGCCGTGGAGGGGCGTGTAACGCGCTAGGCTAAGCGTGTTACATCCGTGTAACGCGCTGGGCCTGGGCCGTTACTTCCCTTTCCCCCGTGTTGAGTGACGGCCTGCATTAGACCGCCGTTTGGGAGTGACGGTCCCGCCTGGACCGTTACTTGCTAATGACGGCCCTAGGGTAGACCGTCACATGCCTGGTTGCCCCATGAGGGTGGCAACTCCGTTTTCTGTCCGACTTGGGTCTCCGTGCGACGGGGCTGGTGCGTGGGGTGATTCCCACACGTTGTCGGATTCGGGCGTTGTTTTCCGGTTGACTCGAGAGTCTACTCCTTCAATGACCCTCCACTAGTCGTAGCCCACCAGTACGAGGTGCTGGCCTCACCTGGGAGTGGTGTACGGGCACCCACCTTTCGAGACGGTTTGTGGACCGGTTCCCGTAGGCTCCTCGTCTTAGCCAGAGTCCGGCTGCGGGGGAAAACTGGTCAGAGGGCCAGACCTAGGACGCGTGGTCTGTGTGTGCACACGTGGTTGGGGGCGGTTGGACCCACATCGACGGGCGTGACCCCAGCTAGTCACTTGTTTGTGGTTACTTGTACGGTGTTCGCGCCTCGGGTAGGACCTACCACGTCAGGTGGTTCACCTGCGGTGCGGTGTAAGACGTCAGGGGACGCTACCGGCTGTGCTTCTAGTGGGTGGTACTCCTGTCGAGTACGGAGTGTCAGACTGTCAGTCGTGTGTTTCCGACCTTCGGGTTTTGGCGGTTCGACCGTTGAGTTTCGGTCTGCGTGCCGTAGGGTCTAGTTCTGTAGAGTACAGGGCTTTCCTTTCCGAGGTACTTTCCTACCGCTAGAGTAGTGGTTTCTCATTTTTCGAGGTAGGGTTCGAGTGATCCCTACTGAGTCTTGTTCCGAGACTCATTCCCTGCGTGTTTTCACCGTGTTTCAGGTGAGACGCCACCTTCTGGGAGCGCGTCAGGAGCGCAGCGTGGTGCGGGTGCCCAGAGGTAGTGCCAGAGGTCAGAGCCGGGGGATGCCCCGTGTAGCTGTACTTTTTCCTTCTTGTCACTGTACTAGTCGTGGACTACTGTTGCTGTTGTTGTTATTTTATTGTGGACCATGTAATATGTTAATTTATTTCCTGCTTATTATTATAACTGTTTAATTTCTATAATTATTTGTGATACTTGTGTAGTCTCCATACCATCCTTTTAACCCTTCCGAGTCTTCGGGCTCGTGGGTGGCGGTGCGAGTCTCGGGTTATCGGGCCTTCCCGGTAATCGGATTCTCGGGTCGTTACAATATGTATCTAACCACTCACTATTGGGAGGCAGTAGATTGCTTCAAACACTTAGTAGAGGTTGATAATCAGAAAGAAAGAACCATCAAGACTCTTCGGACAGACGATGTATTTGATTATTTGTGGGATCAATTCTGAAGTTTATGTGAGGCGAAGGGAATTTGTCAGCAACAAACAATTGCATATATGCCACAACAAAATAGTGTTCCTAAGAGGAAGAATGAAGCATTGCTAGATATGGTTTGGTTGACGATGGCACAAACCAACCTCCCAATATCCTTCTGGGAGATTTCTATCTTAACTGTGGCTTACATCCTTTATCGTGTGCCTTCATAGTTAGTCCCTTTCATCCCATATGAGTTGTGGCATATTTAGAAGCCCAACCTAGACAATCTATGGCCATGGGTGTTAGCGGGGTGTGTCCTTGACACCTTTAACAAGTTTGGGAAACTTGGTTCAAAACTTTATCTTTATAAGGTACCTTGAGTGCTCGACATGTTAAGTGATGCATGGACAACACCCTAATAAAGAAATGATGGAAAAGGAAGTCTGAGATGTTGTATTCATTAAGAAGGAATTTTCTACCCTTGGCAATAGTAGGAGTCTTGATCTTCATGAGATGGAAGAGCAAGCTGATATCCAACAATCTTTTGACAAAGGGAGGGAATTTGTTTCTCATCAGGTATCCGACGAAAAAAGTGAAGATGTTCATCTACCTAGTTATAGTGCACCTAGTGGGAGTGCACCAATGAATTCAATAGAAAATCAAGACACCACAATTCGTCACAACAAGTGTGGGCACATTTCTCATCATCATTTTGAGATTGAAGATGAAGCACTTATATGAGAGCTCATGGATGATGAAGAGCCTATATCAATTAAAGAGACTTTTGCATCATTGTCTAAGGAAGAGTGGAAAGCTACTACGTAAGATGAGTTAGATTTTGTGGTGCAATTGGGAGCTTAAAGTACACTATGTTGTGTATTCGACTAGACATTAGCTATGCAGTAGGTCTAGTTAATCATTACCAAAGCAGTCCAACTCCCGCTCAATGAAAACTAGTGAAGAGAATCTTTCGATATTTGTAAGAGACGTTGAGCCATGTCTTGTGTTCTAGAGAAGGTGACTTAAGACCGGTAGGCAATAGTGATGGGGATTAGTGACAGAGATGAGTAGAAGTCGACCTCAGACTTTGTGTTCTTATTAAGTGGTGGAGCTATTTTCTAATGCAGCAAGAAGCAAACTTACATCGCTTTGTCCATTGTGGAGATAGAATACGTGGCCTACTCCACCACATGCTAAGAGGCAATGTGATTGCAGAGCTTCTTACAACGATTGGCGATTACACTTCACTAGGATGAGGGTGTAACTATTATATTTTGACAACACTTTGACACTGGTCTTTGACAAGGACCTTAAATATCATGATAGGACTAAGCACATCGATGTTCGATTTCATTACATTAAAGACATGCTGGTTGAAAGAGTTAGTGATGCTCTAATATAGTGGATGGGCTGTATATGACTGAATATGAGAACGATGCATGGATCTCTGCTTCATCATTATGTGAGTTCTTAAATTACACTATAGTGATCCCCTTGGTATCATGAAGAAGAGGCTCAATGTCGCTACTTTAACATGCTCCTTAGGACCATAGTTGATGTAGTCCAGTTGGAGATGTCTATGATGATTGAAATGACATGAGATGTATAGGGAAGACATCTGACTATCAAACCACGTCTTGTGCTTCATTTCCTAGGAGCCCCCATCACCGATGTAGTGAGAGAGTCATGAGTACATGGCATTTGGATTTGACACTACTTGCTTTGAGAGATCTGGAGTGTCAAGTTGGATGGATACTAAGTCATCTAGGATACTACAAGATTATTTAAGTACATTGTTAGTTAGGTGATGACTTAACAGACCATTGATTAGATGTTCGATGAATCTCGTAGAGGGCGCACACTCCATTTCCCGTATGCTAGAGAGAGGTAGGCTTTGAGATGGAGGACATGTATTATTGCCCATCGTGGAAAAGTGGGAGATGTTAATGGGCGAAGCCCATTTAAGATGCCCACATGGGAAATATCCAAATCCAAGTCAGATTGGGATTGTTCTAAAGGGTGCAAGACTCTCATGGTCTCTTGGAGATTGTGGGAGGTGGTCCTCAGGCCCATTTTGAATGGGATTTGGGATGTGGAGGCACGGTGTTGAGTATGCATGGGAGTACTCTTGCACCACTCCTGCTCATCTCTCTATAAATACCCCTGGGGGGTTCGCGCAAGAGAGACTCTCACATAACAAGATAGGCTACTGTGCCGTTCACTCTCCTCCCCCCTAGTCAATCTCTTGCTTCGTTTCCTTCTTCTTACGGTGAAGAAAGTTGCAAGTAGCAAGATTCCCAGAGGAACCCAGTGGCCATGACCCCCTCTCCCTCTCTCTTCCTCCACTCTTTAACATGAAGAAGATGAAGAAGGCATTGCCCTATTGTCAACTGCACTTTATCCGTTAAGCATAATGACACTGTGCACCTCCTCGTTTCAACTATGTCTCTGGAGAGTCATCACCATCCTCCCTTGGGTCTTAGAGTGTAGAGCTTCTTGGAGAGACGCTAGTAGGTGACGAGAATCGTCACTATTTATCGTATTAAGTATGTATTGTGTATAAAATACATGTAGTAATACATGTATTATTTACTTCTGTTTTATTAGGCTAGTCATAGCCAAAGTGTGTATTTTATTTAATTAAACCCACAAAGTCAATAGTTGGTTGTTGGGTTTTGTCGTATAAGACTTGGGTATAAATGTTATTAGGAAAAGCTTATGGGTATGAATGTTATAGCCTCATCCTATATAAAGGACGGCTAAGGGGTGTGTTACATATGTTGTTATATGAATGATAGAATTGAATGAAAGCTTATTTTGTGTGAGAGCTCTCCCCTCTTGCATTTCCCTTCCCTCTTTCTCCTTGTGAGTTTGAGTGTCACCCGGTGTGAGACCATTCGGCGTGAGGCCGAGCTGCGTGAGGTAGCAAGTTATCCCGTCCCGTTCGCGCCCCCGGAGCTGCCGTCGATCCATTTCCACATCGCCGCCGCGTCAGATTTGGTATCAGAGCCCGACAATGGCGCCTCCATCAACCCCGACGCTCGCATCGTCTTCTTTCCACAATTTATGTTAGTGAAAAAAAGAGAGAAGAGTATCAGAAAAGATCTTAGTTGAGAGGTGTTTTGAAAAAAAAAGGCAGAAAGAAGAAGAAAAATATACAGAGTTATAGTTGAGAGAAAAAAATAATTTTTTAAAACTCTTTCTCTCTTTTTCTCTCTCTCTATGTCTCTCTCCCATTCTCTCTCAGTTCTCTCCCTATACTTTCCCTCTCTCTCCCTCTGTTACACACTTTCCCTCTCTATGTTATTCTCTCTCTCTACTTATCTCTCTCTCTCTCTCTCTCTCTCTCTCTCTCTCTCTCTCTCTCGGAGTCTCTCAGGTGTGAGAGAAATGAAAAAAACAAACATAAAAAAAAGAGGGCGAGTTCGCAGGGGGGGCATCGTCGAACGTGCCCCCCCGCGTTTCTTCCCCCCTACAACTTCTTCCCCCCGGCTACGGCGAGCCCGCAGCGACCGGCCAACCTCTCCAGCGCCCGCCGCCCCCTTGCCGCCGCGTCGCTGCCGCGCCGTCGCCGCCCGACCGCCATGCGCCGGACCGGCCCGCCAGCGCCCGCCGCCCCCTGCCGCCACGTCACCGCCGTGCCTGCCGCCGTGGCCGCCCGCCGCCTGCGCTGCCAGCGCCTCCGCACCCGCCTGGCAACACCCTACTGCCCAACCGCACACCTCGTCACCCATGCAAGGCCTTCACCCTCACCGCCGCGGCCGCCTCAGCGCCTCCCTAGCCTCATCTCCCTGTCACCCCTCCGGTGGCCACGGGCCAAACCCTACACCGCGCCCACACGCCCAAGCGGTCAGCTCCCATTCGCACCCGGGCCCGCGCCCGCCTGCACCCGGGGTCGCGCCCAACCACACCCGACCACGTCCGATCGTGGCCCCTCCGCATTCGGCCGCCGCAGTGGCTGACCAGCGCCTGCCTGCCCGTGTTGACCCGCCAGCACAAGAGCAACGTGCAGGAAGGGTTGAAAAGGGTTAGAAAATAAAAAAAAGAGGGTTTGAAAAGTCAGAAAGAGTGGAATGATTAAAAAAAGAAAAAAAAAGAAGTCAGAAAAGAGAGGTTTGAAAAAGGTAGGTTTGAAAAAAATGAGAAGTTTAAAAAGAAAGGTTTGAAACAGGGTTTAAAAAAAGTTGTTAAGAGTATTAAATATATATATTATATGATAACATATTATATCTATATATCATTTGAATAAATTAGTAACTGTGGCCCCCAAGTCCACTGTGGCGGCTTGAGCAGCGCCCGCGGCGTCTGGCCATCGACAGACAATCCGTGATTTCGGGAGTGTGGTGTGTGTGACCGTCCTTCGCCAAGTCTGCTCCATCGAGAAGGAAGAATTTGACGCTTTGGATGCATCGTCCTTGAGATGTGGATGGGTGCGAGGCCCCATTCGAAGCTCCAGATCCGTCCTCCTCCGCTCCCCCCTGAAGGGAGAATTTGAAGCTTTGGGTGTATCATCCTTGAGATGGGGACGGGTGCGAGGCCCCACTTGAAGCTCCAGGTCCGTCCTCTTCTGTCGTCCGCCTTCGCCTCCACCAACGCCACTACCACTTCCACCACGGGTCCTAGGTTCGAGGTCGAACCTCCTCCAAGTAGAGGGGTTTGACGAGAATCGTCACTATTTATCGTATTAAGTATGTATTATGTGTAAAATATGTGTAGTAATACATGTATTATTTACTTCTGTTTTATTAGGCTAGTCATAGTCAAAGTGTGTATTTTATTTAATTAAACCCACAAAGTCAATAGTTGGTTGTTGGGTTTTGTCTTATAAGGCTTGAGTATAACTGTTATTAGGAAAAGCTTATGGGTATGAATGTTATAGCCTCCTCCTATATAAAGGACGACTAAGGGGTGT
Organism: Amorphophallus konjac; assembly: GCA_022559845.1. Taxonomy (NCBI): domain Eukaryota; kingdom Viridiplantae; phylum Streptophyta; class Magnoliopsida; order Alismatales; family Araceae; genus Amorphophallus; species Amorphophallus konjac. The sequence goes on from CM040128.1 coordinate 43,533,463, forward strand.
GCTACGTATGTTGTTATATGAATGATAGAATTGAATGAAAGCTTGTTTTGTGTGAGAGCTCTCCCCTCTTGCATTTCCCTCCCCTCTTTCTCCTTGTGAGTTTGAGTGTCGCCCGGTGTGAGACCGTCCGGCGTGAGGCCGAGCTGCGTGAGGTAGCAAGTTATCCCGTCCCGTTCGCGTCCCCGGAGCTGCCGTCAATCCATTTCCATGTCACCATCGCGTCAGTAGGTTTCATCATTGTGTTCACATGTCCGTGTGTGAATTGTGCTTGCGCTTCATCGTGGCCCGCGTAGGCTGGCCCCCACCCCCCAACCCAACCTGGCCCTCTCCCCTGGCCCATGGACCACCACCACCCCACCTATCCATCACCTCTCGCCACCCCCAATGTAGGCAGGACCCCCTCCCCTCCCCACACACCCAGCACCTACAAGACGCTCCATCTTGGCCCCTCCCCCCGCTCCCCACACCCCCAATGCCAACAGGACCCCCCATCTCGAACACCTCCCCCTCCCCCCACCTACTACCCAACTAATCGACCACCCACCACCCTGCTACCTTGCTGGTCGCATAGCCCCCCAACCTAGTGGCCAGAACCCCCCCATATGTTTCACAGCCAACCGACCACATCCCTGCTAACATGCCAGTTGCACATCCCCCCAATCCGACGGCCAGAACCCCGCCCCCACCTGTTGCCTCGTCGACCGACCACCTTGCTACCCTACCGGTCGTACAACTCCCTCCCCCCACTTGCTACCCCGCCGGTCGACCCCTGTGCTACCCTGCTGATCCTATAGCACGAATTGGCTGGTCCCCTTGCTACGTGGCTGGAACCCCTCCCCCCCCCCAGATAGGCCGACTCCCCTGCTACCCCGTTGGAACCCCTTCCCTCGCCGGATCTATCGGCTCTCCCGCTACCCTGTTGGAACCCCTCCCCCACTAGGACCTGCCACCACCACCCCCCCGGAACCCCTCTCCCTCCCGAATCAACTGACCTTCTTGCTTCCCCTCCGGAACCCCTCCCCCTCCTAGATCAACCGGACCCCCCCTCCCCAAATGTCGACCCCTAACTACCTCCCCCCCCCCCCCCCAAAAAAAAAAAAATAGAGAGAGGGGTGGGGGGTTTACACACTACAACGGGGATGACAGATGCGGAAATGGTGATGGAAGGCGGTGTGGCAAGCAAGGGGGCAGCGGGCAACAACAAGGACGATGGGCGCCACAAGCGGTGCAGATGGCCGAGGAGCGACGAGCACATCAGCGGGGACGACGGATGCCACAGGCAATGCTACGAGCCAAGTAATGGCAGATGCTACAGGCAATGCTACGGTGGGGAACTCGTCTATAGACACGCCGTTCTTGACATTACCATGAGTAAATCTCACATTACACCATGATACCCCAAGGTTGCCTTCACATTTTTAATTACTTTGGTAATTTCCTATTTTTCTGATTTTTTTACATTTTTTTGAATTTTTTTCATGAAAATCTTTGACGTGTCAAGATGGTTAGACGCCTCACTTTGACGTGTCAAGGACCCTAGACGCCTTCTTCAGAAACCTCATGCAGCGCGCACGTGACGCCGCTCCGACTGTTTAGTTTGACGTTTTCGAATAAATCTAATCATAGAGACGTCTTGTAGGCTAGACGCGCCCTTCGAGAGTCACGGTTACCCACCGAAATCACACGTCTTCTCCACTGTCGACGGCTTTTGGCAGCGATTCGGTGGGCGAAGATGGGCGCGTCCGGGGTCCCGGACGCCTCAACATTGAGGCGTCCAATAGGCTGGACGCCTCCATAAATTGATTAACATAAAAAAATAAAAAAATAAAAAAAATATTCATGGAGGCGTCCAAGGTCATGGACGCCTCAATGTCCCTCCCTCGAAGGGAGGGGGCTTCAGATCCGACAGAGGAAGGAGAGACTCTACCGAATCCTATTTCTAACCCATGGGTCTTTTGCAGGGGGAGGTTCTGCCGGTTCTCGGGTGCCCGCACTCGCGAGAGGAAGGCTAGCTCCATCCGTTCTGCTTCCACGTCATCCCTACGCTGCCGAAGCTCCACCGGATCCCGCCATCGACACCTTCAATAAGCCATTCTCTCCCCTTCTATTTTGTCATTTCTATCGCATGCATCACCCCGTCATCAGTCATCTCCTTTCATAAGGGAGATCCATTTTTATGCACGTTTGCACTATCCACCATTCATCATAGCTTTTTCCTCCTACTCGTGTCCGAGAGGGGTTTAAAAATAACACCAACCAGGTGTGTGTCTTGCCACGATTTTATTATTCTTCATCGCAAGGGACTAATACTACACTGCCATCTTTCTGATCCACCTGTTATCTGTCTGTTTCTTCTTTTGCAAGGGTAACCAAGGAAAGTCCTCTCCATCGGCCGACTTAAGGGAGAGGGAGAAGCAACCCGCCATCTCCTACTTTTGAGGTAGGCGCGATCACTTTCTTTATTTTGGGGTCTCTGGCCCCTGACGATCACATCATATTCTCGAGGTCGCGGAGAGTCATTTCCCGCAATGGCCGTTTAAATTTCTGCCACTTATATTCTGTGTTGTTCTTATACCTGTTATACTCTCAATTACATTCTGTGCTTCTCATATCTGCTCATATTCTCGAGGCCGCAGCGAGTCATTTCCCGTAATGGCCGTTTAAATTTCTGTCATTTAAATTCTGCACTATTCCCATCCCCCGAGGTCGCGGAGAGTCATTTCCCGCTATGGCCGTTTAATCCTCATATCTTGTTACGCTACATCTATTCCACACACCCCGCTAGAGCAATCTCCCGTGGTGATCTCTCCTCCTCTCTCTTTTTCTGTGTCGCAGCAAAACGAGCCCACGCGCTCCGCACGCCTCCGCACCAAATCCGCCGCGTGACGTCGCTCACATCTTGGCGATCATGGTGGGACACCTTTCACTTTCCCTTGGTGACTCTTGCAACTTCGGCATCGCCTGTGTCTCTCCACCTTTGCGCCCTCGCACGCTCCAGTTGTGCTCACAGTAGCACTTTCAGTTCTTATCCCTCGTGCACCTCGTGCACTTCGCCCCTAGTCCCTTGTGATTCATTGGGTGTTGATTATATCTTTATTATCTCTGTTGTTTTCTTATATTCTGTATATCTGTTCAGCACTGCATTGCATGCATCCACCCCTTTTCTAGTTTTTTTCATTTTTTTTCTAAGGATCACCCTTTCTCAGTGAAGGAAAGACTCTCCGTTCGGGAATTCCTCTCGACGGACTAAAATCTCCTCCACCGGGACCTCCGTAAGTCCCCGACAGCGAAGGATTCCCTCTTCGTTCACTGGGCAGGTTGTACCATTGAAGTTCCCCGGAGTTAGTCGACCCATCCGTGGTGAGACGAGAGACCCTAGTTGACACGGCGGTGAAACAAAAACTAACTAGGGTCCTTATTTTTGTGTGAACTTCAGATATGGTTAAAAACACAAAAAAAATTATCAAAATCAAAACAAAAAAGGGGCGTAAACGCATTCACTCGTTTGATAATCTTTGATATCTGCGTGTTGGTGTATGTTTTTGCGTTCCGGAAAAACTTTGAGCATGGCTCACGAGTCTTTTGAGAAGAACCACCCTGGTCGTGGTCAGTCAGTCGAGCCGCGAGTCCATGCTATGGACTCGGGTCCTTCTTATGAGCCCTCACGTGAGGTGCAGGTTACCGCAGGGGACACATCCCCACCACAGGACATCTCCTCTTTGCTAGGTGTCCTCGCCAACACGGAGCTTACCTCTGAGTAGCTCCGGGCCTTCCAGGCCATTCTGAAAGGGAAATATGTTTCTCCCGCTCCCCAAGAGTCAACTCCAAGCATCACACCCCTCCAAGAGTCTGTGCAGGCCATCCCATCTCCTTCACTGGCGCAAGCCATCCAGTCTCCCTCGAGCCAACAACCACCCTCATTTCAGTTCCCTTCACAATCTCAAACCCCTGTTGTTCCCCACATACCGCTCCAGCCGGGGCCAACTGTCGGCGGTCCGGTAGCTCCCTCCCATTAAGGATTTCCTCCTCAGGTCTCCGGGAGACATCTCCCTAACCAGTGGTAGGTGCCACCTTCACCTCCCGAGGAGCTTGCCCAATCGCTCCTCAACAGGTTCAATAGAATGGACGAACAATTTTAGAATTTGAAGAAAATGGTGGACGTGAAATCCACCCCGGAGGTTGCTTTGCCAATCCTTCCGGTGATCCATCTCCCTCCCTCTGAAATGCTTACGTACCGCAGGTATAATGGCACTGACAACCCCTTTATTCACCTCAAGGACTTCATGTACGAATCCTCCTATTGGCAAAATGACCAGAGATCCCTGGCGTATCTCTTTCGATGATCATTGGACGGTCCTGCGCTAGAGTTGTTCTATTCTATGGAGTCCGGCGAGGCCGAGAATTTTGATACAATGCAAAGAAGATTCTTGCAAAAGTATCGGGATAGGGTTGGTCCCTCTCTTTCCATTACCGACTTGGTGGCCGAGAAAATGAGGCCCGACGAAGATTTTGTCCGTTATGCCGACAGATGGAGGTCTCTGGCAGAAAGGATAAGAGATACCCTCTCAGAGCCTGAACAAGTGAAGATGATTGTGTCCAATGTAACCCCACAGTTCAGGCACGTCCTGGCCATGAATAAGCTTACCACAATGGAAGAGCTCTCTGAGAGGGCCCGGTATATCCAGACCTAGTTAAAGGATTCCCCCATTATGCACATGTTTGAGCCGCCGAAGCCCAAGGTAGTCAGAAAGACAGGCACTGGTATCCCAAGTGGAGTGACAGAAGGGGTCGTAACAAATGAGCAGGTGAGTGCAGTCAATAACGCCAATTATGCAGCCAACCCAAGGTATCCACAAATGTCACGACTTCCCCTCCAGCAAGGTCCCTTCCCGTCTCGTCCTTCACCCCAAAACAATCCACCCCACATCAACATGCCTCAACCATTTAACCCCCAACAACAACCCCGACCCCAGCAACAACAACCACCACCTCAGTACCACCAAGTTCCACCCCCAGGGAATTACGGACCCCCACAGCAACAAAGGAGATCGATCGACCCCAAGAGAGCCCATTACCCGCCATTGCCAGAAACTTTAGAAGATATTTTCAGTGCCCTCATGGCCTCAAATACACTCATCCTACCCAGGGAGAAGCTTGCATGGCCCCCGAATGTTGATACCTCCAAATACTGTGTCTACCACAGGCAGCCAAGACACACAGTAGAGAACTATTTCCACTTTAAGGACTACATCTATGATATGAATGATGAAGGCGAAATTGACTTGGATGAAATGAGGCGATACATCACCACTCTCAAAGCCAGGAGACCTCCTCCTAGACCACAGTTCCAACAACAGCAGCAGGTACAACAGCAGCCACAGCAACAACCACAGCAACAACAGCCTCAGCAGGCCCAATCACAACAGCCCAACATGGGCATAATCCAGAATCCATTACCGGAGCACCAACAACCCAATCACCAGGTCAACCCCATCTCCTCTTTCCCGGAAGTCGGGAGAGAGCAGGTGTGGCATTCAGAAAGTACCTCGTTCTTACTACCGTCAACCCTATCATCAGGCAACCCCCTCGCCTTGCCCGAGTAGCACCTCTCTCTCATCAACCCGCATCGCAACCTATAGTGCGGCCTTCATCATTTTCACAGCCATTACGTCCCCTCATTCGCACCCCTCCCACTAACTTACCAGTGACCTATCAACTAACGCCTTCCACTATGCTCTTGCATCCTCTCATCTTCTCTCACCCCCCCATTTTGCCATCCACCCCTACTACATCTACCCATATGTCTTCCAAACCTCTTATCATTCGTCAACCGTACGTGACCCCGCCTATCTCCACCATTCCTCCACCAACGCCCTCAAAGCCACTTATCACCCACCATCCATCTCAGAACCATTATCCATCTCAAGCCTTATCCACTTTACCTCCGCCTCCACCTTCCGAACCTCTTACCCTCCATAGCCCGTATGAGATCTCCTCTACCTCCACCATGCCTCCACCTAACAAATCCCTCATCAGAATCCCTGCTCCCATCATCACCCCTGCTTCATCAACCATTCCTCCACCATTACCCCTCAAACCCCTGCTAAAACCCACATCTAACCCCATAGAGGTGCAAAAGCCGCAAGCCATGGTGCTCCAGAGTGGACGAATTTTCCACAATGTTTTCCCCCAGAACAGTCAGAACCCCGAGCAGTCTCAGCCAGAGAAAGACAATGGAGAACAGCCGAAAAATCCATCCCGGGAACACAGTATGATTTGTTAAAACATCTGGACAAGACGCCTGCTCGGATCTCCATCCTGGAGCTGCTTCAGAGATCCACATCCCACCAGGCAGCCTTAATGGAATATCTTCAAAAGGTCATGGTGAATGAGGACCTCCCTGTAGAGAAGATTTCGGCCGTTCTAACGCCTACAGACCCACAACCAGCTATTGTATTCCACAACCACGAGCTCGCCCCCAAGGAAGCTCGAAAGTATGCGTTGTGTGTTTCAATAAAAATCAATGGAGTGTCCATACACCCGTGCTTGGTGGACACGGGCGCGTCCATAAATGTGATCTCCATGAGCACCCTCCAGTTATGTGGGGTCGGTGAGGAACAGATAAGACCGTCTTCAATCACAGTCACAGCATATGACAATAGCAAAAGGCCGCCATAGGGGATGATTATCCTGAGGGCAGAGTTAGGCCCTGCGTTAGTTTCCACGGAATTCTATGTCCTCGATATGGATCCCACATTCAAGGCTATACTGGGTCGCCCTATATTGAAGTCATGGATGCTGTACCCTCCACCAACCACTAATGCCTAAAGTTTCCATACAATGGGAGGATTATTAAAGTGATTAGTGCGCCTGTCCTTCATTCAGTGGACGCTATTAACATCTCTCTGCCGTCTGTTTGGCCGTCTCATCAGCCCATATTGTCACTACTGGATGTGTACGACCCATCCCGCATTCCGTCAACACCAAAGAAGCCACTTTTGGTATCGATGTCACGTCTCCCTTCTCATTCTAAAGGATGGGAGATAATGAGGAATATCGACTATCAACAGGGCAAAGGCTTGGGCGCGCTGCTACAAGGAAGGCTGAAACCGCCAAAGGAAAAAAAGGTTGAGTCACAAGTTTGGCCTAAGTTTTGAAGGATCACTCGAGGCAGATGGGAAACCCCTCACATGGACCCTATCCTCTCATTTCAAAAAAGGGGGTCATTATTCAAATGGGGGATTACCCGCAAGAAACACATGGGGGATCACATGTTGTATACTTGGCTGAAAAATATTCAAGGGCCGCTAAGAAAGGCAAGATTAGGGATCCGGAATGCGAATGGAGCAAATGGTTCGATATACAAGATATTTCCGTTACACTAGAAAGAGTGTTCTCGCCCTCGCAGCTGGAAGAACCTCCATTGATCTCTGAAATACCAGGGGATATCACTACTGTTGCCAGAATACCAAGCCATCCTCGCCAAGAGGACTCTGACACCGGCGGATCTTCATCCGTCATCAACATTACCATCGACGACTCATTAGCCGTTGTCTTCTCCATTCACTCACCGCAGCCCTCGTTGCTATCTCCTTCCTGGGCCAGACGGTTGTCTGACGATCTTCCCAGGTCCCCTTCTCTACTTACATACCTACGCGGGTTTCTCAACCCGCGCCAGATTTTCAATCATGATCTACTCTATGAGCCTCCCAACCCTTTAGCCATGATCACTTTTCCCCCTCCTCCGATCTCTTTTCATTACTTTGTCATAAAAAATGAAAATAAAAAAAACGTCGATTTTCAAACCCCTCAACAACACATCTTCGTTGAGGAAACCTCCTGCATCTCCCGTGAGTGTGTCCCGACCTACGGGCCACTCATCCAAGGTCCTATGAGTGACATTTTCTACCCCTCCACTGAGGGGTCCTTCCATGTACATTCTTCGACATCTTCTTTAGCTTCTTCTTCGTCCGTAGGACAACCCAGTCAACCTAGGAATAATGGGTCAAGGGCAGTATCCAAAAAGAAATCCAAGGGTAAGCAGATCTCTTGTCAATTCTTTCTGGATTTAGCCACCATGTGTCAGGCCCTTCTTGCCATCCCTCAGTTGTTAAAAAATCCCATCCAACTACCAGAGATAGATTGTAAGGAGAATTGCACAATTGATGAAGGGTATGGAGTCTACGAGATCACAGATGAAGAATACCCTATTGAAGATGAGGATGAAGAATATGAGGATGTGGCTGGCGCATATGCTAGTGGAATAATGAGATTCGACGAGCCGTCAGCCGCCGTAGAAGAGTCCACCAAAGAAGTCAACTTGGGAACAGAGGAAAACCCTAGGATCATCCTCATAAGTGATAATTTACCACCCTCTGAAGAAGAGGCCTTAATTGAAGTTCTCAAAGAGTATAAGGACACGTTTGCATGGAGCTACGAGGATATGTCGGGCCTGGATTCCACCTTGGTCGAACATCGCTTAACTCTAAAACCAGGGTCCGTCTCGGTGAAACAAAGGTTGAGGCGTTTCCACCCTCAGATGGCTTTGAAAATGAAAGAAGAGGTCGACAAGCTCCACAAAGCCAGGTTTATTAGAGTCGTCCTTTATCCTCAATGGGTGGCAAATATTGTCCCGGTTATGAAAAAGGATGGGAAAGTCAGGATTTGTATCGACTTCCAGGACCTTAACCGCGCGTGTCCAAAGGATGATTTTCCCCTGCCTCATATTGATGTGTTAATCGATAACACGGCAGGCTATGAAACCCTCTCATTTATGGATAAATTTTTGGGATATAATCAAATTCGTTTGGTAGAAGAGGATCATGAGAAGACAACATTCACTACACCTTGGGGAACATATTATTATGTGGTCATGCCGTTTGGGTTAAAGAATGCTGGAGCTACTTACCAAAGAGCTATGATGGCCATATTTCATGACATGCTGCATATATATCTGGAAGTGTACGTGGATGATTTATTGGTAAAATTAAGAACCAGGGCGGAACATCCAAGGGTTTTGGCTAAGGTCTTGTAGAGATCAAGGGAGTTCCAATTGAAAATGAACCCAAAGAAGTGTGTGTTTGGCGTATCATCGGGTAAATTACTGGGTTTTATTGTGAGTAAAAGGGGGATTGAGATTGATCCCAACAAAGCTAAGGCCATCAGGGATATGCCGCCTCCCAAAAATTTGAGAGAAGTTCGAGGTTTAATTGGGAGGTTGCAATTCATTCGTCGGTTTGTGTCTCAGCACTCACAAAGGTGTAGACCTTTCTATGAGTTGACCAAGCCAGGAGTAGAATTCCATTGGGATTCTAAATGTCAGAAAACTTTCGAAGGGTTAAAGGAATACCTGACTAATCCACCCGTTCTCATTCCACCCAAGCCAGGAAAACCTCTTATCCTTTATATCTCAGTCCCGGATGACTCCGTGGGAGCCGTCCTCGCACAAGCCGATGAAGAAGGCAAGGAGCGGGCAACCTATTACTTGTCCAAACTCCTCAATCCCTGTGAACAGAAGTACACAGCCATGGAGAAAACCTGTACTGCCCTCGTTTGGGTAGTGCAGAAACTGAGGCACTACTTCCTGGCTCATGAGGTCCATTTGATTGCTCGCATGAACCCTATCAAGTTCCTCCTGGAGAAATCCGTCCTTACCGATAGGCTAGCACGCTGGCAGAGTTTCTTGTCTCAATTTGACATCACCTATATCCAGCAAAAGGTAATTAAAGGCTATACTATAGCCGAGCATCTCGCTCACCATCCTCTTCCTAAGTTTGATCCTATCCAATCAGAGTTTCCAGATGAGGAACTAATGTCCATCACCCAATCCGACGAGCCCATGTGGACATTATATTTTGATGGAGCTCTGAATTCTCAAGGGAAGGGTATTGGCATTGTCCTTCTGACGCCCGAAGGCGTCACCATCCCAGAGACGTTTCATCTCGCATTCCCGGTCACCAACAACATTGCTGAATATGGGGCTCTTCTAGCTGGTCTGGAACTAGCCCATTCTTTTTATATCACTAAATTGCAAGTCGTGGGTGAGAGTCAACTTGTTCTCCGCCAGGTGCTTACCAAATATCGCACCCTCGATCCCAAGCTCAAACCTTATCAAGAGCTGGTCTCCGCTTATGCCAAATTATTAACCAAGCTGATCTTTGTCCATGTTCCTCGCGAACAGAACATTCTGACCGATGCCCTCGCCTCCTTGGCGTCATCTTTTAAATTCCCTTTAGGTGTATGGTCTAAATCTATCACCATCTACAAGCGTCTCGTCCCTGCCGTTCAAGACCCTTACCTCTTAAGAATCAAAGAAAGAGTTCTACGGAAAATTTAGGAAGGAGAAATTCTTGAGAAGAGGGAAATCATGTTGGCAGAATTTGAAGAAGAACTGGCCGATGAGGAGAAACCTTGGTTCTATGAAATCGTCGAATATTGCAAAAATCAATCTTACCGTGAAGGAGCCACCACAGAGGATAAGAAAGCCATAAGAAGGGTGGCCCAGAAATACACATTGGTTGGAGGTCTACTCTATAGGAGAGGTCTTACTGGTGTTCTATTAAGGTGTCTTGATGACGATGAGGTCTGGAAATGTGTAGAGGAAGCACACTCGGGTGTGTGCGGTGGCCATGTAAATAGACAAATGCTCGCTAAGAAGATCATTCGGCAAGGCTTTTACTGGCCCACTATGGAAGAGGATTGCGCTGTGTATGTCCGTAGGTGTGTCAAGTGTCAACTCCACGCCGATAAAATTCATTCACCATCTTCCTCACTTCATCCAATATCCTCCCCATGGCCTTTCTCCATGTGGACATTCGACATCATTGGTCCCCTAGGTGATCCTAATTCCCTCACCAAGCAGAAATCTTTCATCCTCACTACGACAGAGTACTTCACCAAATGGGTCAAAGCCGAAGCTTACGCGAAAATCAAGGCATCAACAGTCTGCAAGTTCATCATGAAAAACATCCTCACCAGGTTCGGCATCCCAAGTACAATCGTCACCGATAATGGGCCACAGTTCATTTCTCAGGACCTTCAAGACCTCTGCAAAAGGTACGCAATCGCATTGCATCATGCATCACCTTATTACCTACAAGGTAATGGCCAAGCAGAGGCCACCAACAAAATATTGATCAAAATCATAAAGAAAACCTGTGAGTCTAGTAAGTTTTCAGACTGTTCAGAAAAGTTTATCGAAGCTCTATGGGCCTATCACACTTCAATCCGTACCCCCACCGGGTAGACTCCGTTTGCCCTTACTTATGGGATGGAAGCGGTAGTCCCGTACGACACTCTGATTCCTTCTCTCAGGGTACAATTGGATAAGGAATTTCCCCTCGACGAACGTCGTAATTCACTCCTTGCCCAGTTGGAACTCTTAGACGAGAAGCGGCTGGCCGCTGCCGAGCATGCGCGTGTTTATCAAAATAGACTCGCTCATTTTTACCAAAAGAAGGTCATTGAGAGAAAATTCAAAGTCGGCGAGATGGTCATAAAAATGATTTTTGTCAAACATGGAGGGCCGCGTTCTAAACTCCAACCCAATTGGGAAGGACCATACATGGTTCAAGCTATGTACCCTGGCAACGCCTACAAACTAGTCAATGCCGAAGGGACCGAGTTATCCAACCCCTGGAACGAACTTTATCTTAAGAAATACTACTCTTAGATAAGTGTAACAACTAGCATGGTACGAGGACCATCGGAGCCAGAAATTCACTCTTCGGTCTTTGTAGTCTAACTCAGGGTTAACCTGCGCATACTCCCACACCTCGCTTTCGGATCAAACGAAGCGGAACTCGAGGGAGGCCCCCCCCCAAAAAAAAATAAAAACAAAAGGGATTACCTAGTGTTCATCATGCAGTCAAGTCTTTGCATATGTCCTTCATGTATGATAGGACCCATTAAGGCTCGGTAGGTCTCAGGTCTTGGCCCGCCAGAACCGTGGAGATTCCTGTCCGGTCATGTCGGCTTACGCCCACTAAAAAGAGGCAACACACGTACACACAACTATTTTAGCCAAAAAAAATTGGTCATAGTACTTATTGTGGGGCCATATTCGAAGGTCTCCAGGAAAGCCGTAATCTTTATTCTCTCCTTTCTCGGCCCAATGAGACAGCCGGCGCCCTTAAAACGCTGAGCATAGGGAAACCAAAATACCATACCCTAAAGGCGAGAGTAGGATTCATCTCCTCGAACTCGAGTTAGAGCACGAGAAGAGGGCAGTGTCCCCGCAGGCGTACAAGAGAGATTCTCACGTATCAAATCATTATGTCTCCCTCAAAAAAAAGAAGAGAAGAGATAAATCAAAATCAAATGAAAGCCTGGTCGTGGCCGTGCCTGACTTCAATAAGCGAAACTCCTCAAAACAAAAGTTAAATTCCACAAAGGGGCAACACAATCTTGTTCGAGGCTTGGTCCGAAGTCGCCCAAAAGGGAAAGGTCGAGTAGGCCCCGGTTAGCTCATCGGATTAACGGTTTTGTCGATCCTCTCGGAACGTTTCCCCCACCGTACTTTTCTTTCTCCCCTCAAAGATGAAAGCTCAATGGAAATCCTGAAAGACGCGCCCCGCTAAGGTGAGCGACCTCATTTTAGCAAAACACACATATCATTGTGCACTTCGAAAGGCAAAAGCCATCGTCGCGAAGGAGTCTCGGTGTTTCTGGCCGGTCAAGACCTCTATCTATCGCCTTGATGGCTTCTTACTTCAACCTCGGGTTTAGGTCAATGCAAGCGCGTCACCAATAGGTGCGACCGTGTCTGATTCTGGGTCAGCATCGTGCGGTTGACCGTTAGGGTTCCAGGGTGTTCCATCCTATACCATCTAGAGTTGTGAGGAAATAAATCCGGGTCGGGTAAATCTTTTACCTCGAACACTCTTTCGGTGTATCCTTGCGGTCGGAAGCGACTGGGAGCCTAAGCATGGCATGACGATTTCATCATCAGGTTAAGTCTTAATCGGCAGGATTATCATTTGAGGAGTCTAGGGGCCCAAATCAATCTAGATGTGCACGCAGAATACCTAGGAGGTTAGTAAGAAACCCTGTCTTCATAAGAGTCGGGTGCCATAAGAATGGTCACTAGGCATTAGTAGCTCTAAAAAAAAATTTATGAAGTGACCCTCGGAAGACGCCGTCGGTAGAAATCCTCTTGGAGCGTGTTAACCCCGCATTAGGCTACTTTAAACACCCCTGGTCCAAGAACCATGCCATTTGTAATAACAAGTGTCTTTCAAAAAAAAATTAAAAAAGAAAATTAAAAAAAAATAACACAAAAAAATGCATCCGTGTGATCTCATTTGTGTGCTACATTTTTTACATTATGTTCCCATTTTGTGTGCCCGTATGTTGCATTCATCATCTTTACTCTTGCCTTAATTGATAAAGGCTTGGCCCCTTGACTCATTATCAAGGCTAATCTCAAAACAATCACCCACTCTTGAGCAAGAGGCCAAGTCAGAACGGAAAAACTGACTTGTTTCATTGAAGAATATGTACATGATTGAAAAGTAGGAATGAAGGCAAAAGACATGAAACTGAACATTCCTTCCTTTATTTCCTTCTAGAAATTGTACATTAAGTTCCGTCATCTCTCTCAATGTTACCCCTTTCTCCACTCTCCAGGCGAAGAACCCTGGAGGGTGTTGCTAAACCATGCAAGACGGTGCCTCTACTGCTCTGTACCCCTCTTCCCGTCTCTGCTCCCCGTCGATCGACGGGGGCGACAAAGAAGCTGCTAACATGAAAGCCACGCTCTCGTACTCTTCGGTAGCGCTCTTCACCATCTCTCAGCCATTGTTCAGCAAGACCGAGGCTGATTCAGAGTTCAAACAATTAGGCTTCCATGGCCCTCTGCTCCTCCCTCTCAGCCAATCTGTCGGCTCTCTCTCTTTCGGTGTCTCTTTCCCTTTCTGTGCATTCTCTCTCTCTGTCCTCCCTTTCCAGCTGAAGGGTAATCCTCAGCTCCACGCCGTCCCGAGAGGAGCCATCGTCTGGGCGATGCCACAACTCTTCCTCCATTTCGGCTATTCTAGCTTCCCCCTGCGCAGTGCGGGCAAGTGCGTCTTGCACCTCTTTCGTCTGCCATAACCATCATCTCAGATATATGGAGGCATGGATAAGTGAAATTCAATGGCGAGACTCTCACCTGTGCGGAGAGCATGCCGTCTGCCTCCGCTATGTAGTATGAGCAAGCTACTCATGAAGCAAATCAAGTTCGAAGTGGGGATCCATAAACTGAAAGAGACACCATCCGCCCCCATTGCTGAGGAAGCCGCATCAAGCTGGGCGCGCTGCAACACACATAAGGTGACACTGATGACCTAACACCAGGAATTTTGGTCTATGATCGTGTATATGTAGGCTTACCGAAGAACTCAAGGCTACTCGAGTATCACGTAACTGCCGCTCCGTGCCTATCAGGTGAGCTTGCAAGTTCGCTATCATGGTGTCTCGAGCGTCCTGTGGCCAGGGCATAGGTTAATAAAATAAATAAATAAATAAAAAGAAAAGAAAATTAGGCTCACCTCCACAGTCCCCTCGGGATGGAGTCGCTCTGCATACATCACCTTATAGAGGCGTAGATAATCCTCGCTGTCTTGAGCATGTGACTCTACGGGAGTACCACCCCGTTGCCAGTCCTCATATTACTCGGGGAACCGCACTCTCCAATCAATGGAGGTTGCCGGCCCACGCGTCTTCCTCCCAACACGTGGTGTTGTAGTCATGTCCACCCACTCCTGGGCGAGCCCTAAGGTCCTCATGGCCAATCGTAGCCGAAGTGGCTCGATTTCGTTCCAACAGTGCATCCAGAGGGCTCGTCCGAACTGGGCACGGCTGGTTATGACCCATGAATGATCAGCGTCGGTCATGCCCGCATAAGGCCTCCAGACCACCTAGGTCAGGTCACACACATCTTTTTAATCAAAAAAAAAATGATGATGAAATAATAACCACCATCGCCGTGGGGAACTCTTGTAACTCGCGTCGTAACACCATCAACTGATAGGCTAAAGGGGCCGGGTTCGTGATGGGCTGCCACCGCCTCGCCAACGGCACCGCCATCGGACGCCAGTGACGAGCCTTTCCCATTGGGAGGTAATAATAGCTCCACAACTGCACCATCGTGTGTCGTTAAAAAAAAAAGAAAAGAAAAAGAAAAAGGATAGAGGGGATACCTGGATGAACGGCGTGAAACCACTCACTGTTACCTCCCGGTCTGCTCTTTCAGACAAACCTGCAAATAGATGCGCCAGCATGGCTGCTCCCCAGGCATATCGCCCCACTTTCTCAGAGTCTACCATGAATTCTAAGAAGCGACAGTGAATGCTGTCTCCTTTCGAGCCCAACAATAATTTTCCCAACAGGAAAAAGAGGAATCTCCTTAAATCCATGTTGGCCCTCTCTCAATTACTCGCATCTACATAGTAGACGGCGTGACATCCTCTTTTAGTCCTCTCCATAAACTCTTCTACGGACTCATCATCACGAGAACGGATGTCAATAAGCCCCAACATTTCCATGATATGCGTCTTGGCTACGGACCTGTTCTTGCGATCATCCAAGTCCACTCCTAGTAATCTCTGGGCAGCCTCTCTATAGTCGGAGTACGTGATACCAGTCAGCGCCACGCCATCCACTTTGAGGCCCGTAATTCGGACCACATCTTCCAGGCTGGGCACCATGTGCCCCCAAGGCATCAAGAAGGCGCGGCTCATTGGATCCCACCTTTCACGCAATGCTTGGACGAGGGCAAGGTCGAGCTTGACTGGCTAGATCCAGAGAAAGGCTCCGAGCCCCATCACGTCTAGCCTGGCCTTCTGAAAATCCAGAAACCTCTGTATGCTGCCACTACCAACTCCCATGAAATATGTGATTTCATCACACTCTGCGCATACACGAGGAATGGAGAGGGGTTTTGTCAAAAGAGAGAAAGGAAGAAAGAACGAGAGAAGGGGCAAGAAAGCTCATCTTACGAGTTGCGATTGGATCCTTTCACTGAAGTGCCGTTCGAGGTCTGAGAGTCTCCTGGAACTGCTACCACTGGACCTGCTTCTCTTCAAGGAGTGGGAGGATTCGCCCTCCATTCTGAACCAAAGAACTCTTAGTTCCTCCTTTCCCGTGGAAACTTGTACTCTTCGGGTTGGCTCTCGATGCACCTGGGAGAACGAACGAGGGAGGTATTTATAGAAATGAAGGAAGTGCGAGCCGAAGCTACCTCCATCACCTTTAACAAAGACCCTCGTGCTAGGGCACCTTCCTTGCGGTCCTGTGTGTTACTTCACCGCTCGCACAGGGTAATTGATTGGATGGTGTGATGTGACGACTCACTCCCTGCGCAGTCTACATCTGTCCTGCCATGTTGTAAGAATCATCCGGGAAGGTCGAAAGGTCATCCCCAGAAGAGGCTAGAGCCATCATTGTTGACTTTGATAGCAGATTCGCATGGAAACAGTCACGGCGAGACGCGATTCTACGTTTCACGGTCGGGTCCTGTCGAGCACATCACATGGGGACAGTGTAAAGGAGAAGAAGCGTAAGGAAGAGGAACACGCAAGAAAATAAATAAGCAGCAGAAAACCAAATCACTCCATTCATAGGTCTACATAAACATCGCAGTTATGAACATCGCAAGAAAGGAGGCAGGTCCATGTAGACACGCTAAAATTGATGCTATGTTGAGTAAATCTCATGTCACCATGTGATGCCCCAAAGCGGACTTCAATATTGATTTAATATGAAGTTTTTCTTTTTTTTATAAATTAGTTGTGATTTCTTATTTTTTTCTTGGGAAATTAGAATTAACGCCCTGATCAGAGGCACTATTTAAAATTGACGGCATGGCCAAGGGCGCCTCTTTTACCAATGGACGACTACCAATACGGGCGTCATTTTCTGGATTTACTGAAAATTCAGAATTTCAAATAAAATGAAAATTGAAGAATTAACGTCTTTCATAAAGGCGTTGATTATTTGACGTCTGTCTGGCAGGCGTCAGTTGATAATTTTAAATAAGGAAAGTTAATCATTTCTATAATTAAATCCAGGAATTGACGCCCTTATGAATGTCGTTATTTTAATTAACGCCTTTGGGCGTGTCGTCATTTTGGAATGGACGCCCTTAAGGGGGTCGTCATTTCCACTTCCGTCTCCCTTTCGCCCCCTTCTTTCCAGTAATGGTTCCTTCTCCATTTTGAGGAAAGGAATCCTTCCTTTAGCTATTTAGTTGTTATTTTCGTAACATCATCACACATCCTCCCTCCCTCTAGTTCTTGTTAGATCTCATACTCTACATATCATTGCTTAGCATTGCATCCATATTTTTTAAACCTTGTTACTCCTCTTAGGGGTTTTTAAAAAACCAAAACACACAGGGTGTGTTCATGTTCATGTTCAATTTGATTAATTTCATAATCTTAGAACTTTGATACTACACCCTTTGGCTAATCCACTCTTTTATTTGATTTGTGTGTTCTTGCAAGGTAATCAAGACTAAGAACCCCCTTCATTGGCCGGCCGGTAGAAGGAGGAAGAAAGGGTTCACAATCTCCCCCGCTTAACACAAGGTACTCGCAATCATCCTTTTTCTTATTTGAGGTAACCCCTCTGGCGATCACATTCCCCTTTAGCATCCCACGCATGCTCTTCCTTTCACCATTAAAATTTTAAGCTTTAGAAATTGAGTTTGGGTTTCATTCCCCTTTTCTTAAGTGGATTTTTCTTAGAATCTAAAAATTGGCGATCACGGTGGGACCTCTTTTGTTTTTAGTTTGATTACCTCTCCTTCGGTACCCTCGGTACTCCTCCATTGTGCTCCATGTAGCACCCTCCTATTGACACCCTCGCGTGTCCCTCCTTTTGTACCCTCGGTACCCCTCCATTGTGCTCCACGTAGCACCCTCCCATTGACACCCTCGCATGTCCCTCCCATTGGTACCCTCGCGTACCCCTCCCTTGTGCTCCACGTAGCACCTTTCCTATTGTGCACCACGTGCACACCTCCCACTGATTAGACCATTTTGGAGCCCCCATATCATCTGTCATATTATCTGTTTAATGAGAAATCTATTTTCTGTTGACTATCAGGGTTTCGGTTCATTGAGCTGAAATAACGCCCTTGTTGCTGCCGTTATTTTATAATTCACACCTCGGTCAGAGGCGTCATTCATTCATTCAACGCCTTACCGAAAGGCGCCATTTTCATTATTACTGTTCCTGTCCCCGCTCCCCGATCGCTATTCATTGGTTTTGACGCCCTAACTCCCGGGTGTCATTTTATAATTGGACGCCTTACAGCAAGGCGTCATTTGCATTATTACTGTTCCTGGTTACTGTTCACTGTGATTCACGCCCTTTACAGAGGCGTCTCTTCATCATTTAACGCCTTACCCCAAGGCGTCATTTGCTATTTCACTGCCTCCAGTGACTAGAGCCTGCATCCCAGGCGTTACTTGTTTATTTGGCGACCCCATCTGAGTCGTCATTTTGTTCTGTGCCCACAGAACTGCTGCTCTTGGCTGTTTATTTGGCTGATATTATTTGATTATCATATCTGTTGATTGATATCACCTGTTTGCATTCATCTTGGCATACGGTTTGGGAGACCTCCTCTCCCCACACTTGTTAGGAGTTTTCACCCCTCTTGGTGAAGGAAGGACCCTCCATTCAACATTCCGTCTCTTTGGACCGGGAATTCCTAAGCCAAGCCTCCGTAAGTCCTCGCACCCGTGGATTCCCTCACGGACGCTAGGCAGGTTGTACCATTGAAGTATCCGGAGTATAGTTGACCCATTCATTGGAAAGGAGAGAAAATCTAGATACCCGGAGATTATACCCAAATTTTCAACCAGGATCCACCTTCGAAAGAAAGGACCTAATATTGAATCCACCCTAATTTCCAAGAGAAATCTTAAAATCTTGCGCTCATTACAACTTGTGTGTTTCTTTTGAAAAAGGTGATATCTTTTGGGTTATATCTTATTGTGAGATATTCATCTCTTTCTCCTCAAGCATGAAATTGCGTTCAGGTAAAATCGTCAACATGGCCAATTACGGGTACACATATGATGACTATGAGGAGGGTCATTTTGACTCGTTTAATGAGAATCCGTCTCAAAATCCCCTTTACTGTGATGGGAACTATGTTCCCTCTCCTACGCATGTCCACATGATGGACTCTACTCTTCCGGAGGTTGACCCTCCTTCCGAGGCTCAGCCTGCCACTTTGAATACCTCTGGGGATACTCCCTCCTCCCTCAATTTTAATGATGTTCTCAAGGTCCTTTCCCAGTTGGATGATTCCCAGCGCTATGCGGTTCAAGCCGCTTTGAAGGGGAAGTCTATCCCCTCATCCTCCAATCCTCCCCAGGCCATGGCTGGTCATTCTAATAATTTTCCTAACGACCAGGCGGTCGCGTCGAGGGTACCCTTGCGCCCCCCTACTCCGGTCATGACTATGCTGGCCCAACCGGTAAGTCATTCCGTTGCTAGGCCTCAGCAACCTTCTGCTCCCCAAATCTTGAGGAGGCCTACGCCACCTATGCCAAATCCATATTCTTTCCGAACGGCCCCAGTTGAATCTGATGATCATACTTTGCTCCTCCAAAGGCTGGCCAATATGGAGGAGCAACTTAGAAAAGTCACCACATCAAATGCCACTCCCGAAATTATGCTTCCTCCATTGCCGGTTTTCCACCTTCCACCGTCCGAGATGCCCAACTTTCGACGGTATAATGGCACGGGTAACCCGCACATCCATTTAAAGGATTTCTTGTATGAAGCATCCTTCTGGCAGGGCAACAAAACTTCACTGGCTTATCTTTTTAGGCGGTCTTTGGATGGTCCGGCGCTTGAATGGTTTTATTCCTTGGAGCCGGCTGATGCTGGCGATTTTGATGCAGTTCAAAGAAAGTTCCTGCAGCAATACAAGGACCGTGTGGGTCCCTCCTTGTCCGTTACAGATCTGGTTGCTGAAAAAATGAAGCCCGAGGAGGACTTCGTTTTATTTGCTGATAGGTGGAGGGCCATGGCCGAGAAATTGAAAGACACATTGTCAGAGACGGAGCAAATCAAAATGATTATTTCAAATTCTACTCCACAATTCCGTCATATCTTCACCATGAATAAATTAAGCACTATGGAAGAGCTCTATGAAAGAGCTAGATATATTCAGACGCAAATGAAGGATTCGCCAATCATGGGCATGTTCGAGCCAAGGCCAAAGGTGATAAAGAGGAATGTTAATATTGGCAATACTGGGGCAACCACTGAAGGCACTGTTACCAACGAGCAGGTGAGCGCGTTTGGCAATTCCATACCCTTCCGCCACCCTCCAAACCAAGGGCCGTCACCACAACAGCCCGCCTTCCATAATCAAGTCCACCAGCCAAATAACAACCCTCCTCAGACCTTACGGCCTCCTCCACCTCCTCAACAACAACCCCACATTGCTCCACCAAATCAAACACCACAATATCACCAAGTGCCCCCACCGGCCAATTATGCACCATAACAATTTCAACAAAGAAGGCCTTTGGGTCCCTGAAGGGCACAATACTCCCCTCTTCCCGAAAGCTTATTGGATATCTTTAATGCCCTCATGGCCGCTAACCTGCTCACATTGCCAAAGGAAAGAGCAATATGGCCCCAACATGTGGATACATCCCGGTATTGCGTCTTTCACCGACAACCGGGGCACACTATCGATCATTGCTTTCACTTCAAAGATTACATACATGACATGAATGATCAAGGTGATATTGATTGGGATGAAATGAGGAAGGTCATTGCTTCTCTAAAAATCAGAAGGCCTCCTCGGCAGCCAGCAGCTCAACAGCATCAGCAACAAGGACAACCACAAGCTCCTCAACAACAACAGGTTCCTGCTCCCCAACCCAATATGGGGATTGTTAATAATCCACTACCGGAGCATCCGATCCCAAATCAGCAAGTCTATATTGTCACCTCGATCCATGAAGTGGAGAGAGGACAAATTTGGCATAATGAAAACGCCTCTGTCGGGGCTATTAATCAGAATTATAATCCACCACCCTCATTGATAAGAAGGCACCAGCCTATCCCTCCTTCTCAACCACAACGTCCCCTTATACGCTCCCTCACTCCTGGGCCATCCAATGCCAATATCGTCCCTTCACGTCCCCTTCTTTTGCGCCAACCCACAAATTCTCCATCACCCCAAAACCCTCCACCAAACAGACCTCCTCTTATTCGTACCTCGCCGGCAGCCGTCGCCCCTCTAGTTCCACCTCCATCTACCGCCACCATGATTCCAAGGCCCCTTCTTGTTACACAATCACCATCACCTCATTCCAATAATCCACGGCCGGCAAGGCCCCTTATAAGAACTCTTCCTCCCACCAATCCTGCGCCTACACCCAACACCACTCCCTCTACCTCCTCCACCCCTTTACCCACACCAATCCCGACAGAGGCGCAAAGAACAATGGTGCTCCGTAGCGGACGGATGTTTCAACGAGTGTTTCCCCAGCAGGAGTAGGAGCCACCATAGGAACAAGGAGAGCAAGAACAAGAATCTACACAGGGCACAGAGTATGATTTATTGAAGCATCTGGATAGAACACCGGCCCGTATTTCTATTTTGGAACTGATTAAAAGATCTGCCACACATCAGCAAGCTTTGAAACAATACCTATAAAAGGTAATGGTGAATGAAGATATCCCGGCCGAACATGTTACTACTGTCTTAAACCCAGTTAGCAATCAACCGGCTATTACTCTTTATGAACATGAGTTGGCTCCGCAGCTGGCTAGGAAATATGCACTGTGCATCACCATTGATATCAACAAAATAGCCGTGAAGCAATGTTTGGATGATACTGGGGCATCCATTAATGTTTTGTCACCAAGCACTTTAAAGATGTGCGGCATTCCGGAGAGTCAGATTCGGCCGTCCACTATAACAGTCACAGCTTATGATAACACAAGAAAGCCTCCATTGGGAATGATTACTCTAAAAGTTGGTTTGGGTCCAGTCTCAGTCACGGCAGATTTCCATATTTTGGATATGGACCCGACATTTAATGGTATTTTGGGCCGCCCTTACATTCATGAACTGGATGCCGTGCCTTCCACGAATCATCAATGCATCAAATTTCCACACAAAGGACGTATCATTAAAGTGACCAGTATGCCTATTTTGCCGACCGAAGATATACACTCCGCAACATCAGTGCCTTCCATGTGGCCTTCCAATATGCCTTTGCTCTCAGTGTTGGATGTTGCCGATCTGTGGCAAGACCCGATGAGGTCATCATCTCCTTCAACCCCTTCCACCACACAACCATCTAAAGGCAAAAAGAAGAAAGGTTTGATGAATACGCCCGGATGGAACATTTTAATGAAGATGGGGTACCGAACTAGTAAAGGCTTAGGCGCCAATCTCCAAGGGAGAGTTAAGCCTGTCAAGCCTCAAAAGATGATTCTCCGAGGTGGCCTCGGATATAAAGCACCAGGCAAAGAGGAAAAAGAATCGTGGGCCGTTATGACTTCCACTCTCAAGACTGACCGGCAACCCCTTACATGGACCCTTCAAACACATTTTGTAACAGGAGGTATTCAGAATGATGATGAGCATACTACAGTAATCACTTCTATACTGGATTGTCAAGACATACATGCACGGCAGTTTGCTCACCATATAGCGCCACTAGCCACATATAAAGCTTTGGAGTCATTAAGGCCAGATAAGCGAAGGAAAATGGATGATCCTGAATGTGACTGGTATAGGTGGTTTGACATGAATGATATCTCTATTGCTCTGAGCCGCTTGTTCATGCCGACTGATCCAGAATGGCCGCCGTTGATTCATGAGTTGATTGAAAAGCCAGCAGTAATTACAGACAAGAGGCAGCTTCTGAGTGACTATTCAGATACTGGAGAACCCGATGTGCCGTTTGGAGAGGGTTTCAATACAGACAGGCTATGGGCCGGCCTTTTCTTTACCAAATCCATTCACCCAAAGGCTGTTGTCCGTTTGATTGATCGGGTGTTCTTTTCAGATATCCCTAGGCCGCCTGCGGTCTTAATAAGCTTCTCTCCAAATTCACTACAAGTTTCTCTTCCAATTCCTCCCTTGCTCCTCGAGCAGTTTTCCAAACTCTCCATTACACCCCCGCGTGGGTCATCGTTGATTCAATCCTTCACCAAACTTTCAATTTCAACACTTTCCCCAGTTTCCACCTCCCATTGCTTTCTCCTTGAAAACGAAAAAAAAATGCCAAAATTCAAACTTCCCAATCCATCTCCATTGAGGAGACCTACTATCTTCTTCCTGAGTGTGTCTCAATCCCGGGGCCGCTCTTCCCGGATTTGTTAAAGGACCTCCCCTACCCCTCCGGTGAGGGGACTTCATCTGTTTCCCCTTCTGTACCCGCTTTTTCTCCTTCACCTTCACCTTTATTGAATTCTAGTGATCAAGCTAGTTGTTCTTTTTCCTCTAGTTTTCAAACTCATGGGGGCGCTTCACATAAGAAGTCCAAGGGTAAGCAGATTCCCCGTAGATTCTTGTTGGAGTTAGCTAGAAGATGTCGAGCTTGCCTAGCCATCCCAGAATTTGTGGAAAATTCGATTATCCTGCCAGAAGAGGAATATGAGGCTACTAGTATTGTTGATGAGGGTTTTGGTGTCTATGAGATTATGAATGATGAAGACCCTGTTAAAGAGGGTGATGAAGGTTACGAAGAATATGAGGACGAGGCTGATGCTTTTGCTAGTGGCATGAGAAGATTTGATGAACCATCAGCCTCAGTAGAAGAACCTACCAAAGAAATAAATTTGGGTATAGAAGAAGACCCTAGGATCGTCCTCATTTCAAAGAACTTTCCGCCATCCGAAGAGGAGGCGCTTATCTTGGTACTTCAAGAATACAAGGACATGTTTGCATGGAGTTATGAAGATATACCCGGACTAGACCCTGCGTTCGTTGAACATCGGCTTACACTTAAGCCAGGGTTTGTCCCGGTCAAACAGCGGTTGAGACGTTTCCACCCTAATATGGCTTTAAAGATGAAAGAAGAGGTCGATAAGCTACATAAGGCTAGATTTGTTAGAGTTGTCCTCTATCCTAATTGGGTGGCTAACATTGTCCCAGTCATGAAGAAAGACGGGAATGTTCGAATTTGTATAGACTTCTGGGATCTCAACCGCGCGTGTCCTAAAGATGACTTCCCCCTCCCTCATATTGATGTTTTGATTGACAACACGGCAGGATTTGAGACTCTCTCCTTTATGGATGGCTTTTCAGGTTATAATCAGATTCGCTTGGCTGAGGAGGATCAAGAGAAAACGTCGTTCACTACACCATGGGGAACTTATTGTTATGTGGTCATGCCTTTTGGACTTAAGAACGCTGGAGCCACTTATCAAAGGGCAATGATGGCAATTTTTCATGATATAATCCACATTTATATAGAGGTGTATGTGGATGACCTAGTAGTAAAATCAAGAACAATGATTGAGCATCCGGGGTTCTAGCTAAAGTCTTGCAAAGAGCACGGGAGTACAATTTGAAAATGAATCCCAAGAAGTGCGTGTTTGGTGTTTCATCAGGGAAGTTGCTTGGATTCATTGTTAGTAAGAGGGGTATTGAGATTGATCCCAACAAGGTGAAGGCCATAAGAGAAATGCCTCCTCCCAAGAATTTGAAGGAAGTTCGGGGATTAATCGGGAGGTTACAATTTATTCGCCGATTTGTCTCTCAGCATTCACAAAGATGTAAGCCATTCTACGAGCTTACCAAGCCGGGAGTCAAGTTTCTTTGGGATAACAAGTGTCAGGCGGCTTTTGACGGATTGAAGGATTATCTATCAAATCCTCCTGTCCTGAGGCCGCCAGTTCCGGGCAAACCACTTGTTCTTTATATTTCTGTCCTGGATGACTCTGTAGGTGCTGTCCTAGCCCAAGTTGACGAAGAAGGAAAAGAGAGGGCAGCCTACTACTTGTCGAAACTTCTCAACCCATGTGAGCAGAGGTACTCAGCCATAGAGAAGACTTGTGCAGCTTTAGTCTGGGTAGTTCAGAAACTCAAGCATTATTTTCTAGCTCACGAGGTTCATCTCATTGCTCGTATGAATCCAATCAAGTTCCTTCTTAAAAAATCTGTTCTCATTGATCGATTAGCACGATGGCAAAGATTCCTCTCTCAGTTTGACATCATCTACATTCAATAAAAAGTAATTAAAGGCTATGCCATAGCAGAACATCTTGCTCATCACCCTCTCCCCAGATTTGACCATGTTCGCTCAGAGTTTCCAGATGAGGAACTAACGTCCGTCAATCAATCCGATTCGATGTGGACGTTACATTTTGATGGAGCTTTGAATTCAAAAGGGAAAGGGATTGGTATTGTTCTTCTATCACCTGAGGGTATCACCATTCCGCTCGCCTCCTAGCTTGTATTTCCAGTTACAAGTAATATAGCTGAGTACGAAGCTCTTTTGGCCGGACTGGAGGCCGCTCATCAACTCGGTGTTACCCAATTACGAATTGTAGGTGATAGTCAGCTTATTCTTCGCCAAGTGCTCTTCAAGTGCCGCACGCTCAATCCTAAACTCAAGCCCTACCAAGAATTGACCTCTGCTTACACCAAGCTTTTCACCAAATTGATCTTCGTTCACGCCCCTCGTGACCATAACATTCTAGCTGATGCTCTTGCTTCTCTCGCATCTTCCTTGGTTCTCCTTCCCGAAAGGGATTCCCACTCCATCACTGTTCGTAAGCGGCTCATTCCCGCTATTCAAGACCCATCTTTTCTTAGGATTAAGGAGGAGGTGCTTAGGAAGATTGAGCAAGGCAGAATTATTGAGAATAAGGAGGTCATGCTATTGGACTTAGAAGAAGAATTGGATGATGAAGAAAAGCCGTGGTATTATGAAATTGCTAAATATTGCCAGGATCAATCATATCCTGAAGAAGCTACAGCGGAAGAAAAGAAAGCCATCCGAAGGGTTGCTCAACGATACACTCCAATTGGAGGTGTGCTTTATAGAAGAGGTCTCACTGGAGTTTTATTAAGATGCCTAGATGATGATGAATCTTAGAAAGTTGTGGAAAAGGCCCATTCGGGAGTGTGTGGTAGTCATGTCAATAGCTAGATGCTAGCTAAGAAGATCTTTAGGCTAGGTTTCTATTGGCTCACTCTAGAAGAGGATTGTTCTATCTATGTCCGAAGGTGTGTTAAGTGCCAACTGCACACCGACAAAATTCATTCTCCTGCTTCTTCACTCCATCCCGTATCCTCCCCATGGCCTTTCTCCATGTGGGCTTTCGATATCATTGGACATCTTGGTGATCCGACCCTCCTCACAAAACCAAAGTCATTCATACTGACGGCGACGGAATACTTCACCAAGTGGGCGGAAGCGGAAGCTTAAGTGGAGATAAAAGCATCAACCGTATGCAAATTCATAATGAAGAATATCATCGCAAGATTCGGCATCCCAAGTACCATCGTCACCGACAATGGACCGCAATTCATCTCTCAAGAACTTCAGGACCTCTGCAACAGGTATAACATTGCATTGCATCATTCATCTCCTTATTATCCGCAGGGCAATGGCCAAGCAGAGGTAACTAATAAGACTTTGATTAAAGTTGTCAAGAAAACATGTGAGGCTAACAAATTTGCGGATTGGCCAGAAAAATTGGTTGAAGCTCTTTGGGCCTATCGCACTTCCATTCGTACTCCTACCGGGCAAACACCCTTCGCCCTCACTTATGGAATGGAGGCGGTAGTTCCTTATGAAATTCTTGTTCCTTCTCTACGAGTACAATTGGACAAAGAATTCTCTATTGATGAGCGTCGTGAATCCCTCCTTGCCCAGTTGGAACTCCTAGATGAGAAGCGTCTGGCCGCCGCCGAGCATGCGCGTATTTATCAAAACAGGCTTTCACGTTTTTATCAAAAGAAAGTGATTGAGAGAAAATTCAAAGTTGGTGAATTGGTAATTAAAAGAATCTTTGTAAAATCGGGTAGACCTCGTTCAAAACTCCAACCTAATTGGGAAGGCCCCTTTATTATAAAAGATGTTTATCCTGGCAACGCTTATAAATTGATTAATGCTGAAGGCGAAGAGCTAACTCATCCTTGGAATGGTCTCTATCTAAAGAAATACTACCCCTAAAAAAAACTAAAAAAAGGAGATAAAAAAAAGAGAAAAAAAAGAAGAAAAAAAGAGCAAAAACAAAACAAAACAAAAATTGAAAATCTTGGAGGCTGGTATAGTACATGGGCCACGACACTGAAATAATCAAAATCCTTAATTCTTTCTTTAGTCTCGACGGTTTAACTCTTGGGTCAATTCACGCACACACTACACGCTTTATTCTTAAACTCGAGCAGCCCAGAATTCAAGGAAAGTCCGACCCAATCAAGAGTGTAAAAGCCTTACCTATTCTCTTCCTTTCGGCTCACGAGAGGGAACACAAGTTAGGGGTTACCAACCAAGCCTGCCCGCCGCCCTAGTAGGTGGAAGTCAGGGCCCAAAAGGGAACCAAATGCTTAAAGCCCAAGTACAATTAGGTCTTTATCTGTTTAAGAAAAGAAGAAAAGAAAAGGAAGTTATGATAAAAGAAAGCATGTCAAGAGGGTAAAGTCCCCGTAAGGAAAACCTTGGTCGTAAGCATGCATGAATTAGGGCAAAAAGAGCAACAAAATTTCCCTAAGCCGAAGACCGAATCCCAACAGGCATAAGGGCAGGGGAGGAGCGCGCCTCATTCTTGAAAACCTTTCGTAAGCTTTCTTAATCATTCTACTCTTCTCCCTCCATGGTGGGTTGTGAACTCGAAGAATGGCAAAGACCAACTAAGAAGGATGGGCTGCGAGAGAATATGAGTAAAAGCCTAAGTATAAATCACGTTGACTCTTTTGTTAAGTATATTGAGAAAATCTAATGAATTTTAGATTATGATGGTTAAGGTTTCAAAGCTCTATACCATACTCGCCTCCAAAATAAAAATTTTCAAATAGGCGTCCTTTTCAAAATTAAGTGTCACTTTCAAAACAAGAATTCAACAAAAAAAAGCATATATACCAATAATAAAAAAATGATTGTGGAATTTCAAGCCCTTTGTTTCTCATATGCTTGATTGCATTCTTGTATGGGCATCTTTTATTTTTAGTTTGCATTTGCTTGCTTGCATGACTCATTTTATATATACTCTTTGCCTTCATTGATTAAAGGCTTGGCCCCTTGACCCGTTATCAAGGTTAAAGTAAAGACATCCCTTGCTTATTGAGCAAGGGGCCAAGTCGAACAGATGAATTAACCCATTCGTTCAAGTGTGGAAGCACATGGTAAAAGTAAAAGACGGGAAAGAAAAGAAGGTACAAGTACACAACTACACAAGTGCTCAGGTAACAAAATCTGAATTTCATATATATATACATCATAAATGTCTGAGTACATGTGTGAGGGTGGAGGAGTACAAGTAAGTCTCTCAGCTCTCGCCTCCACCCTCCTCTCTCCTACTCTCTGCCTCACTCTCGTCCTCCCGACGAGGTGCTGGTGGAGGGGGCATGGGCCCCCGGGAAGTAGCTGGAGCTCGAGCCGGCTCCTCTGCCTTGCTCCTCTGCCGGAGAGAGAAACCCGCCACAAAAGTAGAGCTGGTGAAGCTATACCCTGCAGCTCACGCCCGCTCCCGACCTCGCTGAAGTCGCTCCTCGGTCGCTCGTAGCCGCTCCTGTGCAACGGCTAGCTGGGCCCTCAAGGCTGTAAGATCCCGATCGCAAGCTGATCGCTCCTCACGGTCACGGGCATGCTCCGCCTGGTGCTGCTCACGATCTCGGGCACGCTCCGCCTCGTACTGCTCACGGTCCCGGACACGCTCCGCCTGGTGCTCCTCGCGCTCCCGAGCACGCTCCCTCCGCTCCATCTCGAGGGCGACTCGCAGCTCCGCCACGTCCTGAGGCAACTCCTCTCGCCGCCTCAAGGCCCGCTCCAGCTCCACGACCCGTTGCTCACGGATCGCCAACTCTGTCCCAACCAAGGCAGCCCGGGTATGTGCCGCCTGTAACTGTGAAGACTACAAACATTCAAACAAATCATCAGTTCCACATTTAATGTAATAATTCAATAATTCATGGAATAAGCAACATACAATTGAAAATAAATAACTCACCTGCGTGGCCATCACCCGCTGTCCCTCCTCGATGCAAGTAAGAGCGGCCCGGAGCTCCTCGGTCTGTAAGAAAACAATTTTTATGAGTATATCACATAAATAATTTAATGCAAGGTTAAGTTTGAGTTTGAAATTTTCCCGTGAGGCGAGGTTGCGCTCTGCCGCCTCGGCCCGTGCCACTGCCCCTGCTAGCTGCTCTGCTAGTGCAGTCACCTCTGCACTAGGCCCTCTCGAGCTGGAGGCCTCTCCCGTCTCTCTCCCTACTGCTCCCTGCTGGGCACGCTGCATTCATTAAGATTGTTAGTGGCTAATCATCAATAATTTAAAAAAAATTCATATGCATATAGGAATAATTTAAACACTCACCAAGGTCTCAAGGTCTGCCCCTGTGGTAGCAAACTGTGCCTCTAGGCTGTGTAGGTGGGCATGTGCATCCATCACCACTATATCCCGCGCATCCTGCATTCACCATGTAGCAACCCTGATAAAAATAAGGTTTTTAAATAAATCAAATTAAAAATAAAAGATAAGTGAATAGATGACAAAGAGCCTAAATGAGTAAATCATTAATCAAGAGGAAAATAACGCCTTTTATCAAGGCGCTGATTCAAAAGGAAACGCCTCTGTGTAAGGCGTTAATTCAAATAGGACGCCTAGACAATAGGACGTCAAATCTCGAACGACGGGAAGATAAAATTAAGGAAAGGAAATGAAACGCCCTCTACCTGGGCGCGTTTTACATAAGTAACGACGCTTGACAAGGCGTCAATTTAAATTCGACGCCCTCGCTTAAGACGTTAATTCAGTTCGAGTTTCGTTCGACCCAGGAGTTTATCCAGAGCAAGTTATGGATGACTACGTCGAGGGTGGAATATAGTAAGGACTCTATCATGGAAGTATTACTTCCAATACAACTCTAACCCTATTAGGATCCCCAAAATCCTATAAATACCCTCCTAAATCAACCCTTGATCGCTATTTGGCGATCTGCTGCTGCTGTCATCAACGTGAAGAACAGGTAATGTTCTTCCTCTTTATTTTTGGTTGAGTGTGTTGAAAGAACGTTGATGTTCTTTTCCTTCCTCATCTTCCTATACAGGTTGTCTGTGTTGAGAAGACGATCACCCCTTTTTGACTGAAGATCGGGTGTTCTTCGTCCATCTCCTGCAAGTTATCTCTGTTCGAGAACAGAGCATCGTTTTCTTCTCCAAACCTTCATCCGTTCGTCAGTTAAATCTTCATAAGGTAGGTTTTCTCAAGAACGTAGCCCAAACTAGCTTAATCTCTTTAATAATATCTTCGATTCCCCATGCATATAGTTTTTTGTGGTTTCAACTATTTCTACGTAATTTTTAAAAGCCACGCCCTTTACCAGGGCGCTAGTTTGAAGAAGCGACCCACACTAGGGCGCTAATTCTTGTTTTGACGCCCTGCCCAGGAGTCGTCAATTTTATGAAATTAATAAATATCCACGTTTAATATTTAAAATCTATGTAACCATGAACAATATGTTGCATGACCATACCTGTGAAATCTTGCTATTTATCTTGTCATGACCATGTACCTCGTTTCCTGAAATTTCATTGTTTGAAAAATTGATAAATTCTTGAAATCACGACCTTATCAAGGTCGTTTCTTATTGAACTGACGCCCCAGACCAGGGCGCATACTGTAAAATAACGCCCTGTCCAGGGCACGTTTTTATTAAAACTTCCAGATTATTGATATTCTGTAAAATAGAAATATTGAAAGGACGACTGATGTATGCGTCGTCAAATGTAAAATAAACGCCCTGATTAAGGCGTTAATTTGATTAAAAACGACTTTTCCAAAGTCGCTATTTTCCTGCATTACTGTTTCAGTGATTACTGTTAAAACGAGAGTTTCATTATATATATATATATATATATATATATATATATATATATATATATATATCGGCACTATTACTCCACTCCGTGAGTATAGTCCCACGTTTCTACGACGATTTATCGCATTACCCTCTCAACTCTCATTGACATACAAGCTCTCTATTGGACATTCCGTTCCTTTGGACTAGCGAGTTAGTCATATAGACCTCCGTAAGACTCCTCGAGCCTTGGATTCCCTCAAGGCCGACTGAGCTGGTTGTACCATAAAAACTCATTACATTATTTGATTGTCATGTCACTCTAAAGAAACATGGTATACCGGCCCTCATGTTATGCAAAGTGTGTATCATGAGAAATCTCTTAATGGGATGAGGTTATCATGCCATTTGATGCTGTTCTTGTAAACCCCAATTCTATATCAACATTGTTATGATGTTCTTGTAGACCCCAATTCTATATTAAACTTGATGTTCTTGTGACCTCAATTCTATATAAAGAATGTCCATACTTGTTTGTCATGGTACCCAAGTTAGGGAACCAATTCCACCTAGTTTTTTTTATCGATAATCGTGATTGTGCCGTTATTATCGCATATCTATGTCAAGTGTCATATTTTGGACTCTATTTTATCAAAGTCTATCCTACGTGTCTACAAGCTTTATCCTTGAAATTCCATATTGGCTATACACAAAAGTGGATGTTAAAATACATGATTAATGCCTGCGCATATAGGGCCCGATCTGGTCCTGGGAGGAGCGCCCGAAAGTACTTGTGCCCATGAGAGTTGATTGATCACGGTATTGGCATTATACCGAAGTGCATGACTAGCTTGATTGAACATTCCACAAATCTTGTACTTGTACTTGACTTGATATTACGCGACTTGCGTGGCCCGAGAAAAGGGTAATTGTATACTTGCTTGACTTGAAACAAAATAGCCAATTTCCAACATGACATGATGAGTTTACTTGCTTGAATATCTTGATATCTTTTGATATAAGTTCTTGAAAGTTCATGACTAGTTCTTCTTGCTATCGTATGGATATACACTCGCTCTATCTTGTCGTTTTATGCGAGCATGCATAGCTATAGTGCATTCATGAAAGATGTAATTACTTAAACCCATTGCTAGTTCTTGAGATATAATTTCCTACTGAGCGTTCGCTCACTTAGTGTTTCCCTACTTTTCAGGTAAGTCCGACGATAAGGGAACTCAAACGGATGGGGAAAATCAAGAGTGAAAGAGATAGAGCTTCTTCCGTGTTATCTAGTCTTTTTCACATTTTCTTGAGTCAACTTTGTATTTTTCCTTTGTTTTAGTTAGTACTTCAAGGTTTGTAATAGACATATTCTTATGAAGGAATAAAGGACTGGGTTATCTTTACTTTTGCGCATCTCTGATTTTTGGTGTCGAATGCACTAATACTCTGATTGACATGATTGATATAAACTCGTCACGCGTCTCCGGGTATCTTCCGCTCTCGGGGCGTGACAGTTTTTGTGGTATCAGAGCCTAGGGTATTCAATTCCTAGGAAAACCCAAGTGCAAGGATCGGTACAATCCTTTAACCGGTGAGAATGGGTAGAACCAAGGGTTGAGTTAACTTAAAAGCCCTTAACACGAGTATATACTAATATAGTTATTGTAATTGTAGGATAATGGCTGCCGAACGTGCTCAGTGGCGCAACATGCAGCGTACACTACAAGGCATGACTCAGGTACTGCAACAAGTAGCACAAGGAGGTGCACAACGAGCAGGGAGTCTCCACCAAGTCTTCAAGAACATGAACCCTCCCAAATTCATGGGTTCTACTGATCCGGACGATGCAGAGCACTGGATCAGGGAGACGGAGCGTATATTCCGTGTTATGCAGTGCACGGATCAAGATAAAGTCTTACTAGCTACCTTTCAGTTGGAAAGGGATGCCCGAGGCTGGTGGGAATCAATAGAAGCTACTTTAAATCAAGACCAAGTTACTTGGGAAGAATTCGTTGAACGTTTCAACGCTAAATATTTTTCGGACCGAGTCCAAGAAAAGAAAGCTACCGAATTTGCCGCACTCAAGCAACGGTCATTATCGGTGGCGGAGTACGAGGCACAATTCTCTAGATTATCTCGGTATGCTAAGCACTTAGTTAACACCGAGAAGATGAAAGCTAGGAGGTTCCTTAATGGGCTCAGGCCCCAATATATTACCCAACTGGCGCCGATGGATATTCAAGTCTATTCGGAGATAGTGCGCCGAGCTCAGCTATTAGAAGACGCCACGGAACTATCTGATAGAATCCGTGGGAATGACAAGAAAGAACAAGTTACAAGTTCGGGTTCCTTTAAACCCAACTTCAAGAAGAGGCCTAGTAATGGAGGAACTTCCTCACAAGATCAGAAGTTTAAGAAGACCAAGCTCTTTTCCATCACCACTACCCCACCAAATATAGTGTGCAAGCACTGTGACAAGGCGGGCCATAGAGCAGAAGAATGCTGGAGGAAACTAGGAGCATGTCTCCGCTGTGGGAGCCGCGATCATCGAATTCCCGATTGCCCATTACTTAATGATCAAGCCGGGGACAGGAAGCACCCAGTAACCAAGAATGCTCATCTTCACGCAATTAAGGAGACCGAACAAGAAGAAGAAGGCGGACTAGTAGAAGGTACACTGAAAGTTTGTTCCAAGTCTGCACATGTCTTATTTGATACTGGTGCTTCACATTCAATTATTTCTAAGAAGTTCGCTGATCCGTTACCCCTAGAACCGGAATGGATAAAATTAGTCTTGTCTACTCCTCTAGGAAACGAGACTGATATTACACACCATTACCAGGACTGTGAAGTATTGGTTCATGGTAAGAATCTCCCTATCAATCTCATATGTTTAGACCTAAAAGAATATGATGTCATATTAGGAGCAAATTGGTTATCCATGTATCAGGCTACTGTGGATTGCCGCAATAGCAAGGTTACTTTCAAGGAATTTCCGGAGCTGGTCTATACTAGCCCTAAGAATCGGAGCAAGTCCCCTCTTATCTCAGCTCTCCGAGCTAGCAAACTAATAAGGAAAGGATGTGCATCTTTCCTAGCGTTTGTCACAATTAAGGAGAATAAGGAAACTAAGATAGAAGATATCCCAGTTGTGCAAGAATTTCCGGACGTAATTCTGGAAGATTTGTCTGGATTACCTCCACAAAGAGAAGTGGCCTTCACCATCGACTTAGTCCCTGGTGCTGGTCCAGTTTCGAAGACACCATATAGAATGTCCCCTGCCGAACTCAAGGAGTTAAAAGAGCAATTGATGGAACTCATTAAGAAGGGATTCATTAGACCAAGTACTTCCCCGTGGGGAGCGCCTGTATTATTTGTAAAGAAGAAAGATGGATCCATGAGGTTATGCATCGACTATCGACAATTGAATCATCTCACTATCAAGAATAAGTATCCACTGCCGAGAATCGATGAGTTGTTCGATCAAATTTCAGGATCCAAGTATTTTTCAAAGATTGATCTCAGGTCAGGATATCACCAATTAAGGATCAAGGATGATGACATTCATAAGACCGCATTCAGAAGCAGGTATGGCCATTATGAGTTTGTTGTTATGCCTTTTGGACTAACAAATGCCCCTGCTGCCTTTATGCAGTTAATAAATAGTATATTCAGGCCTTATTTGGATCAATTCGTGGTGGTTTTTATCGATGATATATTGATTTATTCCAAGACCAAGGAAGAGCATGAGGAGCATTTAAGGATTGCATTACAAATATTAAGGGCAAACCAATTATATGCAAAACTCAGCAAGTGTGAATTCTGGCTTGAGGAAGTGACTTTTCTCGGACATGTTATATCCAAGGATGGCCTATCAGTAGATCCATCAAAGGTTGAAGCTGTAAGAAATTGGGAAAGATCGACCAATGCTAGCGAGATCCGAAGTTTCTTAGGTCTTGCGGGCTACTATCGGCGATTCATCAAGGATTTCTCCAAGATAGCCGTACCACTCACTAGGCTAACTCGCAAGGAGATCCGTTATGAATGGAGTGAGGAATGTGAAAGAAGCTTCCAAACTCTCAAGGATCATCTTACTACAGCTCCTGTCTTAGCTTTACCAATGGAAGGAGAGAAATTCGAGGTATACACTGATGCTTCTGGCATTGGCCTCGGATGCATTCTAATGCAACAAGGAAAGGTTATAACTTATTCTTCTCGTCAATTGAAGAAGCATGAAGAGAACTACCCCGTCCATGACTTAGAATTGGCCGCGGTGGTATTTTCACTCAAAATATGAAGATATTATCTTTATGGAGTACAGTTTACTGTCTACTCCGATCACAAGAGTCTTAAGTATCTCTTCTCTCAGAAGGAACTAAATATGAGACAAAGATGTTGGCTAGAAAATCTCAAGGACTTCGACTTCAATATACAATATCATTCCGGAAAGGGTAACCATGTAGCAGATACCCTTAGTCGAAAGCCGAGAGCACTGTTAGCCAATTGTATGATTCAAGAATGGAAGTTGCTGGAGCAATTCTCTAAGCTCAATATAAGCATGGACACAGACTTTCAATGTGTCACATTATCTCACATAAGCATTCATCCAGACTTATTAACTGAGATACAAGCACTTCAGGATGATGACCCAATATTAGTAGAAATCAAGGGCAAACTAGAAGGACAATCTGATTTCCACATAACTTGTGAAGGAAGATTAATGTCCAGGAATAGAACTTGTATACCGGATTGTCCCGAGTTAAAGAAGAAGATCTTAGAGGAAGCTCATAGATCAAGGTACACGATTCATCCAGGATCAACCAAGATGTACCAAGATGTGAAGAGGAATTTTGGTGGCCCAACATGAAAAGGGAAATAGCAGACTATGTGTCACGCTGTCTCACTTGCCAACAGGTCAAGGCGGAACACCAAAAACTTGCTGGAAAATTACATCCTCTAGATATTCCCAAATGGAAGTGGGAGAATATTAGCATGGATTTCATTATGGCTTTATCTAAATCAAAAGGAGGACATGATGGAATATGGGTTATTATTGACCGATTGACTAAATCGGCGCATTTCTTGCCAATAAAGAGCCGATGGTCAGTTGATGTTTTGGCTGCATTATACATCAAGGACATAGTCAGATTACATGGTATTCCTGTTTCAATCGTGTCTGACAGAGATCCCCATTTTACTTCTCATTTTTGGAAGGGACTACAACATTCGTTGGGAACAAGGCTTAACTTTAGTACAGCTTTTCATCCTCAAACGGATGGTCAGACCGAGAGAACTAATCAGGTGGTTGAAGATATGCTCAGAGCTTGCATCATTGATTTCGATGGAAGCTGGCATGATCACTTACCGTTGGTGGAATTTACATATAATAATAGCTACCAGGCAAGTATACAAATGGCACCTTTCGAAGCTTTATACGGAAGGAATTACCGATCACCCTTATGCTGGGACGAAGTTGGAGAGAAACAACTGCTAGGTCCAGACATGGTAAGGGTTACCACTGAAAGAATACAATTGATTCGAGAAAGACTGCAAGTTGCTCAGTCTAGGCAAAAGGCTTATGCCGATACAAGAAGGAGAGATCTTGAATTCCAATTCGGAGATCATGTATTTCTCAAGATATCACCTGGACGTGGCATACGGAGATTTGGTGTTAAAGGTAAGCTTACACCAAGATTCATCGGACCTTTTGAGATATTAGAAAGAGTTGGCGAGGTTGCTTATCGCATCGCATTGCCTCCTCAATTGTCTGATGTACATAATGTATTCCACATATCTATGTTGAAGAAGTATGTACATGATCCATCACATATTATTGAACATGAAGACTTAGTTGTCCAGAAGGATCTCACATATGAACAGAAGCCCATAAAGATACTAGATCGTGAAGTACGTACCCTAAGGAATAAGGTTATTCTCATGTTTAAGGTACAATGGAATAAGAACTCCGAACATGAAGCTACATGGGAGACCGAGGAATTCATGAGGAAGCAATTTCTAGAATTATTTTAAGGTATATGCTCTACACTCTCCACTTATACATACTATTGAATTTGGGGACCAAATTATTTTAAGTGGGGGAGAGTGTAGCAACCTTGATAAAAATAAGATTTTTAAATAAATCAAATTAAAAATAAAAGATAAGTGAATAGATGACAAAGAGCCTAAATGAGTAAATCATTAATCAAGAGGAAAATAACGCCTTTTATCAAGGTGCTGATTCAAAAGGAAACGCCTCTGTGTAAGGCGTTAATTCAAATAGGACGCCTAGACAATAGGACGTCAAATCTCGAACGACGGGAAGATAAAATTAAGGAAAGGAAATGAAACGCCCTCTACCTGGGCGCGTTTTACATAAGTAACAAATTTAAATTCGACGCCCTCGCTTAAGACGTTAATTCAGTTCGAGTTTCGTTCGACCCAGGAGTTTATCCAGAGCAAGTTATGGATGACTACGTCGAGGGTGGAATATAGTAAGGACTCTATCATGGAAGTATTACTTCCAATACAACTCTAACCCTATTAGGATCCCCAAAATCCTATAAATACCCTCCTAAATCAACCCTTGATCGCTATTTGGCGATCTGCTGCTGCTGTCATCAACGTGAAGAATAGGTAATGTTCTTCCTCTTTATTTTTGGTTGAGTGTGTTGAAAGAACGTTGATGTTCTTTTCCTTCCTCATCTTCCTATACAGGTTGTCTGTGTTGAGAAGACGATCACCCCTTTTTGACTGAAGATCGGGTGTTCTTCGTCCATCTCCTGCAAGTTATCTCTGTTCGAGAACAGAGCATCGTTTTCTTCTCCAAACCTTCATCCGTTCGTCAGTTAAATCTTCATAAGGTAGGTTTTCTCAAGAACGTAGCCCAAACTAGCTTAATCTCTTTAATAATATCTTCGATTCCCCATGCATATAGTTTTTTGTGGTTTCAACTGTTTCTACGCAATTTTTAAAAGCCACGCCCTTTACCAGAGCGCTAGTTTGAAGAAGCGACCCACACTAGGGCGCTAATTCTTGTTTTGACGCCCTGCCTAGGAGTCGTCAATTTTATGAAATTAATAAATATCCACGTTTAATATTTAAAATCTATGTAACCATGAACATAATATGTTGCATGATACCTGTGAAATCCTGCTATTTATCTTGTCATGACCATGTAGCTCGTTTCCTGAAATTTTATTGTTTGAAAAATTGATAAATTCTTGAAATCACGACCTTATCAAGGTCGTTTCTTATTGAACTGACGCCCCAGACCAGGGCGCATACTATAAAATAACGCCCCTGTCCAGGGCGCGTTTTTATTAAAACTTCCAGATTATTGATATTCTGTAAAATAGAAATATTGAAAGGACGACTGATGTATGCGTCGTCAAATGTAAAATAAACGCCCTGATTAAGGCGTTAATTTGATTAAAAATGACTTTACCAAAGTCGCTATTTTCCTGCATTACTGTTTCACTGATTACTGTTAAAACGAGAGTTTCATTATATATATATATATATATACATATACATATACATATCGGCACTATTACTCCACTCCGTGAGTATAGTCCCACGTTTCTACGACGATTTATCGCATTACCCTCTCAACTCTCATTGACATACAAGCTCTCCATTGGACATTCCGTTCCTTTGGACTAGCGAGTTAGTCATAGAGACCTCCGTAAGACTCCTCGAGCCTTGGATTCCCTCAAGGCCGACTGAGCTGGTTGTACCATAAAAACCCATTACATTATTTGATTGCCATGTCACTCTAAAGAAACATGGTATACCGGCCCTCATGTTATGCAAAGTGTGTATCATGAGAAATCTCTTAATGGGATGAGGTTATCATGCCATTTGATGCTGTTCTTGTAAACCCCAATTCTATATCAACATTGTTATGATGTTCTTGTAGACCCCAATTCTATATTAAACTTGATGTTCTTGTGGACCTCAATTCTATATAAAGAATGTCCATACTTGTTTGTCATGGTACCCAAGTTAGGGAACCAATTTCACCTAGTTTTTTATCGATAATCGTGATTGTGCCGTTATTGTCGCCAATCTATGTCAAGTGTCATATTTTGGACTCTATTTTATCAAAGTCTATCCTACGTGTCTACAAGCTTTATCCTTGAAATTCCATATTGGCTATACACAAAAGTGGATGTTAAAATACATGATTAATGCCTGCGCATATAGGGCCCGATCTGGTCCTGGGAGGAGCACCCGAAAGTACTTGTGCCCATGGGAGTTGATTGATCACGGTATTGGCATTATACCGAAATACATGACTAGCTTGATTGAACATTCCACAAATCTTGTACTTGTACTTGACTTGATATTACGTGACTTGCGTGGCCCGAGAAAAGGGTAATTGTATACTTGCTTGACTTGAAACAAAATAGCCAATTTCCAACATGACATGATGAGTTTACTTACTTGAATATCTTGATATCTTTTGATATAAGTTCTTGAAAGTTCATGACTAGTTCTTCTTGCTATCGTATGGATATACACTCGCTCTATCTTGTCGTTTTATGCGAGCATGCATAGCTATAGTGCATTCATGAAAGATGTAATTACTTAAACCCATTGCTAGTTCTTGAGATATAATTTCCTACTGAGCGTTCGCTCACTTAGTGTTTCCCTACTTTTCAGGTAAATCCGACGATGAGGGAACTCAAACTGATGGGGAAAATCAAGAGTGAAAGAGATAGAGCTTCTTCCGTGTTATCTAGTCTTTTTCACATTTTCTTGAGTCAACTTTATATTTTTCCTTTGTTTTAGTTAGTACTTCAAGGTTTGTAATAGACATATTCTTATGAAGGAATAAAGGACTGTGTTATCTTTACTTTTGCGCATCTCTGATTTTTGGTGTCGAATGCACTAATACTCTGATTGACATGATTGATATAAACTCGTCACGCGTCTCCGGGTATCTTCCGCTCTCGGGGCGTGACACACCACATATTAATTGCATGATAGATATACAAAGCATTTACATTTAATTTAGAAATAAGTGCATTCATACATACCCCTAAGACCCTCATCTGGGGTCGGCCGGCGTAAACCTCCCAGTAGCGTCGGAGGTACTCGGAGCTGTCGGTCGCCTGTGAAGTGACCCGAGTCCCGCAACGCTGCCAGTCTGCGTACTGGTCCAAGAACCGCACTCTCCAGTCGATCGCTTTCGTGCGACCGCGCGTCTTCTTGCCTACTCCCCGTGGCTCTCCCACCTCGATCCACTCCTGGTGTAGATCGAGGGTCCTCATCACCAACCTAATCCGTAACGGCTCAATCTCGTTCAGGCAATGAACCCAAAGTTCATGCCCAAAACGAGGTCGGCCCGCTACGACCCACGGCTCGCCCTCGTCGGTCATTCCTTCATAGGGTCTCCACCTCACCTGCATTCACAAACATGCATTCACATCATCATATCATCATCATATTTCACATAAAAACAAAAATAAAAAAATTTACATCATATCAAGCATACGTACCAGTGAGGCGGGGAAGTCTCGAAACTCCCGTCGTAACACTCGCAACTCGTAGGCGAGTGGGGCTCCGATCACCACCGGTAGCCAGCGCCGTGCTAGAGGGAAGGACCCCTCATCTCCAGGCCGTGAGTCGACGCGTCCCATCGGCATGTACAAGTGACTTCATATCTGCATTCATGCATTGCATTAGTAAATCATTCATATGGATATGCATTCTAATAAGAAAAATAACAAAAAATGCATACCTGAAGAAAAGGTGAAAAGCCACTGACTGTCGTCTCTCGACCTGTCCCCGTGGACAGGTCGGCTATCAAGTGCGCCAGCAGCGCTGCCCCCCAGGCGTATCTGCCCACGCCCTCTAAGTCCTCGAGTATCCCTAGGAAGCGGCAGTTGATAACATCACCCTTCGTGCCGAGCAGCAGCCTCCCGAGCATCAAAAATAGAAACCTCCTCAAATCTCTGTCTGCTCTCTCCCTGTCAGCTGGATCCTGGCAATAGGCAGCCCTAGCCCCATCTATCAATCTCTGCAAAAACTGCTCTAAGGACTCCCTAGATCTCTGCCTAGAGTCCCCCAACCTCATAGCTATGGTAAGGTCGGTGCAGAAAACGGTCCTACACTCGCTCGGTGTCTCGTACACCGTCTCTAGCCCTAGTAGCCTCTGGGTAAGCTCACTATAATCAGGTAGGGTGATCCCGCTCACCGCCTCTCCATCTATCCTCAGCCCAGTGATCCTAGTGACATCCTCCAAACTAGGAACCATATGCCCCCATGGCATCAGAAACGCCCGGCTAGATCTATCCCATCTCTCTCTCAAAACCTGAATCAAAGGCAGGTCTGGTCTGACTGGCTCAATGCTAAGGAAAGCACCAAACCCCATAGCATCTATCCTAGCTCTCTGAAACTCGGGGAGTCCGTAGTACGCTGCCCGAACTTGGACCCAGGAAATCCGTGTCCTCATCAGCCCCTGCACGCATATAAAAGAACTTTTTGCTTAAGTTTTCATGTGGAAATTCATTTAAGCTCATTAACTGTGATATTTGCTGTTTGGGTAATTAACGACCTACTGTGGGTCGTGGTTTTCATGATTGACGCCCCTGAGGGCGACGTTATTTCCAAATAAGTTTCGGGTGATACTGTACGTTCATTTAATTAACGACCTAGACCGGGTCGTTGTTTATCTAAGTGATGCCCCTATGGGCGACGTTGTTTTGAAAGTGATATTCTAAAAATTTGAAAAATTTAGAATTGACGCCCAACCCTGGGTCGTAAGTTATCTAAGTAACGCCCCTGTGGAAGGGCGCGGTTCATGAAGTAACTTTCTATCCTAAATTGCATCTCTGGAAAATGTTGAATTGACGGCCACCCTGTGGTCGTTACCTATCTAATTAACGTCCCGATGGGGGGCGTGGTTTTCCTGGGGTTTCAAGATTTTAATGTGCGAAATTGAAATAACAGAAATACATACATTTTAAATTTAAATGAAATCACAGGGAAATAATAGCATGGTGTAAAAACATGATAAATTTGAAATAACGACATGCTGCAGGGCGGCGTGCCTTTCATGCGATTAATTATTTCAGATATAATTAACGACCCACTGTAGGACGTCATTTAAATTCACGACACCCCTGGGGGCGTCATTTTACTGTGTCTCTGGTTTTGTCATGCCCGAGGGCTATGGAAATAGGGAAATAATGGAAATAAAATAAAAAAATGGAGAATAGGGGTATGAAGGCCTACCTTTTGACGTTCGGGACCGATCAACCCCCCGTAGAGGGGTTGTCTTGGTTGCCTTGGTCGTCGGAGTTGGCCGGGCCGACGGGCCACCGCCGCCGCCACCTCCGGTTCTCCTTCTTCTTCCTCACCATCTCTTTCTCCTTCTTGTCCTTCGCCTCCTCCTTCTTCTCCTTCGCCTCCTCCTCTTCTTCTTCATTTCCTTCTTCTTCATCATCTTCTTCTTCTTGTTCGTCTCCTTCGTCTTCTTCTTGTTCTTCTGCGTCACCGGCCGCCGCCGCCGGTGTCTCTTCGGCCGCCGCAGGAGGGACCCCCTCTATGGCTGTTTGTTCGTCTTCTTGGTCCACCACGTCGGGGGCCATGACCCTCTAGCGTTTGGGAGCGCCGCCAGCCATCGGTTTGAGAGGAGAGTGAGAGAGTAGAAAGAGTGAGAATGAGAGAGAGGGAAATAGGGGCTCGGTTAGGGTTTGCAGGAGGGAGGGAAAGAGAGAAGGAGATGAACGAGAAAGGAGAAAAGGGGAAAGTAGGGTTTAACGGTCAAGAATAATTGACGTCCGAGTGGAAGGCGTCTCTTTTTAAATTGACGGTTTGAAGAAAGGCGTGGATTATAGATTTGACGCCCTGAGGCTGGACGTCAATTATTATTTGCATGGGGATTTTCAATCGTCGTCATACGCATTGATGGGAACTGATTGATGTGAGTGGGCGTCATTATTACCCCTTTGAATTTGACGACGAACAGAGCGGGCGTCCATTCTTTAAGACGCGACGTGAGTAAAGGCGTGTTTTCTAAGAAATTAAGGAATTATTTCAAAAATTATTTGAAAATTTGAATTGATTAACGCCTTGTTTGAAGACGTGAGTTAAGAAACGCCAGTGCCTTGGGCGTCAATTATGAGTTTGAAATATAATGGACGGCTTCAACTGAGGCGTGTCTTAAGTAATTAACGCCGTTGATAGGGGCGCTGTTCAGAACAGAAGGACCGAGACTCCTTGTTATCAGACAGAATTACTTGAAATATCAGAACTGATCACTTTCATACATTGCTTTGGCTCAGCTAAAAGAAGAATTCTTATTGCATTCATAAAAGTCTTTGATTACATTCTCTAAGTCACTGTGGGCCTTATCTTCTTGAGAGCCAGTACATATGCTTTACATTTGTTCTCTTCTTCTTCAACATGAGTCTTGGATTTGTGGAGAAGTGCCACTTTCCATTGAGCCATTATGGTCCTGATTTCTTCATGGTCACCACTTGAGCATATCTCCCTTTTCTTGATTGGAGGAAGGTGAGAAGGCCCTTCGAAAAGATGCCGAGGAAGCCCGAGTTCTGGGAGGCATCGGTGTGCGTTGTAAAGGATGAAGTCGGTCCCGCCAACCAAACGGAGCTCGATGCCGGAGGATAACCTTGAGCGAAGTTCTTGAGTTTTGAGAAAACCCGGTGTGCATGTGAAATTACTCTTTGTTATTGTTTTGAAGTAATCTCTCCATTCATTCCTCTTCTTGAGCCTGGGAACTCTATTAGTAACTCTTTCACATAAGCCCAATGAGCTTGTCATGTACCTAAGTGGGCTCTTGGAGAAGATTTTGGAGGCCGCTTGGTTTGCTTGACATGGATCAAACTTAAAATGAAAATCTATCCAACAAGCTAGAAGAAGCATTGATCCGAATAAGGGCCGTCCTAGTGAAGCCGAGGTGAGCCCATTGTATAGGTTGGCTAGTATTGCCCCACCTATTCTCTTTCCCTCCCACATGCTTGCTATTGTACTCAAGTGTTGTTCCTCTAAATGATCCTCTAATGAAGGGAAGAATAAAGCTCCACCTACACATATGACAAACCCCTTCATCACTCTCTCCGAAAGGGCTTCATCTCCTTGAGCCTTATCCATGTTTTTATATACCCAAGAAGCCAACTTCAAAAGATTGATTCCCTTGTTGGCCTTCATTTGATTCACCAAATTTGAGCTTTGGACAAAACTCATGAGCATATCATGGGCTTGTATGGGCTTAGTCATATGGGCCATTTTTGTTTCCTCTCCTTGCTTCATCTTCTTCAAACCCAAGAGCATCTCCACTTCTTCTAGGAGGATGGTTGCTTCAAAGGTTGGGAATAGAAAAGTATGGGTGTGAGGGTGCCATAATTCTATAAGAGCTCCAATGGAAGCCCAATCAAGATGGATGTCATTGTAATGGGTAGCTTGAGTGATGAGGCCTAGAAGGTTCCACTTAGCAAGGAAGGATCTCATGTCTAGAGAGAGCTTGGAGAGTAGCAAAGG
Organism: Amorphophallus konjac; assembly: GCA_022559845.1. Classification (NCBI taxonomy): domain Eukaryota; kingdom Viridiplantae; phylum Streptophyta; class Magnoliopsida; order Alismatales; family Araceae; genus Amorphophallus; species Amorphophallus konjac. The sequence continues at coordinate 43,577,981 of CM040128.1, forward strand.
AAGCCACTTGACCTTTAGAAACTTTCTTGGACCAGGAATAATGGGGTAATCCTGAAAACATAAAAAGAAAGAAGAAGAAGGAAGAGAATAATAATCAGAAATTTTGAACAGAAAGAAAGACAGTACAAAATAAAAGCTTCAACATCGAGAACACTTACTTGGCCCTTGGTGATTTTCTCACTTATATGGCCCGACAATTCAGCAATTCTTGGAAAATTCATCCTTGGCTTTTTGGAAAGCCTTTGCTGCATCAGTTGATTCATCATTTTGACAGTATTGCTGGTTATTCTGCTTCTATTCCTCTGTCTGCTTGACAAAAAAAATAGCTTCGATGCTCTGTTCTACTTTTGCTTGGTTCTTTCTGTCCACTTAACAGAAGATAGCTTCGTCTCTATGCTTCGATGGTCTTGATGCTTGAAAAAACACAAGCAGTTACCTTTTTATAGTGTTTCGAACGTTAATGAGTATCATGGTTTGAGTTTGAATCAAACAGTTTGTTGGAAGTTTAGTTCCGAGATGGAAACGAAAACAGGTAATTGACGACTCGCTGTTTGGCGTCATTTGTTAAATTGACGACATCCTCAGGGTCGTCATTTATCTAGCGCCTCCATGGAGGGCGTCATTTGCATTCAAATTCCAAGTTAAACCTCAATTGCAATTAACGCCTCCGAACACGTCGTCATTTCTTAATTTGACGCCTACCAGAAGGGTCGTCATTTTCTGAGCTTGTGCGTTTAAATTACTTTGGTTATTTCATGAACTTAAGTGCTGTCATATCATGATTAAATTACTTTTATCAAGCACTTATGATCGTATTTTGAGCTGATGATCTTTTGAGCTTTGAAGTGCAGGTTGTGCAAGTCTGAGCATCGTGGGTGCAAAGTCGCTAAGTCTATACACTCTAAGCATTCCATTCATAAGTCTGTACATTGCACTCACCCAAGTCTATACGTTCCATTCCCTTCACCAAGTCTATACATTCCATTCCCTTCACCAAGTCTATACATTTCACCATTCTCAAGTCTATACATCCTTCACCAAGTCTATACGTTCCATTCCCTTCACCAAGTCTATACATCCCATCCCTAAGTCTATACATTCTCTGAGTCTATACATTGCCAAGTCTGTACATTCATAAAGTCTATACGTTCCAAAGTCTATACACCCCATTCCATAAGTCTATACAATGCTAAGTCTACACATTTATTCTTCATCCATAAGTCTATACATTCCAAAAGTCTCAACGTTCCAATAAAAATTCATAAATTCTCAAAATTCCCATAAAAATTCATAAATTCTCAAAATTCTAATAAAAATTCATAAATTCTTAAAATTTCAATAAAAATTCATAAATTCTCAAAATTCTAATAAAAATTCATAAATTCTCAAAATTCCAATAAAAATTCAAAAAAAATTCTCAAAATTCCAATAAAAATTCATAAATTCTCAAAATTTCAATAAAAATTCATAAATTCTCAAAATTTCAATAAAAATTCAATAAATTCCAAAAATTCTAAAATTCTCAAAACTCCAAAAAAAATTCCAAATAAATCCAAAAAAAATTTCTAAAAATTCAAATCAATTTTGTTGAGTATGCTTTATGCATCTTTATATCATGGCTAATGAAATTTTGAGTGCAGGTTAAGAAGCTCTTGGTCCCATCAACTGGGCCTCGGCATCCAAGACCCACGGTGACTGCACCTCATTTCTCAGTTCCCACATGCTCATGTTATCACCACCTTCTTGTATGCATTCCTGTATGCATTGTTACTATATGATATTCTACACTATTATAACATATCAAGGACCTTGTGGTTCTGATGATCCTGGAATTTGAGTTCCCCTTCATCAAGAAAAAAAACAGTGATAATTCCAGGGGAATCTTGATCACACGGATAGGCCGTTGTGCCATTCAAGGTTTGGGAGGATGGTTCCTCTTTCTGAGTTGATGCGTGGACAAACGGGCTTCGACTTAGTATCAACTCAGAGATCTGGATTCTTGACTAAATCTAGATGGTTTAACAATATTATCCTTGATTATCTTTTATTTTAGTTTGTTTTAATTTTTCCTTTAGCCCAGCATGCATCATGTAGGACTTTGAGCTTAATGATGAAAATCTTCATATTACACCAATAATGAAGGTCGCTCGTTCTTAATTGAGTTGACATGAGATATTCCATTCCAAATCAAGTACTTTATTCTCCTTGAAGCTGCTCAGGCTGGTCCCTTGAAAATCGTCCCTTTGCTAGATACTTATCTCAATTCACTTTACTTTTCTGCAAATCCACATTGGTTGTAGCACGTCCACATTGGCTGGTAACCGCTCTCCAATGGTGCCTCCCTGTCGTGCCCTCGCGCACATTTTGCTTATTTAGTTTACTCTCCTTTATCCAGCTGATTGATGCTTTCTCGAATTGTCCGAGTTGTTTCATTCAGAATCTTGGAAAGATTTCCGACACTTAGTGTCAGAGGCGTGTCACATCACACCTTGGCATCTACTTATCAGTTAGTTCCATTTCATTCCGCTTGTTTCACTTCCACTCCATTTCGTCTCACTCCCTTACAAAGCAGACGCCAAGGCGGGGCAGCTGTAGACACGCTAAAATTGATGCTATGTTGAGTAAATCTCATGTCAACATGTGACTCCCCAAAGCGGACTTCAATATTAATTTAATATGAAATTTTTCTTTTTTATATATAAATTAATTGTGATTTCTTATTTTTTTCTTGGGAAATTGAATTAACGCCCTGATCAGAGGCGCTATTTAAAATTGACGGCATGGCCAAGGGCGCCTCTTTTAACAATGGACGACTACCAATACGGGCGTCATTTTCTGGATTTACTGAAAATTCAGAATTTCAAATAAAATAAAAATTGAAGAATTAACGTCTTTCATAAAGGCGTTGATTATTTGACGTCTGTCTGGCAGGCGTCAGTTGATAATTTTAAATAAGAAAATTAATCATTTCTATAATTAAATCCAAGAATTGACGCCCTTATGGATGTCGTTATTTTAATTAACGCCTTTGGGCGTGTCGTCATTTTGGAATTGACGCCCTTAAGGGGGTCGTCATTTCCACTTCCGTCTCCCTTTCGCCCCCTTCTTTCCAGTAATGGTTCCTTCTCCATTTTGAGCCTTGTGTTCGAATATGAGGGGAGTTTCTTGATGGAGAATCTTTGCCATGTTTTGATCCTTGTTCTCCAAGGATCTTAACCCTATAAATACCCCCCCAGGGTCTCTTCGCGCGAGGGCAGATAAAAAGAGAAGAGTTAATGAGAGAACACAAGAGAGCAGAGCTGAAAAGAGAAGAGTTAGAGAACAACAAGAGCAGAGAGAGCTGACAGAGAGAAGAGTGTCTTATTTGTTTTGCAGGTTCTTCATCCAAACGAGCTCTCCTTCCAGGCGATTCTCTTCTTCTTCCACAGATGAACCACTGCAGTTCCATCGCATACTGAAGCTCTCCTCCGTTTACTGCTGCACGCACAGCAGAAAGGAATCCTTCCTTTTGTTATTTAGTTGTTATTTTCGTAACATCATCACACATCCTCCCTCCCTCTAGTTCTTGTTAGATCTCATACTCTACATATCATTGCTTAGCATTGCATCCATATTTTTCAAACCTTGTTACTCCTCTTAGGGGTTTTTAAAAACCAAAACACACAAGGTGTGTTCATGTTCATGTTCAATTTGATTAATTTCATAATCTTAGAACTTTGATACTACACCCTTTGGCTAATCCACTCTTTTATTTGATTTGTGTGTTCTTGCAAGGTAATCAAGACTAAGAACCCCCTTCATCGGTCGGCCGGTAGAAGGAGGAAGAAAGGGTTCACAATCTCCCCCGCTTAACACAAGGTACTCGCGATCATCCTTTTTCTTATTTGAGGTAACCCCTCTGGCGATCACATTCCCCTTTAGCATCCCACGCATGCTCTTCCTTTCACCATTAAAATTTTAAGCTTTAGAAATTGAGTTTTGGTTTCATTCCCCTTTTCTTAAGTAGATTTTTCTTAGAATCTACAGTCCACTAGCTCAATAATTCTCGCTATCATCTTCATGCTCGTCCCTCTAGGCGTCCCTCTCCTCTCCCCTGAGGTGAGGGTCCCTCAGGAGTCTTCTAGGGCTCCGTGAAGCAGTAGTCCCCTCACCCCGTGATACCTGCTCCACAGTAGTGGCTCACTGCTGCTCCCCTGGCGTGGCGAAGAAGCCACTGATAGAAAGGTGGCCAGACTGGCGGAGTCGCGTCCCGAACTCTCGTGCTCTCTCGTAGCGCGTCTCCATCACTCCTAACCTCTACCCCATAACCTGAAGGCCTAACTGGAGCTCCCTCACCTGGGCCTCCAAGGCCTTCCTCTCATCCCGATCTTGTTGTCGCTCGGCCCTTCTTTCCTCCCTCTCTTTCTCCCTCTCCTCTCTCTCTCTGCCTCCCTCCTCGCCACCTAGAGGAGGACCCTTGACTCCAGGATGTCCGGAGACGGCCTCTCTTCATCGTGACGCCGCAGCTCTGCTATGGTTGCTACCCAAGCATCACACTCCTCTTCAGCCCGGGTTGTGCGGGCCACTACACTGGCAAGTTGCTCCCGGAGGGAGGTGATCTCCAGAAAAGGAGCCTGAGAGCTGGAAGATGATCCGCCGGCCATCCCTGCCATCGCTGCCTGCCGGGCACGCTGGAACAGACAAACAACAACCATCAGTTAAGCCCCGAGATTACAAATATATATATATATATATATATATAATAAAAAATAGGGCCCTTCTTTCACCTCTGTCCATCTCCCGAGTTGAAGAAGCCCCACATGGCTCTCCCTGCAAGGCCGTAAGCAGACGGCTCTCTCCTGCACTGGCGCACCACCTTGCTGCCCGTCCTGGAATTGGGCAGGGAGACGTATGCACCGATCTTCAAGCTTTACCTTGCCGCGTCTCTCTCCCAAGACCCGGTTCGGCTCATCAGCACTCGCCCACTCATCGACCAAGACCGGGATCCTTGTCATACCCTACGCATCAAAAGGAAGAGCCACGTCAAAAAAAAAAAACCGCGTCTTTTGTCGAAGACGCGTTCATCATTCCAGTACAACGCTCACCGAACCCTCTTTTCCCTCTCTACTTGTTCGCTACAAAACTAAAAGAAATTAAAAGAGGGGGAGATCGAGCAACTTACAAGGCCATGCTTGCCTCCCTCCATGCCTTCGGGCCCCTCAGGTCCCTCGAGTGCCAGAAGAGGCCCTTCCTCTTCCGTGGCCGCCTCTCTCTGCTCTTGCACGACCCTCCTTGGGCGAGGAGTTCCTCGTCCCCCTCTCCCTTCACCATGGTTTGGCTCACCGTACTCCATGGATCAAGGATGAAAGAAGACGAAGCTAGGCGAGCAAATCTCGACGAGAGGAGGAGTTGTTTGTGGGTGAAGTAAGGAAAGAGAAAGACCGCCCCGCGGTTCTCAGTGATTTAAATTTGAATTCAAAAGGTTAAAACGCGTCTTCTCGTCTAGACGTCCCAAATGAGGGAGGGGAAGACGGTATGCCCCCGCGCAAGGTGTAATTCCCCATTGTTGGGGCAAGATCCTGCAAAGCGTGTCACGAGGAGATAAGTAAAGAAGAAGAAGCATGAGGGAAGAAACGTACACAAGGCTGGCCAGCGTCGGCCATGCCCAGGTAGGGCCTCCATACCACCTGCATCACCATCATGCACCATATCAGCCCCCACCCTAATAAACAAAGTAAATGCACAAAAAAGATCGTATACATCATACCATGGTCTCAGGGTACTCGGTCAGCTCACGTCGAAGCGATGTCAGCTGGTAGCTGCGTGGTGCCGTGGTCGTGACCGGCCTCCACCGCCGCGTTAGGGGGATGGCTGTCCGGTGCCATTGCCTGGCTCTACCCATCGGAGGTAGTAATAACTCCATACCTGCATCCATCATACATCATTAGTACAAATAATTGCATGACTGTAAACTAGGAATCACGGTAAAATACACAAGTGAAATGTTCACCAGGAGAAAAGGCGCGAAGCCGCCGACTGTCATCTCCTTCTCTACACCCTAAGAAAGATCAACAATCAAGTTGGCGAGTAGGGCTGCTCCCCACGCATAGTGCCCCACTCGGTCTAGGTCCGCCAGGATCCCGAGGAAACGACAGTGGATGTCGTCCCCCTTCGTCCCCAGCAGAAGGCGGCCCAGTAGAAAGAAGAGGAACCTCCGGAGGTCCAGGTCCGCTCACTCTCGGTCGCCTGCGTCCTGGCTGAAAGCTTGCCGAGCTGCTCCCTCTAGCCGCACTAAGAACTCTGCTCCGCTCTTGCTGACGCGCTGACGCGAGTCCACGAATCCGAGCGCCTCCATGATGTCCACCCGGCCGACTGTCCTGTTGTCTCTGTCACTCGCGCTCGTCTCCAGCACTAACAGCTCCAAGGCACTCTCTCTGTAGTCGGGGTAGGTGAACCCACTGACAGCCTCCCCGTCCACTCGTAGTCCGGTGATCCGGACTACGTCCTCCAGCGTCGACACCATGTGCCCCCAGGGCATCAGGAACGCTCGACTCGGCGCATACCATCGCTCCCTCAACGCCTGGACAAGGGGCAAGTCGAGCCGGAAGGGCTCAATCTGCAAGAACGCCCCGAACCCCATGGCATCCACTCGGGCCCTCTAGAAGTCTGGTAGCCCTCGGTACGCCGCCACTATCAGGAACCAGCTGATCCGACTCCTCATCATACCCTGCAAACCACAAAAATAAGAAAATACAGCAGAGCCACAAATAAAGAACAACACGATGCATATATATTTTAAAAAAAGATAAGAGAAAAAAAAAAGAAAGAAAAAAAAAATTTAGACGCGTCATAAGTCTTTGATGCCTCAATAAATTCTTTTATATATGTATATATTTATTATATTAAAATAATAATAATAATAATAGACGCGTCAAAGTAATTTGGCGCCTCACTTTTTTAATATTATTAATATTATTATTTCGTATATATAATTTAAAAAATAATAAAAATATATAATTTAAAAAATATAAAATAAAATAATAGATGCGTCAAAGTATTTTGACGTCTCACTTTTTTTAATATTATTATTTCGTATATATAATTTTAAAAAAATTTTGAGGCGTCCACCTCCATAGACGCCTCAATCATTCCTTTCCCACAACCGTTCAAACCTCGTCTCTCGCCCCATTTTTCGCATAAAATCACAAAATAATATAAAAAGAGGGAGTTCTAGGCGGCCTACCGGGTCATGCTCTTCCTCTCCTGCTCCACCGGACCCCTCGGGGCCCTCCACGGCCAAGGGAAACGCTTCCTCTTCCACGACGGCCTCCTCCTCCACGGCAGGCTCCTCCGTGCGATCCCGGGACCTCCTCGGCCGACGAGCAATCCGTTTCTGCTTCTCACCTCCCTGGCTCGATCCACCGCGTTCTATAGACTCAGATTAAAGGAGGAAAGGTCGAATGGGGAGAAATGAGAGGTTTGGGAGAGACGAGGGTCGTCTGTTTGGTTGGGAAGAGAAAAGGCCGCGTAAGCGACCTTTTAAACAAAATTTCGAATTTTTTTGACACGTCCATACGCCTGGACGCGTCAATAATAATAAAAAAAAGTGGGGCGTCTAGGCGCCTGGACGCGCCCATATTAAAAAATAATAATAAAATTTTTTTTTGGGGCGTCCATAAGTCTGGACGCGCCTATATAAAAAAAAGAAAAGAAAATTTTGGAGCGTCCAGATTCATGGACGCGTCCATAAAAGAAGAAAAAATAATAAAAACAACAATAGTAGTAATAAAAGGGGGGAAGAAAATTAAAAAAAAAAGAAAAAGAAAAAAAATTAATAATGTTGATAAAAATAAATTAAATAATAATAATAATAGTGATAAAATAAAATAAAAATATAAATAATAATAATAATAATATTTACGCGTCGAGTACATTAGACGCGTTCAAAAAAGAAGGGAGAATAATAAAAGGAAATGAAGGCTGAAAATATTAAAAAAAATTTGCACACAATAACTTCTCATTTATTTCATTAAGACAAGTGAGTGAGCTACATTAGGGGCTTTGGCGCTTTAGGCCTTAACTTCCCCAGTTCTGTTACATAAGCCCTCCACAGCTCGCATTCTTCCTCTATATGCACTAATGCCATTCCCAAGATGCTCGTCTTCCACGACACTTTGATGACATGCACCTCCTTTGCATCGCTTTCCCCGCCCAACTCTCTCTTCTTTAGAGGAGTGACACCAGATAACGGTGGAAACAAATGACGGGGAAAGCCGATTTGAATGTAGCACCGATGCACGTTATAAAGAACAAACTCAGTCGCGCCAATAAGTTGGAGTTCAGCTTCGGGGGAAGACATCGTGAGGAGTTCGCGCGAAAGTAGGCATGACGGCGCATAAGTGAAGAAGCTTTGCGTCATAGTTCTGAAGTGGGACCTCCAGTCTTCACGCTTCCTCAACCATGGAACACGGTTCACTATATTATCACCAAAACCTAACACATCAGCTATGTGGTAAAGAGGGCTTTGTTGAAAGATCTTCGAGTCAGTTGGCATCCCCTCACGGTGATCAAATTTGAAATGTAAATCAACCCAGCAGTTCAGAAGAAGTGCGCAACCAAAAGGAGGCTTACCCATGCTGGAAGCAGTAAGGTCACTATAGAGGTAAGCAAGAACGGCGGGTCCTACCCTTTTACCATTTCAAATGCCACAAATAGCACTCAGCTGATCTTCCTCCACTACGTTGTCAGTATGGGGGAATAAGAGAGCACCCGCCAAACAGATTGTGAATCCCTTCATGATTTCTTCCAAACGATCATCATCTGGCAATCCTCTCAGGACATCCATGACCCATTCCGTGAGCTTCTGGAGGTTAATTCCCTTCTGAGTCTGGACGTTTCTAATGGCACCAGACGGCATGAAGCTTCCAAGGGCGTCCTAGGAAGTCACCCTCCTCGACATCGGCATGATCTTTATCCTACCATCCCTTTTGAATCTTTTAAACCCAAGCAAGAGTTCCACCTCCTCAAGAAAGATGGTCGCCTCGAAGGTGGGGAAAATAAAAGTGTGAGTCTGAGGATGCCAGATCTCCACCAGCGCACCCATGGCCACCCAGTCCATGCGAATCTTTTCGTAATGCTTGGCGTGAACCAGGAGCCCTTGAAGATGCCATCTCGTAATTATGGCCCTCATGCCGATGGAGAGATTAGAAGTTAGCTTCGAAAGTCACGGCAGCTTGGAAAATTTCCTCGGGCCTGGGAAGAAGGGATACGGTTGGAAAAGAAGCAGAAAAAATAAAAGGAGAAAAGAGGTGAAAGAGAGGTCGTACAGGAAATTTGAAATGAATCAACTCACCATACGCGACTGGATCATCCCACTCAGATGTCCTTCGAAGTCGGAGAGCCGCCTGAATTTGTTACTAGGCCTACTCCTCTTCATAAGGCGGGAAGACTCGCCTTCCACCTTGAAGAACCCAAGATTCTTCTCCTCCTCCCCTTAAGCTCCCAAGCTCTCCTTTGTACATTTGGTTGAACTAGGCAAGGGGGGTACTTACAGGAAGGGAGGGGTGTATAAGTCAGAATACGTCACATCGATGTCGAGTCGTCGTCGTTGACTTTAACAAAAGATATTTTGTCTTGATCTCTCTTCTGCCGTGGTTCACTTCTACTGCTTTTAATATGATGTTGTTCAGTGCAGGTTTCACTGGTGGACACCGTTGTCCCCTCTTGTGCCGCCATTCGGTAACTAGTCCCACCATGTCGTGCATTATATTATATGATATTTACGCTATTAGAACGTGTCAAGGACCTTGCGACCTGAATGAATCTAGAATTTGAGTTCCCCTTCAACAAAAAAATAGTGATAATTTCAGAGGAATTTGGGTTGTACGGATAGGCCGTTAAGTTATGAAAGCGTGGAGATGATGGTTCCATTCGGTGAGTTGGTGCGTGGATAAATGGGTCCCGGCTCAGTATCAGCTCACCGGATCGGTATCCTGACCCATCCTTAACGACGTGACAATATTATCCTTGGCTATTTTCTATTCTAGTTTGTTTCAAGTTTTCATTTAAACCCAGCATGCATTCATGTAGGACTTTGATTCCATTGCGGAAGATCATTCAAAGTAATTCGATTGTGAATGCCGCTGTGCTTAAGTTCTTATGGTATGAGATATTCCATTCCGAATGAAATACTGAGTTTCCTTGAGACAGCCCTGTGCCATTCTTCCAAAAGAGACAGTTGTTTGGACTGATCCTCAAATATTCCTTTACTTTTACTCTATTTGACCCACCTTGGCCGCAACACTTCCACATTGGCTGGTAACCGCTCCCCAAGGTGAAACCTGCAGGTTTACGACCCGGGTACTTCCACACAGAGAAGTTGGTCCCTTTTTATACTCGTGCCTGAGCGCACATTTTCCCCTTTCTTGTTTGATTTCCGTCCAAGTAATTGTTGAATTCGGAAGACCTTCTTCAAGGTCGTCTCATTGCAAACTCTGAAAACATTCCAAACCATAATGTTCAAAGCGTGTCTCATCACATCTTGACATCTACTTTTCAGTCCGCTCTCACTCCATTTCATTCCACTTCTATGCCACTCCACTACGTGCCACTCCCTTGCAAAGCAGACGCCAAGGCGGGACAGCTGTAGACATGCCGTTCTTGACATTATCATGAGTAAATCTCACATTACACCATGATACCCTAAGGTTGCCTTCACATTTTTAATTACTTTGGTGATTTCTTATTTTTCTGTTTTTTTATATTTTTTGATTTTTTTCGTGAAAATCTTTGACGTGTCAAGATGGTTAGACGCCTCACTTTGACGTGTCAAGGACCCTAGACGCTTTCTTCAGAAATCTCATGCAGCGCGCACGTGGCGCCGCTCCGGCCGTTTAGTTTGATGTTTTCGAATAAATCCAATCATAGAGACATCTTGTAGGCTAGACGGGCCCTTCGAGAGTCACGGTTACCCGTCGAAATCACACGTCTTCTCCACTGTCGATGGCTTTCGACAACGATTCGGTGGGCGAAGATGGGCGCGTCCGGGGTCCCGGACGCCTCAACATTGAGGCGTCCAATAGGCTGGACGTCTCCATAAATTGATTAAAATAAAAAATAATAAAAATAAAATAATAAAAAAATATTCATGGAGACGCCTCAATAGCCTGCACGCCTCACTCCACCTTTCCTCTATAAATAGAGGACCCCCTCCCTCGAAGGGAGGGGGCTTCAGATTCGACAGAGGAAGGAGAGACTCTGCCGGATCCCATTTTTAACCCGTGGGTCTTTTACAGGGGGAGGTTCTGTCGACTTCTCGGGTGCCCGCATTCGCGAGAGGAAGGCTAGCTCCATCCGTTCTGCTTCCACGTCGTCCCTACGCTGCCGAAGCTCCGTCGGATCCCGCCATCGACACCTTCAATAAGCCATTCTCTCCCCTTCTCTTTTGTCATTTCTATCGCATGCATCACCCCGTCATCCATCATCTCCTTTCATAAGGGAGATCCATTTTTATGCACGTTTGCACGATCCACCATTCATCATAGCATTTTCCTCCTACTCGTGTCCGAGAGGGGTTTAAAAATAACACCAACCAGGTGTGTATCTTGCCACGATTTCATTATTCTTCATCGCAAGGGACTAATACTACACTGCCATCTTTATGATCTACCTGTTATCTATATGTTTCTTCTTTTACAAGGGTAACCAAGGAAAGCCCTCTTCATCGACCAGCCGAAGGAAGAGGAAGAAGCAACCCGCCATCTCCTTCTTTTGAGGTAGGCGCGATCACTTTCTTTATTTTGGGGTCTCCGGCCCGTGGCGATCACATCATATTCTTGAGGCCGCGGAGAGTCATTTCCCGCAATGGCCGTTTAAATTTCTGCCAGTTATATTCTGTGTTGTTCTTATACCTGTTATATTCTCGAGACCGTGACGAGTCATTTCCCGCAATGGCCGTTTAAATTTCTATCACTTATATTCCGTGTTGTTCTTATATCTGTTATATTCTCGAGGCCGCGCATTTCCCGCAATGGCCGTTTAAATTTTTGTAACTTATATTCTGTGTTGTTCTTATATCTGTTATATTCTCAAGGCCGCGGCGAGTCATTTCTAGCAATGGCCGTTTAAATTTCTGTCACTTATATTCTGTGTTTCAATGGCCATATTCTCGAGGCCGCGACGAGTCATTTCCCGCAATGGCCATTTAAATTTCTGTCATTTAAATTCTGCACTTTTTCCATCCCCTGAGGTCGCGGAGAGTCATTTCCCGCTACGGCCGTTTAATCCTCATATCTTGTTATGGTACATCTATTTCGCACATCCCGCCGGAGCAATGTCCCGTGGTGGTCTCTCCTCCTCTCTCTTTTTCTGTGTCACAGCAAAACGAGCCCGCGCGCTCCGCACGCCTCCGCACCAAATCTGCCGCGTGACGTCGTTCACATCGTCGCCAGCAACGTCATGACCAGAGAAAGAGAGGAGTGTCTAAGTGAGTGAGTGAGAAACTTTAAACCATAATAAATAAATAGTGTCTATAGTTTAAACTTAGTTATTATCATTTAATAATTATTATAATAATAAATTATAATAATAATTTAAAAATTAATATAATATTAGTTATATGTAAGTTTGATCAAAATCTGACCATCGGATTTTAGTTTGATCAAGATCTGATCATTGAATTTACTGTTTATCGAAATTTGACTATTGGATTTAAGTTTGATCAAGATCTGGTGGTTGAATTTAAATTCGATCAACATCTAATCGACCGTTAGATTTACTTCCAATCGAAATTTGACCATTGGATTCGATATCTGACTATTGGATTTGCTCCCGATCAAACTCTAATCGTTAGATTTAAGTTTGATGAAGATCCAACCATTTGATTTATGATAGAAAATTTGACCGTTTGATTTAAGTTTGAACAAGATCCGACTGGTGAATTTACTTCTCATTGAAATCTGACTGTTGGATTTAAATTTGATTAAGATCTAACTATTAGATTTGCTCCCGATATATAAATATTATCAAGAGCTGGCGACGACGAGTCAAAGGGACGTTCTTCACATTCTCTTACAGCGTACGCATTCTCAACTTTCCTTATTTTCTTGCACCCGCAATCATGAGAGAGCCTTGCACGAATCCTATAAGAAGAAAAAGAAGATGAAGGGCACACAAAAACATGGGAGGTGAGTGGGTTCTTCCTATGGCCCCGACGCTCCCTGTTCCCTATGTGCACGTGGCAACGTCACTCCTCAGTCATCACCTCTCTTTTTTTTTCAACCAAGAAATTTGGAGATTTTATTAATACGAGAGAAAAAAATACAAGAGGGCCTATTTAACCGAACAAAGATGGATGGACGGGTAATGTAATTTATCCATCCTAATATGCCCCTTTATAACATGTGGAAGATCAACCCATTTATTTCAAAAACCATAAGAAGGAATAGTGCAAGCCTAGTTTCCCAGAGAATCAGCCACATTATTGAATAACTTGATCTTCCTCATTCCAAAAATCTCTCTCTCTCTCTCTCTCTGCAACCGTCCCGTCTCTTCCAATTAAAGAGCTCTTGATCTTCCTCATTCCAAGACAATTGAATAACTTGATTTTCTTTCCACTGTGTGTCCTTTTCATGATGATGGAAATGACGACGAGGAATCTTTCCGATACTATATATCTGTCGTTAATAAGGTAAGTAGTCCACTACCTTTTGCGACGGACGGTGTCATGTCGCAATATTCGTCTCTAATTTTACGATGAAAATATTTCTGTCACTATTTTGTCTCTAAATTTGCGATAGATTTGTGACGGAGCATGTCCGACATAGAATTATTCCATATTACGACGAAAAAGGTGGCGAAAAATTTTCGTCTCTAAATTTACGTCTGTCTCTAAATTTTGAGGCGAAAAATTTTCAGTCGCGAGCCCGTCTCTAAATCTATGATAGATATCACAATGGAAGAATTCCATTGCAGTATTACAACGGATTCGACGACGGAGCATTTTTCGTTGTAATCTCATCTTTATTTTTATAACGACATATTTTTCATCGTTAATCGGACTCTAAGTGGACATAACATTTTTTAAAAAATATTTATCTACATTAACAACAGATGTCGAATCTACCGTTCATCCGTCGCGTCTTAAATATTCCGTCGCTAACTGCTTCTTTTATCGCAGTGTTAGAATTAAGACTCACCCAGACTTGAGCTCATGTCGGATATCTGATCTCCACGGCGTCAATGCGTGGTGTGGAGTCGTCGGTGATACGGGGGAGGTGGTGTCCAGGAGTTACAGCAGTACCGCACATGTTTGCGTAATCTTTGCCCTCATCAGAAAAAAAAGAGTTCTTCTGATGGGATAGGCGAGCTCCTTGCGTTACACTGTTCATCACTGCTTCAATAACTTTCTCAAAGACTCCGTTGGAGTTCCCCTAACGGCGCCGTGGTCCGTGTCACGGAGAATTCCTTTTTCAAACTAAAGTTGGATGGGACTCCATTTGTTAGGTGAGGGGTGTTCATCTGAGTCTGATCATCTCACCAAAAGGATACGGATGCCACATTGTCATCTCCAAGAAAAGGCAGTCATGTGCTGGACTGGATTCGTGTACTCTCTGGTCACAATCGCCCTCGCGCCCCCCCCCCCCATCTTGACTAAGAAAAGGTAGTCATGTGCTGGACTGGATTCTTGAATTTGCACCACCTCTCTTCTAATTTAATTTTTTACGACCCATCTTGACCGTGAGAGAGAGTGTTAGAGTCTCGAATAAAAGATAAATCACGTATCCAAAAATACATATAATTCTTTAAATTTATAATCTTCAACTTAACACCAAGATTTTAAAGTTTGTAAGAGCTTCTATACCGACCCGGCCCGTTGTGTATGTGGTACAACTCCGTCTTCTATTCTGACGAAATCTTCTTCAGCGGGGCATGGTGGGTGGTGAAGTCTCTTCAGGTGCGTTTCCCTTCGGATTTTCGTATTCGGCACCGCAGCAGCTCCTTCTCCCCGTCTGCCAGTCCAGCCTAAGGCATGCGAGCTTCTGCGGAATTCTACGGTAAGTGACCGATATCTTATGTGCATGTCAGCCTTTATAACTTGCAGTACATTAATCACTTTGATGCTTAGTGATAACTTCTCTCTTAATTAGTTATAATTTCTCTTTCTAGCTACTCTCTCTTCCCATTAATTCTGTTCTTATAAATATACCATGCTGTGAAACTTTTTAATCTCCTGAACACTCCGTCCGCTTCTTAATTGTCGTCCCCTTTTTCCTGTGCTTCTGCGTGTAGATATGATCTTGTAGTGCATGCAATATATATTGCCTGATATATATGGAGCTGCGATATCTGTCTAGCTAGTACTCTTTCTTCCCACTCTCCATGTTCCTATCATGCATGTTGCGAGACAGTTCCTCCCAAACGTCCGCTACTGGCTTAGATCTCCGTCCCAATATTCTTTATGACAGTCCTCGGAAGTCGTCACTCGTCTCCATCCCATTTCCAAATTCTAGTTGTTTCATTCGGTTTTCTCAATTTTTTTTTTGCCTCCTGCTTTCTCGATCTTCCTCTCGGTTCAAATCCTTCGACCTGGATTCCGGTTCACCTGAGTCTCCTGTTAAAAGCTCTGCGCATATTGTGTATGAAAACTAGCTAGATCTCTAGCGTGCATGTTTTTTTGTGTTTCTAACAGGATCTAGATAGATGTGGCCGACTCTCCGGATAGAATCTTGCGGTCTTCTGGGGAAAAAAAATTAATTAGGCCACATACACAGTCAAATGTAAGAGATCAACCCATGTGAGAATCCCAGATTTTAGTACTCCTCTGCAGAACTGCTGAGACAAATCCGTGGGCGAAGCATGCCTCTGGTTCCTCCTCAACGTTGTCTGCATTATGGACACGTATCAGGCCTGCCAGCTTGTCCTAAAAAGTACACGCCGTCTAATAAATTCCAATGTCTCACCCTCTAAGATTCAAAGCAAATTTATCAAATTCACGTCAAAATTTTTAAAAAGTTAATCGGGGTGTTTGGTTAGGATGTTTTTAGATATTTTCTCTCTTAAATTTTATTTTGAGGAAATAACGTGGACTAAATCATATTTAGAGCATCTTTCTTAATTTATAAGGAAAGAGTTAACTCTTGATTAAAAATTTTTAAATAAAAAATAACACTTTCTTTATTTTTTTTCAAAATAATTATCTCTCCCGTAATCACATCTTTCTCTCTCACATACACAAGTCACCTCTCTTTCCTTCCCTCTAATAACCACCTCTCTCCCTCACACACACAGGCGAGTATCATCAATCTCTCTCTCTTCAACCAACTCCTATAAGGAAACTCCATCTTAGATATTATTTAGATTTTATCGAACATGTCAAAAGTTAAATTTTATAAATTTAAAAATTGTGACAAAATCACATTAAAATTATTTTTTAAAGGAGAAATAGTCTTAAGAAAAAAATTACTCCAAAACATCCTATAATTTTTAAGTTTTGAAAAGAGAGGATACTTTTTTTTCACTTTTCAAAAGTTTTAAAAACTCCTCCTAAAGATTTTTTTCTTCTTTTACACCATGTTTGTTATTGGGGTAGAATAGCGCATTCGACCCCTTTCGGTCGAATGCGATATTCGACCCTGGGTAAGGGCATTGTATGTGAGAGGCGTCGGTGGACCCCATTAATTTCTATCTCATCGGGTGGATAATCCCGTGACGCTATTCGAATAACAAAGTGACCCTTAACGAATTTTGAAAAATAATTAGAACCCAATACACATTCCAAAAACATTGGGCAGACCCCTAGTTGGGCTGCATTAATACGGCCCCACGCTTTGCACCCAAAATGGGACCTGTACTAGCCCTGGATCATAATCCCAAAAGCAGCACGATAAGGAGGCCATGGTTCATGAATGGAGAAGGATTAGATTATTTAAGCAAGTGCATGAATTAGACAGATCCAGGGGATCACATCCAAATTAATGGCTCCATTAATGTCGGTCAATACAAGCTCATATGCCTTAATACTACGCGAACATAGCTTCAAAATTATTCTTCAAGTTAATTAAGGATGGTTGAGGGTTAATTAAGCCAAACATGGTTAAATTAAGAACGTGTTCCGTTTCAGCTAAGACAAATTTAAACATTTGTCTTATGTAGTATGGTTAAGCAAATGCATATTGACAAGAGCAGTAATCCCACAATTTATATTTTGATTTTGCTTTTTTATTTGTAGAAACTCCTTTCTCCCCCTTTTGGTGGTGGCGGGGAGGGGGGTGCTGGCTGGGTTTGCATCCCCACCGTGTTGGTCAAACAGACAAATGTTTATATGAAAGGAAGAGATAGAGGGCCCGGCCATAAAAACGGTTGGTTGAAGCCTGAAACGTTTTTTAGAAACTCATTTTACGATGAGTTTTGCTCGCTGCACATCTAGGTGTGATGTATAGGTATGTTGGGTGTGAATTATTTTTAAATTTTTTTAAAAAATAAAATAATTTTAGAGATATTTTAACTTGAGATGCAAATGACATTACTATTCGATTATCTAACAAATTGAAAATAAAACGAGTCAATTTTTAAAAGAATAGACATGACATTATTTATTTCATCTTATTTTTTTATTTCTTTATAGATAATTTAATGGTGACGTGATTTACATCCTAAATTAGAATATCTTGGGAGATACTTAAATAAATATTAAAAAATTAAAAATACTACATACTAAGGGTGTGTAGCACATATGAGTGTGTAGTGAGCCTTACGCTACTATGAGAATGGGCATTGATCCCTCTACTTTGGCAATTGATAGGCCCAATAACTGATCTGTTGGGTGCGCAATAGGATTTAGAAGGGGGAGGGTGAATAGATCCTTTTTAGAAACAATGCCTAAATTAAAAATCAATCCGTTCACTTAATGAAATGCGGAACAAAGGGACACTAATGTTCCCTGACAAGATATGTCAAACCGGACCGAGATGCTACTCACAAGATAGACAACGCTCATTAAAAAGATGGCTCACACTGAGCCTGATCAAACACCCGGTGGGTATATATGTGCGTTCACAAAGCAGGGAGTGCTGGAACTTAAGGACTACCCCTACATTGGACAACCAACAAACACTTGAGTGCGTGAGTGTTATCAACTCATAGTGTGCACGTGCAGTGTGAGAACATATAGAATGTGTGAATAAGAAGCATGCAAGTTCCTGTGAACGAAGGTAAAAGAGAAGGATCAAACCACAAGAACAAACCACTGAATAGAGAATTTTTAAGGTGGTTCAGTCTGTAAACCCGCATACCTACTACGTCCACCCCTCACCAAACCCGGTGAGGCTTCACCATGCTGCAAATACAGCAACGGGGACAAGTCGCCAATACACGTTGATACACAGCTTAACACGAGGACACAATCTTCACGCTACTACTCGCAACACCACACGGGGACGAACCCCACACACACACACGCTACTACACGTAGCAACACATGGGGACGAGCTCCACACACAAGCTGCAGAGCAGCAGCACCACACGTGGACAAGCCCCAAAAGAAAAACAAAGAAAATATGCTGCAAAGCTGCAGCAAAACACGGGGACAAACCCCACAGACACACACGCTGCTACATAGCAGCCAAAATCACTCTGGTCTCTAAAACAAAGCACCGGACACAAGCTGTCAAAACAGCACTACACACTAAAAACTGATGCAAGTTTCAAAAGAAAAAATAAGAAATGAAACTGATAAACTACAATGTAACTTCAGATGAAGATCTAGAAACTTATGGCTGCAAGTCTAGACTCAGATCTAAAGACTGGTCAGATCTGGTCTCTCTTCTTCTTCTCAGATGCTCAAGACGTCTCCTTCTTCTTCTTCCCAACGCTGGACTGACTTAGACCAGTTGCTGGGTTACTCCACTCTTTTTCTTTCTCCCTCACAGATCTTCTTCTAAAAGCTCAGGCACTCTCTGGTTTTTCCCGCTCTTTTCTTCTTCAGGGCAGCAATGAGCTCTTCTTAAGACAGAGGTTCATATTTATAGAAGAGAAGGGTAGAAGTTTTTCTCCCAAATGTGCAATCTGATTGGTCCAAGATAAAATATGGTTCTTTGTCCACAAACCTTTTCCATGGCGGTTTTCTGATTGGTCCATATTTCATATGAGAGCATGGACAAAATCTTTTTCCAGATCTGCATACTGTCAGGTTCTTTGACAGAAGTAATCTGATTTGTCCACTGGAAAAAGGAAGACAACCTGGAAAGTGACTTTTCCCAAATTTATTTTCTGATAGAACCTTCTCACAAAAAGGTATTCTGACGATCTCATGATAAAAATGACATATCTCTGTCCTACGACCTTTTTGGACCTTGAAGCATGTGTCTTGGAGACTTGTGCAGTTGACCCAGAGTAAGTGATCACGTGAGCCCAACTTGTTTCTGGTCTGCCCCAGAAAGTGTCGACTCCCTGGGTCGACACCTGAACTTTGTGCAAAAGTCCTTGTACAAAGACTGGCCAAAATAGAACGTAGACAAAAAGGAGTCGGACTCCCTGGGTCGACTCTTCATTTGAACCAAGCGTTCTGTGCAGAGTCTGGGCAGAATAGATCCTGGACTGAAGGGGGTTGACCCCAGGGGACGACTCGTCTGCCTGGCAGAGCCTTGTTCCTTTAGCGCTGGATGCTGCTAGCGCTACTAGCTGCTGCTGTTGTTGCTGATGCTGACCTTGCTGAAGTTGTTGACTGTTGATGTTGTTGTTGTTGCTGGCCTTGCCGTTGCTTGTTGTTGTAGTTGCATGCTGCATGCTGCTACTGCTATTGTTTCTTGTTGTTGAATTGGGCGAGGCTCAAGGCCTCGAAGTCAGTAAGTCGACTTGGTATTGGGCTTGAGTCGACTTGCTCTTTGAGTTGGGTGAAACTCAAGTTTCTGGGAGACTGTAAGTCGACTTGGTTACAACCATGAGTCGACTTGCTCTCCTATATGTTGGAAACATAACACTAGATGACTTCCTGAGTCGACTTGGTCTTGGACTTGAGTCGACTTGCTCTTTGGACTTGCAAGATCAAGCTTCTGGAAGGCAGAGTGAGTTGACTTGTAGCTTAGGCCAAGTCGAATTGGTCTTAGTTGCGCTGCTGCTGGCCTTGTGCTTAGTTGTTGCTATTGTTGTTGGCTGTTGTTGTGGGCATATCAGTCAACTGACTTTCCCTTGGGTCGACTGACTTTGCCTTTTTCAGTCGACTCAATTTGGGCAAGTCGACTGACTTTTACTTTTTCAGTCGACTGAACTTGAGCGAGTCAACTGATTTTTGCATTCTTCCGACAATTCTTCCTCAGCGTAGCCCATCTTCATTGCATCAGCTTAATATGTTAATCAACCTCTTTGAAGACACTTTCTAACCCAAGAGAAGTCCTCATGCAAGTTGGCTTCTTCTTGCTGAAAGTCTTGAATATATGTCGACCTGAGGGCGCAAAGGTCGACTGAATTTTGAAATATCTGTCGACTGAATTCCATATCAGTCGACTGATTTTTGCCTTGGTTGACTAAATTACTCTGTCTGCAAGATAGAGCCTATCGACTCACTTTGCATGGCTAAGGTGCGTCGACTCCATAAGCAATTTGTGTTAGTGCTCACATGGCCTAACTGATAGATCCTCTAAACCTTGTAGCCCTCTTCTGCTGCGTCGACGTTCTTCAAGCTCTGCGTCGACTCATCCACTATTGGCTTTGTGAAAATATGTCGACTTGAACTTCATATCGGTCGACTGAAATCTGATGTCGGTCGACTGATTTTGTATTCAGTCGACTGAATTTTCCTTTCTTTTGTCAACTTCATTTTCATCTTATCGACTTAAAAAGAACTCATTTACTCACATCATGAGAGGAATAAACATCATTCAAAATGTTATAACAATAAAGATTTCATCATGATTCAAGAGATTAAACATGAGACTCTATGAAATGATATCTCTACACATATAAGATTATCTTCATGAAAAACATAGCATGGCAGCATGAAAAATATTAACGCACACATGGAAGCATAGTTGAATCATTCTCAATAGCCCAATAATGAATCATGGTTGGACATCATCAAAACTATCAAGACCATGCATGAACCACACATGCAGAACAGAATCAACCCTTGGATATCTCGTGGCTCAATTGTTAGATGGCCTAAATCTAGGAATCTTGAAAATATTTAATGCAAAACATGACATGCTGTTTTGTTTAGATATCTTACATACTCAATTACAATTAGTTTATACATGTGGAGCAAATGACAAGTTTCTCGAGAACGTTTGGGTTAATTAGATTAATGTCTGATTTTTTCATATTTTAACCCCAAAAAATAAAGAAAATAAAAAAACCTTATATAAAACCCCCCTTCTTCGTCCTCTCATTCTTCTCCTTCTCCTATGTTCCTCTCCTTCCTCTCCTTCCATCCTCCAGGCGACCAACGGAGATCGTAGAGGGGCGAGGTGGCCGGGCGACGGTAGCAACGACGGCGAGGTCTGGAGGCGAGATTGCGTGGTGGATCAAGCGGTGGTTCGTTCGTGGAGGCAGCGGACCGTTTGTGGGGATTTGATGTTTTCCGGCAAGATTCGACATTTTCGACGTGTGAAGTCTTCCTAAGAAATAGGGGGATGGATTTTGGCCCCTATTTTTGCGTTTTCTCAACTGTTATGCGCCAATTCGAGCGAGAGAGAGTGTTTAATTTATGGTTGAGAAAAATGGCATGTTTTTTATTGCGCAGCAGATTTGGCCGATGCGAGTGACTTTTCGTAGTTTAAAAGCTTTCCATCGATGGCATGAATGGAGAGGAGTAGTTCCCCAGTATTTTCCCCATCGCGTGAAGTGATTGGGGCGAGGTTTTGAATCTCCGAATTAGGTTATGTTCCGGAATAACTCCATAGAAGGCGGAAAAATTTATAGGTGGCCGTCAAGGTCTGTAAGCGGCCAGGTCGATGGCCGTCTAGGAGATTTGGGTGGCCTGATCTATGGCCGCCCAAGTAGGTGGGCGGCCATGTGTGTGGCCATCCAAGAACTTAAAAGTCTGGTGAGCGGCCAGACAGATGGCCACCTAGGGGTTTTTGGGTCTGGAGGCGGACAGACACCTGGCCGCCCATGTTGGTGGGCATCCAAGTGTATGGCCCCCCTAGTGGAGTCTGGACGGCCAGGGTTATGGCCGCCCATGGTGGAAGGTAGCCAACTGTGTGGTCGCCCAGGTTAAGTGTTGCCCGAATGTGGCTTGGCCGTGTTTTCCGTGAAGGGTTGTTCCCACGTGATCCATGTGGGCCAGTGATCATCGATTTTACTGTCTGGCCTTGTGTTCTTGTGGTTTGGAGGCATAGAGCTATGTCGTGTGTTCTCAGTTTATGTGTGTGTGAGCCTGTGGTATCTCGATGATTTCCGTTTCGACCGTGTGTTCTTACTGTGAGTGACACACCACTAGTTGTTGCCTTCGGTGCGGACGCACCACTCGACCTGGGAGTGGTCGAGAGCATTCATGTGAGACAATTTTGAGCCAGTTACCGTGGGGCCCTACGTAGATCTTGAGGACTTCGTCTACTTTGTCTGATTCTAGGCTAGGAGAAAACCAGCTATAGGGCCTAGACGTTGAGGACTTTATCTAGTGTGTCGACACATTGTTAGGGGCTCAGACACTTTGTTGATAAGCACGGATCCAAGCTAGTCTTAGTGAGTTGTGTTAGCGTGTCTCAGTTGTCGCACTCGGGCCGAGCAGGAGACATAGGAGGTGCGATATAAGACGTCAATAGACACGTTTGGCCTTACTTCTAGTGGGTGATTTCTCCTGTCACTTATAGTTGAGGTTGCGATTTTTCCGAAAGTGATGTCGTGATCCTCCTAAAGGTTGAGATTGTGATTGTCTCAACAGTGAGGTCATGATCCTCCCGACGGTTGAGGTTTTGATTTTCTCGATAGCGAGGTCGTGATTCTTCTAGCATTTGTGGTTGTGGCAAGGCATTACCCGCATGTAATTTATGCAATGCGTGGCGTAGTGGTTCAGTGTGACTTACTTGTAGTCAAGACTCTTCCAACACCTGCAGACGTGACACGATAGGCTTACTTGTGATCGTGGTTCCCCTGACACTCAAGGTGTTGCGTTGCCTTCGTGAGGCTCGTGCGACAGTATAATTGTGATTATTTACTTTCACTAGTTACTTGTTCACTGTCGTTATACGTTGTGTGATATTGTTGTTATTAATTGTTGTTGTTTAGTGTGGTTGGGATCCACGAGACATTTAATGAGCCAATATGATGATGCTCATCCATTTCTTTCAGGTGAGGAGTTACCTAGGTCCACGTGGTTTGGAGGTTATATGCGGGGCCAACAGAGTTTCATAGTTGTTAGCTTACCTGAGCCGAGGTATGTCCCGTGGCTATGTACTTTTCTTTTTGTTGGAATACAATACTTTGGACTTAGA
Organism: Amorphophallus konjac; assembly: GCA_022559845.1. NCBI lineage: Eukaryota > Viridiplantae > Streptophyta > Magnoliopsida > Alismatales > Araceae > Amorphophallus > Amorphophallus konjac. The sequence goes on from CM040128.1 coordinate 43,601,386, forward strand.
CTTCAGACTGTAAATTGTATAAATTATAATAAATTAAAATTTTAATTCTTGTATTTTAATTGTTACATTCATTTTACATTCTTATGCACTCCCGCAACATTAACCTAACCCTTCCAAGTGATGTTGCTCGTGGGTGGCGAGTCAGAATTTGAGTCACGTCGATTATTTTTCAATACTCACAGATCTTGAGTCGTTACAATCTTCCTAGCAAATCCTTGAAAGCTCCCAATGAATGGCTGCAGTCCACTGAATTGAAAGTTCTGAAATTAGGCCTTGAACCGCTAGCCAATTCGTAACCCTATATCCATAAACTTTTGTGATGGATTTCGAAGAGAAATTAACCTCCTAATCTCAAGTGGTGCAAAGAGTGGCTTTTGGAGAATCACAAATGACAGAGCTATTGTATGCTTCAGGCCACAAGTTAGTAGGAGAAGAACTAAAATACGTGGACACCATCGTCAGAGTGTCAGACCCAACCTCATGAGAGTCCCGGGCTTCTGCATGTACAACCGAACCGAAGCTATCCCAAAGTAGAAGGCCCTTGCCATCAAAAAATGGTCTCCCCAATTTCTTAAAACAAATCTATCTAACGCCACCCACTCTCGTGGACTGATCCTTGCCTCCGTCAAAATTGAGCTTCATAGTCAATTATGGGCGGAGGTTCCCACTTGATGCAATTTACACTGGAAGGATTGATTGAAACCTGGAAGCCCCGTTTCAAACAAAGTGCTTGTTGTGGACTAATGAATACCCATCCTTCTTGCCTCCCATGAACCGTGATGAATTGCATGGTGGATACACCAATATCTCTCCACGCTTCTATATATCATGCTTGTGATAGTGCCTTCATAAATCAACACATCCTTGTTTTTTAGTTTATTTTTTGATGTTGGACAATAACATGTATAAGTGATTTTGGCATCCTTCTGATTATGATCTTGGTAATCAGCTCTTAATGCGATTAATTTAGCTGCTTACACTAAGCACTCTTATTATCAACATATACAATGTCAAAGTCTGTTAATTTTTTTTGCATCGATTGGTACCCACTCTAATTTTTATTTCATATTTTGAATGCTTCTCACAATAATCTCCTAATATCATATTGTCCAATAAATACATCACAGTTACCAAGAAAGAGGGACAAGATGTCGGACCTAGTTGGAGAGTAGGTGGCGACTAGAATTTTCATGAGTGTTGGCAAGGATAAAGTCGTCATGGGTCGATAGCTCGTAACAGCATATTACGAGGTGTCGGTTATGTTTGCAAAAATGTCAAATGCTCCCCCTGTTGTGAAGGATCAAAATAGAAAGACAATCGGAGATGCCGGTGGGAGTCATATTTTATGGCTAATAGAATATGTATGTAAAGTAGTACTCTCTCATTTCTAACTCAGAATTAATGGTCATACTGTTAAAGTCAAATGTGCAATTGTTGCTAACTATTTTTCAATTTTGTAGTTATTGCTAGATGTCCTTAGCACTCATTCTTCCCTATGATGACCTATCATTTGTCTTACTTTTTTTGGTAGTATGTTGAATTTTTTCACATTTTCGCATGTATAATTGTAGAGGTGGGAAAATGGTCCCTAGACCTCGTACCACACTTTCAAAATTTATTTATTCGGGAAGGACGTCCAGCCATCTATGGAAGTCTGCAAGCACTAGAAAGATGGCGTCAGAAGGAGTCCTGGATATTACCTCCGGGGATAACCCTCCGATGCTTAAGTTAAGAGCACACTGAGGAGAAGAACAGCAGGAGAGAGAGAGAGAGTGAGGGTAGAGTGGACAAGTCTAGGTGTGAGAATTGGGTCCTCAGAGGTGCTCGTCGCGTCTGGCGAGTGCTCGGAGAGTGCTCGCTAGACATAGGGCATTCTCAGAGAGTCACGGGAATGCGGTGGAATGACGGAGCTAGCTTCCCTGTACGTGCGAGCTTCTGCTTTCATCTTCCTGTCTCTCTCCTTTTTCTCTATGTGTGTTCGTGTATTTCCTTGCGTGTGTCCCCTGAGCGTTTGATCAGAGGCCTATTTATATAGGTCGTCCTGGCGGTGGAGATCCGTTCCATAACGGGGAAAGACGCAGGTCGTGGAGTAACGTCTCCTTAATCATGGGGGGAGTTTCCCGTTGTGCACCTACTTAATTGGGAAGTGCGGCCTTGGGGCTAGGATATTGACGTCGGGGATGCGACCTCGTCCCTACTGGAGAAGAGGCCTATAATGATGGGAGCAACGTTCGGTCGCTGGAGAGACTCCCAGCGCCCGCGGGATGCCCGCGTTGATGTCTCCCATGGGCTAGAGAATCCTTTGTGTGCCTCTATTGGGCCGCTGGGTCTGGGCTGCAGGCTATCAGGCAGCCGACTTCGATCCCAACTGGGCCGGGCCACTGCGGGCCCAGTGCTGGTGAGCCGCAATGGTCCTAGCGGGTTTTACTCTCCTCAATAATGATGGCAAAACTTTGCACCTTTTGTTAGTGTATTAAGACAAACTATGCGTGGATCAAGGTTTGCCGTCCCAGGCATCTTGGCCGTCCCGGGCCGTTGTCCCGGCCACGGCCCGGGACGGGACGGTACTGTCCCACTCCGTCTCGGTCCATCCCGTCAAATGTCAAAATAAAAAAAGACTCTTTATATATATAATATATATAAAATAATACAACAAAATTCTTAGCTCAGTTAGGTAATTGATTTGTGCACTTTGTTTAAGATGTCTTAGGTTCAAATCTATTGAATGCCCTTAAGATTTTGAGTTTTTTATGTACAAATCTTAAAAAGAAATCAAAATAACACATATAATTGATGAGTTTTGAACCTGAACCACCCTTGAACTGATGAAGACACTTAACCATCTAACCTATAAAATATTTTATATTTGAAATAAAATATTAAATATATGGAGCGTGTCGGTCACGACCCACAACCTAGACGTCCCATCCACCGCCTGAGTCGGGTCAGGTCGTGCAGGTCGAGCCGTCCTGAACCAGGATTGTAAACCCTGGTGTGGATATGTTATCTTTTGTATAGTGTGATATATTTTGTTGGGACGACAAATGGAAACATTTTGCATATAATACAAATGTGGTTTTCTTCATCTATGATTAATATAGAGTGAGCACGTTGATATGGTTTTAATGATCTGAATGAGCATGTTGACGTGATTTTAACAATGTGAATGGGCACGCTAATGTGCTTCTACGTGTATGTGTGGATGTGTAGTTTGTTGATGTGTATAGTTTGTAAATGTGATCTTTATGGATGTATAGGTTACAAGTTACCTAGCAATTATATTACCGGTTATCATGCATGTTAGGTTACCTGTGGTTCACAAGAGATTAACAGTTTGTACAAGTTGCCTATAGGTATGTGAGAAATACTTCACCAATTTTAGATGATAATGATAGTGGCTGCAGATATATTTACGGTTATGTAAGAAATATCTATGACAACTTGCGATGGTAATGTCTCAAAACGGACATCATATACATACGGTTGTGGAAAGTACCTATGATAATTTGTGATGGTAATGCTCCAACATTACTTTTAATATACCTATGGTTGTGAGAATTACCTACGACAACTTGCCATGGTAATGGCCCAATATAAGTTTAGATACCAACGGTTGGAGAATTACCTACGGCAATTCTTGTGATGGTAATACCCCATTACCTATGACACGATCGAGGTAAAACTTACGGTTGACATGTCATAGGAATGGGAGAGGTCAACACCTACAAAATTATCTCGCGTAGGTAAGATAAGACTTTACCGATGTAGTTTTAGATGATGACATAACGTCGTAGGGAGAGTCGTAGATAAAACTATAACTACGATTTTTTTATCTTTTACCTATTACATCCCTTGTAGATATAGCTAGCTTCTCCTTGTTGTAGTGACATCAACCTCTACTATGTTAGACAAATATGATTCAGGTATCCTAGCTCATCTCTTAAATATATGCGTTTCTATTGAGATTGTAGGATATACACGTGGGTAATCTATTAATAAATTCCTGTTTGAGTCTTTATTACTTCTTGTTATCTGAATCACTTTTTAAGGTTTAATGGAGTTGATCATGTTGCTTAGTTTTCAAGAGGAGTGGGTGTGTAATGAAGTTGGTGTCTAAGGCAAAAGTCTTTCAAAGTTGGACGGTTCCATTACCAAAATTTATCATTTGAAGTGAAGCATTTTAAACTCTTAAAAAGACATAACCACCTTCCACACCCGAAAACATCCCAAAGGGGTAACACCTTCTAGATTAATTTTCTGGCTTATGTGCAGAACTATCGATTTAGATGCGCAGATCTCCATCTCAACTTCCCATGCACCATCCTTAGATGTTTGATTTGTTCTTGCTCATTCTTTCTCTTGCTGATAAAAGTTCATTGATTTTTAATGGGAACGAATGACATGTAGGAAGCTTATGATCCTTGGCACGCTCGTACTCCCATCTCTCTCTTTCCTTTCTCCAATTCTTTTGTGTGCGTGTTTTTTCTTCTTCTTCTGTTTTTTTTTTCGTGAAGGGTTGTGGGGGTGTGGCAACCGAATGGCATGTAAAGTAAGAAGAACTACTGCTAACCAGTACCTGCCCAGATGGAGATAGATCAGTCAGGTCTCTCAGATCCTTTCGATTCTCCCGGGATAGACATCAACCAAGTGATGGAAAAACATTCTAGCAAGAGACAATGAGTTCCTAATATTGGTGTTGCCTATATAACGCTAGCATGCTATAGAGCTGAAATTCGTGTAACCCCTTCAGTGCTAGTAAGTACGAGTCTATATATATGAGAGTTACCGATATGAAAGTCTCCCCGGCCTGATGCTTCAAAGGAGCTCTGCATATAGACCACTGATCCATTGAAGCATATATTTGCGCTTATTGAGATGGGGTATCATGCATAATAGAAGATCATGTCCCATCATATTGCATGCATCTTACACTTATTCCTCCCTCTCTAAGATTCTTTCGTTTGAACAATCTGCGATAGATAGGTGAGTGTTTCCGGACCCACGTACGGACTCTTCCCATAAAAACTCGAACACTTTGAACCCCTATCTGAAGGGCCTTAATTGCCTCTAACTTCAGAGGTGAGGCTATATGCACATAGAAAGCTCCTGCTACAACGAGTTCTCCCTCCAATCCGTCAGCACAGTACTGATCCTTCCAACCGACTACCTACAATTGCTCTGGGAATCTGATCAATCTGGCCTGTTGCTGCATTAGATCATACACTTAACTATATATGTTGTGAACCTCCTCAGTGCATCATTCAAAGAGTACCCCTACGCAGTTTATATATATCCACAGCTCGTATAGGCAATTATTAAATTAAGAAGCTTGAGGTATTTACGGTGAGGTGCGAGGAAGGAAAAGGAAGACGGAGAAAGTTCATTTCGCACACAAAGAACCATATTCATCCATTTGTTAGACACAGGAGATTTCCAAAGGAGAAGGATCGCCCCCAGATTGCAGATGTTTTCTTAATCCGGCCGCCCACTCGTGGAACGCTTTGAAAGGGACTCAGGAGACATGGCGATACACACAATTAGTCGAGAGGGTCCCAGCATTACCCCCCCCCCCCCCCCCGCCCCCCCAAACATGAGCTAGTGTTGGATCTCTTTCGGCAAACCCTACCTTGCCCACGCTATTAAATCCCCCTCCCCCTCCCCATCTCCTCCTCCTCAGCTCTCCCCGCGCACTGTCGACTTCTCTCTTGCAGTATACTGTCCAACCAAAGTATTAATTAGATAAAGGAGCTAGCATGTCAGGGGTGTGGGTCTTCAAGGACGGCGTCTACCGCCGCTATGACGGCCGCGGTGGTGCTGATCCCGGCGACAGCCGCCAGCCCAGTGGCAGTCGCCGTAAGGCCTTGGTGCACATCCCTACCAACGAAGTCATCACCTCGTACGAGATGCTGGAGCCGAAGCTCCTGGAGGCGGGGTGGCAGCGTTACGAGTTAGGGAATCCTGACATGATCCAGTTCCACAAGCCCCCCTCGGTGCACCTCATCTCCCTGCCGCGGGATTTCAGGCAGTTCAGCACCATTCACATGTATGACATCGTTGTGAAGGTCCGAAACGTCTTCGAGGTCAGAGACGCGTAACCCGTCTTACATATGGCGCCGCTGCATGCAGTGTTTATATATGTATCCACTTCTCGAATCCCAAGGTTATGTTGTGTGGTTAAACTATGTTTGTCATACTGTTCGTTTGTCTAGCTAGTCTAATAAGTGGCAGCAAATTAAGTGCAGAATATATATCTCGATCATGCCCTTTACTACGTACTAGCTAGTGTTTGTGAGCGTGCATGTTTGTGAGCGTGTTTGTAAGCTTGGAGAGATGCTAGCTAGCTAGGTTGCAGATGTATCTGTTAAGGTTATACATGCATACTTCAGTACTCGTTTACCCCCCCGCCCCCCAAACCCGCCCAGCCAGGTGGGTTGTATCTCTCCCAGCTCTTGGGATATGTTGTATATGGTTACCGAAATTTATATCTAGTTATCAACTCGCATGTTCTGAATATATCTGTCTACATTTTTGCTGCATGCGATCGACTTGGAACTAAGAACTTGATTTGAAGATGGTGAGTTCGCGACGTCTGTGACTCAACAATAACCTGATTTTATTACGCTCTCTTTCGGAAAAGTCCTCTCACTTGGATCGATCAACCTGAGACTTAACTGCAGATTTTGGAAAAAGCCATATTAAGCGCGCGTTCCAAATATTTAATTCTTAATTTATTGGTACTGAAAGCTCATATGTACGTACAAATCTTCCCCATCGATCGATTAGGCTTCGACAGTTATTGACACATATACATATGTACGTAGGAAGCTATATATATATATTTATTTAGTCCACAAAAATTGCAGTTCATCATCAAGTGCAATTTACAGATATATATGAGCTTGAATCTGAGGTTACCATGGTTTCGGTCTAGCTACTCTGATCAATAACCGTCATGCCTTCATGATGCAAATCTTTGAAAGGTACACATATGAAGCTAGCTAGCGCTCCCATTAATACATTAATGACTTCTTCAATTCGATCTTGAAGGCCGATTCAAAGCTTCACGATTGATTCAGGTTCGACGGTTAAGATGTATATATATATATATATATATATATATGCAGAGAATCTATGTTGGAAGTTCATGAGATCAAGTGCGCGCGTACGTGTGTTAGTCAAATCATGGGGTTTACTCTCCTACTAGCTAGCTAGCTAGCTAGCTCATGCATTTGCCTGTGCCACAATTAATCAGTGTTGTGCGTCCCATGTGTATTGGTTCACGCGAGCTACATGCACTCGCACAGAGTCATGACAAAATTTTCAGGAGAGAAGTCGCTTCTCTGTTCTGGAAATGAGCTCAAGACACGTCGACGGTTTTCGATCATGCGTTAATTAGTATGCCAGACGTACGTACGAATCACAGACGCATCGTTATCCAGAGAAAATTTTGCGGATATATCCCAGCGACGAATTTGGAACTGAGAATCTCGATGGATGGAGGAAGCACGTGCCCATCTTTTATTTCATGGTCCATGCGATTAATACGTAGATATTTCGCTAGCTAGGTGGCTATTTTGGTGTAATGACAGCTGGCCTCCATAGAAGTACTCATGAGCTTCATTCACTGTACATACAGTGGAGGAGAATGAACTTGATCAGAAAAGCCTTTATCGGCAGATATTTCGTATCGCTCTTATAAAGGTTGGCACTTGTAAATTTTTTAATGAAAGTTTTACATGCAATACATAGATTCTCTTATTTCTATAAGAGCTGTATTAATGAAGACAGGACACAACTTCCGGGATCAGATACACGAGATGGAAAAGGAGCCGTAGGAAGAAGAAACCAATATACCTTTGTTGGCTTCACTGACATACAATAGGATCACCCTTCAAGATATATATATATCCATATCTATATCTATACTGTCTGTTATAGAATAATCTCGTATTAAAAATAGGTTAAAAATATAATAAGATTATAATTGTGATGTCCTCTCCACTCAATATTTTAAGGTTTTGAGTTAGATAGTCTAATCTAATAAATTTTAACATGATATCAGAGTCTATGATTATGATCTGAGTCGCGCATTCCGTGCTTGTCATAATTCACGTGACAAAGTTTAAAATCGGACTACACGTGAGAGGACGTGTTAGAGAATAGTCTCGTATTAAAAACAGATTAAAATATAATATGATTATAATAAATTTAAAAATAATAAAAGTGAGATCCACTTGAGTTAACTTATCCCAACCTATTATCAAAGTGACCCTTTAAGGAATCAAGATCCAAGATTCGGCCATCATTCTTCTTAGAAGAACCTCCTCATGTCGAGTCCTTTTGGTCCTTTTCCTCCTCGTCTTGTTCAGTCATTTTCCCAGTCGCCAAGATACATATATATCCGGAGCAACTTCTGCGGCCAACGTTCAGACCTCGTCAATTATTCCGTCTTCTTCTTTCACGAGCTGCCCACTTACGGGGGAAGGGTGTACATTTGGGGGGACCAAAGCATATCCTCCGGGTTGGACTTGTCTAGGGTAGGACTTTTCTAACTTCAACAATATTGGAGTTTATGCGATCGACCAAATTTGAATTTTATGCAAATTAGATAGATCTAATTATATAAATGACGTCTCAACCTAATTAGATGTTCAGAAAAATAAACTTTAGAATCGATTGATCTTACATGATCTATATGAATAATAGATACAATCATATATACAAATATTAATCTCTCCAAAACTCTCAGTCTATCTCCTTAATTAATTATCAAGGCCCCAGCATCCTAGCTATAAGATTGTGTGTCTCATCTTCTTCCCTCAATGCGCGACCTCAAATCTGTTCTCTTTAACATTCTATGTTATATGTTGATGATTGTGCACGTAATTAAGAGATAAGTTGTCATACATTACTTATCTTAATCTGTGAATGGTTTTTTGTGGTGATGATTTATTGTTCAGGCTGTTCCAGTATATCATTTACATGGGATAAAGATTTTTATTTAAATTATTAAAAAGTGGTGTTAAAACTAAAACTTACAGGTTTACCAGTCTTATATTTACATTTGCACGCGTATTATTAGCAATGTCGATAATGTGCAATGTTTTTCTTTTTCCCACACATTCAAGTGGTTTTCTTGTACAAAAAATGGTGAAAAAACATCATTTCTATGGACTTTTTGCACACTCTTGACATTTTCAATGATACGTGAAGATTCAAAGAAAGGAGTAATAAATCTAAAATTTATATTTTGACAATGAGATTTATATGCAAAAAGATCTATTAAAAATTGATCGAATAACTGCGCGCTTCTCATTGGAAAAAAAAAAGCAAAACTAATACTAACTGCTTATAATAATGAAACTGGCCGGACAATAAGATCACGTTTAAATATGTTGAAATAAGTTTGGATGAACCCAAATTGGAATATCTTGAGTTAAATTCAGGTTGTGTTATCGCCGACTACAATTCAGGAAAAAGCATCTGCGAAGAAAAACCTGCAATTGATTAAGCTCTCCGAAGACAGGCCAGATGGCTAAATGTTGCTAATTAAATATCCACCGTTGAATTGGAAAGCTTAGTCCAGAAAACAGATCCAATAGCGGGAGTAGGCCGCAGATTGCGGACACTTTCGAGCACCCTTATCTCAGATGTGATGTCCAGGAAGTTGACATCTGGTTCCCATCCGTTTGGAATTGCTTTACGATCGACCTGTAGTATAGTAGGGGTCTCTCTCCTGGACGCAGCAGATTTATCCGCACTATTCCAAACGACCCCCCCCCCCAGCTCTCTCTCTCTGTGTGTGTGTGTGTGTGTGTGTGACACACAGAGAAGATAAGCATGCATGGGCATCTATGTGCCGATTCGCGGAGGAAAAGATGTATGGTCAATATATAGCACGTCGCAGAGAATAACAAAAACCCAACGCATGCAAACGACGACCGTGACACACGTTTCGTGACGCAAAACGTGACGCATCTGTTTCTTTCTCCCTGTATGATGAGAAGTGATCACCTGTCCATGGCGTTCGGAGCCCCATGAGCGGCATGCGGCATCGATTTGGCCTCTCTACGTCTTCTTTGATCTCTAATCAGTTCTTTTTCTTTGAATAACTCTTCCATTATCTTGCAGTATTTTCTTGGTATTTTATTTTATTTTTTCTTCAGACCTAATAATTGTCTTTGGATTAATTTCTTTAGCAAAACGGTTTGTAAATTTATTCTTTAATAGTAATTTAGTGGAAGTGGTGTTGTTCTTCTATTTATTTTTCTCCCCTAATTTCTTTCTTTCTCTCTTCTAAGTGTGGTGATTGTGGCCGTGTTTTTCTCTCAAAACTAGTCTAGTGCGCTTGTCTAGTTAATTTTAATCAAAAGTATTGTTTATTTTAGTGTGTTATTTGAGTAGTTTAAGGTGCTCTTTAGCTCTGAAATTTATATCTTTGTCTTGTTTAATTAATTAGTGATTTAAAATATTGAAGAGTCTTAGTTTTTAATTTTTCCTTGTCTAGGTTAGTTGATTTAGAATTTTCAACCTTAGTTTTTCTCTTTTCAACTTCATTTTCTCACTAATTTTTAATCTTAAAATCTTGAGATTTTTAACTTAAAAGTTTAAACTTCTTCGTGGATTCGACTCAGTCTTATCACTTTATTATTAATCTTTAAATTATTCGTGAGCTGAAATTTAAATTTCGTAGAATGTGTGTTAACGTCACACGCTTCATTATATCCTGAGCCAAGGAGTTACTTAAACTCATACATTCTGATATATATGAACCTATGTCCACCCATACCAAAGAAGGGTTCTCTTACTTCATTATTTTCATTGATAATTTCTCTAAGTTTCGTGTACTCGATGAAGTACAAGTCTGAACCCTTTCAAAAATTTAAGAAGTTTAATGAAGTAGAGAAACAAATTGGAAAGAGTATTATATCTCTTTGATTGGATTGAGGAGATGAATACTTGAATACTAAATTTACATAATATCTAAATGATAATGGTTTATTATCCTAATAGACACCTCCTTACACACCTCAGTTGAATGGTCTGACAAGGAGAATGAATTATATCTTATTGGACATGGTACAATCTATGATAAGTTTTGTCGAATTACCCTTGTCTCTCTGGACTATGCCCTAAACACGGCCGCTCATCTATTGAACAAAATTCCATTCAAATTAGTGTCTTCCACTCCGTATGAGATGTGAAAAAGGAAAAAAGACTCATCTTAAGTATGTTAAGGTTTGGGGTTAATTACTCCGCCTATGTTAAATTAATGGCACAATCCGAACAAGTTTCGACCTAAAACTTAGAGATGCAGATTTGTGAGATACCTTAAGAAAATTTACGGGTATTATTTTTACCAACCTATCAAACAGAGGGTGTTTGTCACTAAACATGATGTATTCTTAGAGGACGAATACATCCTTGGTGGGAATAGTGGAAGCAAGATTGATCTAGAAAAAGTTCTAGAGCCATAAAACATCGAGTCACCTCAAGAACCCATTTAAGTTGTTACACAAACTTTTCGTAGGTTTGGCAGAGTACCTGGAGAACCACATAGATATGTAGGACATATCTCTAATGGGAATACTGATGTACCATACAATGAGGATGATAATCCCAAAACCTACGAGGAGGAATAAGTGTTCTTGACTCTAGAAAATGACAAGAGGTTATGAAATCAGATATAGATTCTATTTATTTATTCCAACCAAGTTTGGAACTTGGTGGATCCACTCGAGGATATTTTACCCATCAGATGTAAGTGGATTTTTAAGAAGAAAATTAAAATAGATGAAAAGGTTGATACCTACAAGACAAGGTTGGTGGCGAAAGGGTATCGCCAAAGATATAATGTTGACTATGACAAACTTTCTCCCTAGTTGTCATGATCAAATCTATCAAGATTTTACTTGCCATTATTGTGTACGACTATCAGATTTGACAAATGGATATGAAAATGATGTTTCTCAATAATCTAGATGAGAAAATATACATGTTACAGTCGGAAGGTTTCACCTCCATTGAACACCCAAATAAGGTATACAAGTTTCAAAAGTCCATCTGTAGATTTATGCAAGCATCCTGTAGTTGAAACATAAGATTTATTGAGATGATCAAATCTTATAAATCCATTATGAATGAAGATGAGTCTTGTGTGCACAAGAAGGTTAGTGAGAGTGTACCCACGTTTTTAGTCCTGTATGTGGATGATAAACTATTCATTGGGAATGATGTATGTATGTTGTCTTTAGTGAAATTATGTTTGTATTAGAACTTCTCCATGAAAGACTTGGGAGAAGCATCCTATATATTGAGAATCAAGATATATATAAATAAATCAAGAAGGATGCTTGGCTTGACCCAATCCATATACATAGATACTATTTCTATAAAAATTGGCATGAAAATTTTCAATAGGGATCTCATACTAATGGGATATGAATTTATCTCTCTAAGGAGATATCCCCTAAAACACTTAAGGAGATGGAGTAGATGAGTAGGGTTCCTTATACTTCTATCATATGATCCATCATGTATGCTATGTTATGTACGAGACTTGATGTAGGGCATTCTCTAAGCGTTACGAGCAAATATCAGGTAAAATTAACTAAGTGAGTAGCATTGGAATGCTATGAAAGGTATTCTTAAGTACTTGAGAAGGACCAATGATATATATGTTTCTAGTGTATGGAGAAGATGACTTGATACTTTGAGGTTACACTAACTTGAGTTTTCAGTCAGATGTAGATAATAGCAAGTTGATTTCACAGTTTGTATTCACCCGGAATGACATGGCCGTTAGTTGGAAGAGTTCCAAACAGGAAACAACTATCAATTTGACGACAGAAGCAGAATACATCCCAACTACAGAGGCTGCAAAAGAAGCTGTGTTGATAAAGTAGTCCATCACCAAATTGGGAGTTGTCCCTAGCATCTTTGATCCAGTCACCATGTTCTGTGACAACAATAGGGCCATTGCGTAAGCTAAGGAACCGAGATCATATCAGAAGTCAAAGCACATTATGCGAAGATTCCACATTATCAGAGAGATCATAGGTAGAGGAGATGTCAATATAGAAAGAGTTTCTTCCGTAGATAACACTAAAGATCCGCTAACTAAGTCATTGACTCAAAGTGTACTTGAGCATTATGTAGGGCTAATGGGGATTAAACATGTGGGTGATTAGTTTTAATGCAAGTGAGAAAATGAAAGAAGTGTATGACCTGCAAACCAATCGCTTATAAAGTGATGACGTCATTTCTTATATGTTCTCATTCATGTTAATAATATTTATGACATTTTTTTGTTATGTCTCATTTATTATAATGTCCATTTCTGCTTGATGTGATGAAGTCCTTGAACGCATCCTATGAAGATTAGATCATAATGTGATTATGATAATGAAACTAACCTTCCAAATATATGCATTATAAACATTCTTGGTCATAAGTTCTTTGAGACAGGACATCAAAGAATCCGGATAGACCAGTGCACATGATATATTCTCATATGGTGAGGGTGGCAAGTATCATATATAGTCACCAATATGGAGACACTAAGATATATATGTAATTGCCCATTCTAGAAATATGATTCACTGAATTGATCTGATTATGAATCTCTTGATAGTAATTATATCCAACTATCAACCAAGAGATTCTTCGGTCACAGTAGTACATTTGATCTTTGGACATGAGTCACCAAGAATATCTTGCATGCTGACTTCTGTGTTTTGATTCTTGGTAAAGGAACTTTAGTCTCAAATTCCAGATGCTTAGGTATTCGGATACAACAAAATACGTGCAAAGGTAATTGAGTGATAACAGACAGTCACTCTCGAATATAGGATGAGAGAGACTGCACTATGAACGATTCTCAAGAAATCATTGGCCAAGATTAGACAGTTCACTAGAAAAAGAGTTTTCAATGGAGACTTAAAGTGTGGAGTTCATCCGGCCATAAGTAAGAAGAGTTTGACAGTATGACATTCCGTTGAGTTCTGTGTTTTGATTCATGGCAAAGAAACTTTTGTCTCAAATTCATGATACAGTAGAATGTGTGCAAAGGTAATTGAGTGATAACAGGCATTCACTCTCAGATATAGGATGAGACAGACTGCTCTATGATCGATTTTCAGGAAATCGTTGGCCAAGATTAGACAGTTCACTAGAAAAGGATTTTTCAATGGAGACTTAAAGTACAGAGTTTATCAAGGCATAAATAAGAAGAGTTTGACAGTATGACATACCCTTAATTATAACCAGGGGGCATTATATATGAATGAAATATTATAGTTGTGTGATAACTGTGTGGATGAAAAGGTCCCAGAGTGTTTTTATAGACCTCCTTTATTTTATGGGATCATATAGTGTTAATTACTTGGTGCTTACCATGACCTAATCATAAGATGATTATCCATCATGAAATGATAATTTAATTATCTAAGTCATAAGATGATTAAATAATTAATTAGGTGTTAAGTGTTAATATGGAATAGTTAAGAAAGTATTCTTAAGCTTTGTGGGCCTAAAACAAAACTGACATTGGGCCTAGAGGGTCATACATATTAGGATTATGGACGATGGAGATATTTGTACAATTGTAGATTTATGAGGGTTTTGTAAAAAAACCAGAGAAGTCTACAAATAGTTGCATAAAGGGAACCCTAGACCAAACATCTAGGGTTCTCTCATAGAGCCGCCCCTCTCTCTCCCCTCCTTGGTTCTCGTGCCCCCTTCTCTCTCCTCTCCTCTCCACCCTTTCAAGGGTTGAGTCTTTGAAGGAAGGACTTCATAGAGATCATTTGAGGTGTGCTTCGTGGTGAGAACTCTGTCGTCTGTGGCATGTGTGAATATCAATAGAGACCAAGCACTTTCATGATTCGTTACCGTTATAAGGGTATTGTTTTTGCTTTGATGTGATCCACACATTGCACAAGTAATGATCGGATCCCGTAGTTAGAGGTTATCATTGGGAATCATGCCCGAACGATCAACGATGCCAAAATAAAAAAAAATTTAATTCTTTATTTTCGTTGCGTTCTTCCTAATCCCGACTCAGATCATTACCGCTTCAAGTAGTTCATCAAGGCAAAAGGCGTTCAACTGTATAACTCATCCACTATCTTTCAACAGAAATGTCTTATGCACTTTATTGAATATCTCTTCGAATTTACTAACTGAAATATGTCTTATGTGCTTTATTGAATATTCTCTTTGAATCTACCCATATACAATTGCAATTGAATGTGTGTTCACATTAGTATTTGAATATCATTTGTCACGTCCCGAGTGCGGAAGGAACCCGGAGTGCGTGACGATTTTATATCGATCATGTCAATCACAACGTTAGTGTATTCGACACAAAGATAGAGTGCACAAAAGTAAAGATAACCCAATCATTTATTCAATCACAAAAAGTACTTCTATTACAATTTACTTAATGAAAGTGCTAAGACTTAAAAAAAGGGAAAAGTACAACGATTGACTCAAGAATATAGAAAGATAAGACTAGTTGACGCTTGGATAGACGGAGTAGCTCTAATCTCTTCACTCTTGACCTTCCCCATCCGATTAAGTCTCGTCATCGGACTTACCTGAAAAATAGAAAAAAATACTAGGTGAGCGAACGCTCAGTAGGAATTATATCTCAAGTGCTAGCTTGCTTTAAATAAATTACCAATTACATGAATGCAATATAACTATGCATGTTTGCGTAAAACAACAATAGAGAGTGTATATCAAGAAATAGTTAAATGAACTAGCATGTCTTTCAAGAACTCATGTCAATAAATATCAAGATGATCAAGCACGTATATTCATCATGTCATGTCAAGAATTGGCTATCATGTTCAAGCAAGTAAATAAATACCATTTTCGGGTCACGCAAGTCATGTCATGTCAAGTCGAGTCAAGTACGAGATTGTGGAATGTCTTTTAACTAGAACGACAAGCACTTCGGTGCAATGCCACACCGCGATCATTAAAACTCCCATGGGCACAAGTACTTTCGGGTGCTCCTCCCAAGACCAGATCGGGCCCTATATGCGCTAGCATTGAATCATGTGTTTTTCGACATCCACTATAGTTATAGCCAATATAGATACCCAAAGAAATAAGCTTGTAGGAATTTTTAAGGTAGATCATATGGAATAGAATTTCAAGGATTGAACTTGATGTATAAGGACGATAATAACGGTATAATCACGATTAACGATAAATCTAGGTGGAATCGGCTCCCTAATTGGATGCCATGACATTAAGAATAAGCGCTCATATAGATATGGTCGCTCGTCCTTGTACATGATAAGGTAGATAGAATTAGTGTTCACAAGTATGGCACATAATTCTTAAGGAATATTAATGGTATGGTTTCCCCATTCTATTATTTAAAGAGTATTCTCATGACATCCAAATAGCATGTCATGAGGGCCGATATACCATGTTTCTTTAGAGTGACATGGCAATAAAATAGTGTCATATGTTTTGATGGTACAACCTGTTTAGCTGCCTTGAGGGAATCTAAGGCTGGCGGAGTCTTATGGAGGTCCCAATGACTTACTCACCAGTCCGAAGGAACAGAATGTCCAACTTGTATGTCACCAAGAGTTAATGGGGTACTCGATAAAACATAGTGAAACATGGAACTATACCCACGGAATGGAATATAGTGCCTAATTAAATAACCCACTGTCAAGGGTTACATAAATCACGAAATCAGTAAATTGACGTATGAGCTTAAGTCTTCATTTTCTGAATTAACGCCCTTATCAGGGTCGTCAGTTCAGTATATGACGACTGTTCACTCAGTCGTTACATCCAAATTCTATAAATATTAAAATCGGTAAACATTCTCATATTTCAAATATTATGTAAATGACGATTTAGATTAAGTCTTTAATTCATTAAACATCGAATTAGTCAGAGGCGTCATATCTAAAATTAATGGCAGGGTACATGTTGTTATTCAATATCTACGTAATCAGGTCATGTATATTTCAAAATTTTCAATGTTCACTAAATTGGCACCCGAGTATGGGGCGTTCATTCAATTGACGACTTGAAAAGGGTCATTATTTCTTTGTCATATGATTTGCACCGGCAGATACAATCATAGACACATGATTTTTTAGAGTATGTCCAATCAAGAATCTAGAGACATGTACAGACAGAGAAAAATAGTAGGAATTTTATCAACATGATCATGCATTAGTTTACATGTAAGGGTTCTCGGTTATTAAAATTTTAAACATGTGTATTTATTAATTAACCCACTAGTTGACGACTGTTTGCACGGTCGTTATATCAAATAGCGCCCTAACCTGGGTCGCTATTTATTGTAAATGCAGAAATCATAAAATCTAACACTGACAAATCCTTCTATTGATAACCATCCACCTATATGCATGCAGAATATCCATTAATTCACAGGGTTTTGCTTAGCCTTGAGAACACCTACCTTTGATAATAATTTGGTTGACAGACGATGAAGAAGATGGAGGAAGTAACCCTTGATACGATACTCTGTTTTAGTGCAACAGAGGTAGCAGCAGTAGGTAGATGAAGGAAGAATAGATGAAGAGTATCCGCAGCCGCAACTGTAATATGAGGAGAGAAGAACGTTTGCCTCAGCAGATAATCGTGGTAGCCTTAGTAGCTTCACGTGAAGGAAAAGTATAGCAACGGCTTCTCACTGCAACCCCCACGACACCATAGTGGCAGAGGAAGGAAAAGACGCAGCTTCAGGAGTTCGAAGGAGGTGTTGTCATCGTTGGTGCGGAGGATAAAGAGGAAGCAGCAGGGAGAAACGGCAGCCTCTCCACTTCACGTCCACGGGCAGAAGATGAAAAAAACTTCCTGTACTCCTTCTCGTTGCAGGCAAACCGCAGGAGGAAGAGGAAGAAGAAGACGAAGAACTCCTACGTTCTTCACGTTCTCCACGGTAGGACAAAGGGGACGCAGAGGCTAATGCCAGTCGCCCTTCAAATGCAGCAATATGAAGATCACCGGAGTAGACGAAGCAATAACCGGTGCTTTGTTCGATGGGCATGGTATTTATAAAGTAGAGAATCCTAATGAGGTTTAGGAGTTCGATTAGGATTAAAACTTCCTACGTAGAATCCTATTAGAATTAGATATCCCACGTGTTGATACTTCCCTAATCAAAACTTCCCCATATAACATCCCGGTTCGAACGAAACACCAACGGGTTTCCCGTTTGGAAATGACACCTAAGATTTGGGCGTGATTTCAAGAAATGACGCCTCTACAAGGGGTCTTCAATTCATGAGTTAGCGCCCATCAAAGGGACGTCAATTCATAAATTATCGCCCTCTTGAATGGTCTTCAATTAAATAGCGCCTTAATGGGAGGCGTTATTCCTTTTCGGCCTATTTGAGTTTAGGGTATAGGAAGTCTAGGTGTATGCATATATATAGGTTGGGCCTTGAACATTTTGTTTAGTTTTAGAATTTCACACCTTAATTTACCAGAGTTGCTACATCATTAAACTTAATTATTATTCGATTCAACTAATTCATCTGAATGATTTATCTAATTAACTTTGTACTTCTACTAATTTATTCTCCAACTGAAAAAAAAATCTCTTATTCAGATTCAAAAATAGATGAACTTTAAGCTCCTCTTTGATAAACGAATAAGTAACCAATTAGGGTGCTATATTCGGTCTTCTCGCCAAAACCTCACTTTGGCATGCGGTTATAGTTCCCAGGGTTGAACACAGGTAGGGTTACTTATTTTGGAGTTTTCTATTCGAGTGAACCCCCCCCCCCCCACGGTAATCGGGCCATTTTGCGAGATTTACATTTGAAAAGGTCAAACGGGCTTCTCTCTCTTTGAATGACATAATTAACCAAGCGCAGGGTTAGGTGGCTTATCCTACAATGTTGTCAAAGTGGCCCTAAGAGGATATCTGAAATCACCCTCCTGCTTGAACTATGATTAATTTAATTCAGCCTTGCTTTATTGATCTACCTTGCTGTTGAAAACATTACCTAGATCCAAGTAATGTGTGAGTTGTAATTGACTTGAGCTATGCTTTAGTGATCAATTCCTTAGATGATATATTATAGGCTTAAGCTAAAGTGAGTCAAGTACAACAACAGTAGCACTTCAATGTAATATTTCCTTTGGACTAACTCTAATTACACCTAACTAACCAACTGATATATTTCACTCACTCTGATACACAATCGAACCTAAGTTTTGTTGTGTTTATGTCCACTACACCCTACAACCAAAACGAATATAGATATTACTCATGCCATTTAACTTAAAAGAAGAAAACCTTAATTTGGTGGATGTTAAATCAAGTTCAAATGCAGAGCATATTTCTCATGCAAATGTCTAGTATATATGAACAAGATATTCAAAAGAGATTACATCAGTCGAACTAGTCTAAGAATAGCACAAGTCTTCTATCGTAATTATGCAGAGATTTCATTTGAAACAGAAAGCATAATATTCTTACATGAAATCTCTTGACAAAACAAAAACTATCTTGAACGCACATTCACAATGCAAATAGGCTTACAGACAGGTTACCTCCTCAAATAGATTGTAAAACACTGACATTCTCTTTTTATGATGAGGACCATACGTCAAAATAGAACAAGCCAAAAGGAACAAGTTAGAAAGCACGAGTAAGATGAATAAGGCTTGAGACACAACGGCTACTTGGCCTCTCTCTCTCTCTCTCTCTCTCTCTCTCTCTCTCTCTCTCTCTCACACACACACACACACACACACACACACAGAGTCACACACAAATCAAGAGCCAGAGCTAGCGTATGTGAGTTTAAAGTATCTACATGCATATATCTTATCATTCTTACATCCCTCGGTGCATCCATGTCTCTCCTTCTGGAGCTTATGTGAGTTTAAAGTATCTACATGCATATATCTTATCATTCTTACATCCCTTGGTGCATCCATGCATGTCTCTCCTTCTGAATTTGTGACCTTCAACTTCTCCATATCTATCTACTTTTAGAGGTATCTTTACATGCAGGTCAAACTTTTGTTGTGCAAGGGTTGGTGTGTTAACACCTAATTAATCAAAAGGTCCAATGGATTTAGTGCATTTATACCTGATCAAAACGCTTAACAAATTTAGTGTATCAGACACCTAATCAAAAATAGGGGTTTGGTGAGATGAACACCTGATCAAAACTTAGTTGATATTGGTGGCCAAGCACCTGATCAAAAATTGGGAGGTCTGTGTATTAACACCTGACCAAAACACTCAACAAACTTGGTGGTCAGGCACCTAATCAAAAATTAAGAAATTGGTGAGTTGAACACCTGATCAAAATAAAGTTGATGTACTTCTCGTGAGAAGTAATTAATGGATGTCATAACCAGTATAAAGTCTCGCGTCTCCTCTAGTTAGATTATTGCACTCACTTGCCTATCTTCCATATTTATATTGCCTAACGTTTAGCATTGCATTTATCTATGCAAGATTGTATTTGAAACTATCTACATAAGTAAACATGATGGAGGTAGTTTTCGATTGAAGACTGTTGGAGTCCAATCCTCTCTTTTACTAATAGGATCCGAACTCTCACCGATAGTCTATATCTTGCTAGTCTTTGACTTGGTAAGATGGCCTGAGCTCGCAACAATGATGTCTTCGTCAGGCATTGCCTATGCAATGTCCATCTCTTCGATGCAGTGATAGACCTTGTACAATAGTGTTAGAATAGTCCCCTATTGGAAAGGGATAAAATCAAATGAAATTTATAATAGCGAAGTCCTCTGATCCTCTCTACTCAACAATTTAGTTAAGATTTTAAGTTGGATGATCCGATCTAATAAATTATAATATAATCTTAGAGTTTATGATATTGATTTAGACTATGGGTTAAACACTCCACATTTATCATAGTACATGTAACAAAGTCTAACTGGATTTGCATGTTAGATAGGATATTAGAATATTCCCATATTGAAAAGAAGTAAATCAAATTAAGCTTACAATAATATTCACATATTGAAAAGAGACAAATCAAATTAAGCTTATAATAATGGAGCTCCTTCCGCTAAACACCTTAATATTGATTGCAAAAATTGAAAAGAGACAAATCAAATTAAGCTTATAATAATGGAGCTTCCTCCGCTCAACACCTTAACACTGATCTAAAAATTAAACTAAAGAAAATGTTGTCAACGAAGAGAACTTCTAATTTCTTGTCTCCCACGCGAAATGAAGAACAGGAAAAGAAAAGAATAGGGTTCCAACCAAAAAAAACTCCGAGGATGATGGTACCAACACATGCAAGCGTGTTGTAAAAATAAAAAAGGCCATTATATATACATCCATGTAGTCACACTTCAACTCCACAATAATGGTTCTTAGGTTAATTTGAGAGATCTTAGTCCGGCTATATGTGTACGTACTTGATACAATATGAAATGCTAGCTTCTACTGATATTATTAGTAGCCGATATATGCTGCAACTCGGATTTGATTAATTAATTATCGGGCAGCATGCTAATTAACCAGCAATGATGCAAGTGGAAGGGAACAACGACTAGCTAGAAGGCAGTTGGAGGACTACGGACCGTAAAGCCCTAGAAAAGTAGCCGGGTGGAGGTCTGGGGGGAAAAATCCCGAATCAGACGGCGCCATAATTAAAAGGACAAGTGTCACGCATATATATATATATATATATATATATAGTGCGCGTCAATTGCCACCGAATTAATAAATATGTCAAAGCATTTAATAACTTATGCCATCGATCATATGTTAACGAGCTGGACATCAGCCAGCCAGCGACGACTTCTTTTCGATTGGGTCTTCGTGGAAATGGAAAGGAAACATTACATCCACAACGACACACGTCTCCAAAGCCATGTATTCGTGCGTGCTCATTTTGATGAAGATCAGTCATCGGGACTCAAACGCAAAGGGGGTGTTTGCTAACCTATCACGGTTAGCGCACATGTGAGTCAGAGGGGTGGGTTATGTTAGAGTGTGGAGTCAGAACTCTTCATCGTGCGCCTCTGCACGGGATCACATTTTATCTCAGGAGTGCATCCACTGTTTCAGGGGAGCATTCTCAGCGTCAGGGGAGCATGGGGAGCACATGCTATCTCTGGGGAGCAATCGTTGCTCTAGGGGAGCATCCTTCAATGTCAGGGGAGCATATACTGTCTGGGTTCTAGCAAGGAAGCACATGCTGTCTCTGGAGGGCATTCATTGTCTCTGGAGAGCACCACTGTCGTCAGGAGAGGAGGCATTGCGGGCTCAAGGCATCTCGATGTCACTTGAAGTGTCGACCCGAAGTGTCGACTCTTGTCTTGGCAATGTATTAACCTGACTGGTGGTGGGGGAGCATCTACAGCCACTTGAGCACATACTTGGTCTCAGAAGAGCATCCGGGGTGACAGGCGAGCATACACGTTTAATGTACCCCGGAAGAGGATTTCTATTTATCAGGGGTATTATTATCTTTAATGTCCTGACTAATGACGCCCTAATCTCCTAGTATAAAAGGACGGGCTCTCTCCATGTATTGAAATCTGGTTGGTGGCTTTATGAGTGGAATCCTGTTGCGGTCGTGGACGTAGGAAGGCATCTTGCCTCCGAACCACGTAAAAATCTATGTGTGTTCTTGTGGTTTGATTTCTCTTCTCTCATTTCTTCTTCCTCCTCTGCTGGTTGTCCTCCTCGTCTAGGTACTCCGTTGTTCTTATTCCCCAACAAGTGGTATCAGAGCCTTGTTCTGGTTCGAGGAAAACAGTGGGAGTAATGGCGACAGATGAAGGAAAGGTGAGGATCGACAAGTTCAATGGCAAGGACTTCGGTTTCTGGAAGATGTAAATCGAAGGCTACCTTTATCAGAAGAAGCTGCACGAGCCGCTTCTTGGAACGATGCCGGCAGGGATGAAGAAAGAAGATTAGGATCTACTAGACAGATAAGCACTCGGAGTTATTCGCTTGACGTTGGTCAGAAACGTCGTCTTCAACATCGTGAACGAGAAGACCATGACATGATTGATGAAGGCGCTATCAAATATGTATGAAAAGCCCTCAGCTTCAAACAAGGTATATTTGATGCGTTGTTTATTTAATCTGAAGATGGCCGAAGGTACTTCTGTTACAGATCACATCAATGAATTTAATGTGATTACAACTCAGTTGAGTTCTGTAGAAATAAACTTTGATGATGAGATTCGGACCTTGATTCTTTTATCCTCATTACCTGAAAGTTGGGGTGCAACTGTGACGACTGTAAGTAGCTCTTCCAGATCAAGTAAATTGAAGCTCAATGAGATTCGAGACTTGATTCTAAGCGAAGATATTCGCAGAAGGGAATCAGGTGAAGTCTCAGGTTCTGCCTTGAATACAGAGAGCAGGGGAAGAACAAAATAGCGGGGTCAAAATAGGAGCAGATCCAGGTCCAAGAAGAAAGGTCAATCAAAGTTTAGTGGTGATGGGTGCTGGAATTGTGGTAAAAAGGGGCACTTAAAGAAAGATTGCAAGGCTCCAAAGAAGAAAAACCATAATGAAGAGTCCGCCAATGCAACTGCAGCAGAGCAAGTTCAAGATGCTTTAGTTCTTTGTGTTGACACTCCTTTAGAGTCATGGATTCTTGACTCAGGTGCATCGTTTCACTCTACCTCACATAAAGAAAGTATACAAAATTATGTTGCTGGAAACTTTGGGAAGGTTTATCTTGCTGATGATGAGCCTTTAGATATTGTGGGGAAGGGTGATGTCAATGTAAGGACCACAAATGACACTTTGTGGAAGTTAAAGAATGTAAGACATATACCTGGCTTGAAGAGGAACTTGATATCTGTTGGACAGCTTGATGATGAAGGTTATGTCACAACATTTGTGGGTGGATCTTGGAAGATCACCAAAGGTGCTATGATTATAGCACGAGATAACAAGATGGGTACTCTCTACATGACTAGCAATAACAAAGATACAGTGGCAGTGGTAAACTCAGGAGTTGACTCCAACATATGGCACTGCAGGCTTGGTCACATGAGTGAGAAAGGGATGAAGAACTGCTATCAAAAGGTAAATTATCTGGCTTGAAATCTGTGGAAGTTGGTCTTTGCGAAGACTGTATTTTTGGGAAGCAAAAGAAGGTTACATTCTCAAAGACTGTAAGAACTTTGAAGACACAGAAGATAGAGCTTGTACATACAGATCTATGGGGTCCTTCACCAGTACCATCTCTTGGAGGCTCACTCTACTATGTCACTTTCATTGATGACTCTACTCGCAAGGTATGTGTTTATTTTTTGAAAAGGAAATCTGATGTATTTGTTAACTTGAAAAATTGGAAGACCCTTGTAGAGAATGAGACAGATTTGAAGGTGAAGTGTCTGAGATCAGACAATGGTGGAGAGTATGACAATAAAGATTTCAAAGACTTTTGTGCAGCTAGTGGTATCAGGATGGAAAGAACTATTCTAAGAACACCATAGTAGAATGGAGTTGCCGAGCGCATGAATAGAACCTTGAATGAACGGGCTAGAAGCATGAGGATACATGCTGAACTGCCTAAAACATTTTGGGCAGATGCAACTAACACAGCAGCTTTCTTGATAAACCGAGGATCATCTGTCCCTTTGGATGGTGAAATTCCAGAGGAGACCTGGACAGAGAAAGAGGTAAATCTTTCACACTTGAGAGTCTTTGGCTGTATTTCATATGTGCATGTAGATTCTAATAACAGGGATAAGCTAGATGCTAAGTCTATAAAGTACTTTTTCATTGGATATGGTTCTGATGAGTTTGGATATCGATTTTGAGATGATGAAAATTGAAAAAATTTCAGAATGAAAAATGTTATATTCAATGAAAATGTCTTGTACAAAGACAGGGCTGTTGTAGAATCTGACAGTGCAGGAAAACAAAATGAGAATGGTGGACATGTTGAACTAGAAGAAATTTCACAAGATGATGTGAATGATAAGATACATGATGTATCTGAAACAGAAGCACAACCTTATACACCGGTACAATTGAGAAGATCTGCAAGAATACCTAGGCCTACGCAGAGGTATTCTCCATCTTTGTATTACCTACTGTTGACTGACGAAGGTGAACCCGAGTGTTATGATGAAACAATGCAGGTTACAGATTCTGTTAAGTGAGAGTTAGCCATGGAAGATGAGATGAACTCATTGCAAAAGAACCAGATTTGGGAGCTAACTGAACTCCCTAAGAACAAGAAGGCATTGCACAATAAGTGGGTTTACAGAGTCAAAGATGAACCTGATGACAGTAAGAGGTACAAAGTAAGGTTGGTAGTGAAGGGCTTCCAGCAAAAGGAAGGTATAGACTACACTGAGATCTTTTCTCCAGTTGTGAAACTAACCATTATTAGATTGGTGTTGAGCATTGTTGCTACTGAGAACTTACATTTAGAGCAACTAGATGTGAAGACAGCTTTTCTCCATGGTGACTTGGAGGAAGACATCTACATGCTGCAACCAGAAGGGTTTTCAGTCCCAAGCAAAGAAAACCTTGTATGTAAGCTTAAGAAAAATTTGTATGGTCTGAAACAAGCTGTAACGACCCGAAAATCCGATTACCGGGAAGGCCCGATAACCCGAGACTCGCACCGCCACCCACGAGCCCGAAGACTCGGAAGGGTTAAAAGGATGGTGTGGAAACTACACAAGTATCACAAGTAATTGCAGAAATTAAACAGTTATAATATTAAGCAAGAAATAAATTAACATTATTCATGGTCCACAGTAAAATAACAACAACAGCAACAGAAGTCCACGACTAGTACAGTGACAAGAAAGAAAAGTACAGCTACACGGGTATAACCCGGCTCTGACCTCTGGCACTACCTCTGGGCACCCGCACCACGCTGCGCTCCTGACGCGCTCCCCGAAGGTGGCGCCTCACCTGAAACATGGTGAAAACACGCAGGGAATGAGTCTCGGAACAAGACTCAGTAGGGATCACTCGAACCCTACCTCGTAAAACGAGAAACCACTACTCTAGCGGTAGGAAAGTACCTCGGAAAGGAAAGCCCTGTACTCTACAAGACTAGACCCTACGGCACGCAAACCGACACACGTGCCACGGTACGAGAAGACCGAAACTCAACGGTCGAACCGCCAAAACCCGAAGGTCGGAAACACACGACTGACAGTCTGTCACTCCGTACTCGACAGGAGTACCACCCACCAGAAGCACAGCCGGTAGCGTCCCTTGACGTCTTACACCGCGCCGCAGGTGAACCGCCTGACGTGGTGGGTCCTACCCGAGGCGCAAACACCGTACAAGTAAACACAAACAAGTGACTAGCTGGGGTCACGCCCGTCGACGTGGGTCCAACCGCCCCCAACCACGTGTACACACACAGACCGCGCGTCCCCTCAGCCGGACTCTGGCTGCAAGACGTGGGGTCCAACGGCAACCGGTCCACAAACCGCCTCTAAGGGTAAGCCCGTACACCACTCCCTGGTGCGACCAGCACACGCGTACTGGTAGGCTACGACTAGTGGAGGGTCACTGAAGGAGTAGACTCTCAAACCAACGGAAAACGACGTCCGAACCTGACGAAGTACGGGGGCCGTCCCACGTACCATCACCATCGCACGGTGACGACGGTCGGAAGAAAAACGGACACACCGCCCGCAGCCAAACGCATGACCGAGGCAAACGGAACTTCCGGACATCAAAGACACGGTCACGGAACTCCACGGGATGTCCAGGGCACACACACGGCCCAAGAGGAACACCCAACAACAGGCCATATCACACTAGGGACACCTAGTGCGACAGGGAAGAACGCGCTAGGGCCCCCTAGCGCGACAGGGAATATCGCGCTAGGGCCTCCTAGCGCGACACGACAGATCGCGCTAGGGACCCCTAGCGCGACAAGGCAGATCGCGCTAGGACCCCATAGCGCGACGGGAACCGCCCTACTGTTCATCTTCTCCGATGAACGCGCCCTATCGGGGCAGTGCGACCATCAAGAACGCGCTACTGGAGTATAGCGCGTTCTCATTCCGCGGCCGAAAACGGTAGAAACTCCCAAAAATTCCAACCACGCCCCCATGCCTCTACAGGAGAGGGGAAAATCAAAGGGAAAGACCCCTGGGGACCCCTAGCATGATTCTAGGCCATCAAAACATGAAATCATGCATCAAATCCATAGATCGGGCGAGTGTAGATACGACATTTTAGCATTATGCTGAGCAGATCCCGTATTACACTAAGACGCCCCAAAGCAGCTCGCACGGTTAAGTTAGTTGAGTAATCTCTAAATTAATCTAATAATCTGTGGCTTCTTGAATAGTAATCCTTGTCAATGGGCTTGTGACCATTCCTACACAAAACAAAAAAAAATGTTAATGGGCTTGGTCCATCTTTTTAATCCTAAAAAAAGGGGGAAGGTTCATCGTGTGGGCTTGGCCCATTCCTATTCAAAAAATATATCAAAAGAAAATATTTGTGCTAATGGGTTTAGCCCATTCCTATTCAAAAATAAAAAATATATATATATAGATGTGTGCAAATGGGCTTGGCCCACTTTTGTTCTAAAAAATAAATAAAATTTAATGGACATGGCCCCATCTTTTATTACATAATTTATTTCCTCACTCCCCTCCCGGGTCTCTAGGATCTTGCCCCCCTCTCTTTAACACTCTCTCTCTCTCCCCTTCTCACCTCCTCCGTAACCCACCACCCCATCGGAAGCCCCTCACAACACACACACACCCCCCCTTTTGCATGCACCCACGAAGCCACCCTCACTCCCCGGCAGCCCATCGCCACCCCCTCTCCACTTCCCGCACTCTCCATCCTCTTCTCTGCACCAACACCACCGCCAGCCACCATCCTCTCTCCCTCTCCCCTTCACTCTTCCCTGCCTTCCACGGCCGGCCACGGCACCGCCCACGCTTCCACTGCCAACATCGAACCACCCACGACAGCAGCCACCCTCCTCCTGGGCAGCCATCTCCACCCCCCCCCCCTTTTTTCATTCTCTGCTAACCACCTCCACCTCCGGCTCCCTTTCTCTTTCTCCCCACAACAGTCACCCCCTCTCCACCTCCTCACGACAACCACCTCCACCATCTCCCTCATTCCCTCTCTCTTCTCTCCATGTATTTTCTCCCTCCCTCAACCTCGCTCTTTCTCTTTTACGTTTTTTTTTAAAAAAAAATAAGTCTTTCAGGTTCGCAGGGGGCATCGTCGAACGTGCCCCCCCTTTGAACTACAAAGGGCCGTTGCGGCCCTTTTCCCGCAGTGACCCCGACGCCGCCCCGCCTCCGGCCCCGCCTCCGGCCGCCCGCAGCGCCCCGACGCCGCCTGCACGCCCCCGTCGTCCCCCCTGCACCGCCCGTCACCGCCCGCGGCCGCCTCTGGTCCCGCCTCCCGTCCCGCCTCCGGTCCCTGCCTCCGGCTCCGTCTCCGCCCGCGGCCGCCTTCGGCCCCGCCTGCGCCGTCGCCCCTGCCACCGCCGCTGTCGTCCTTCCCTTTCATCACCCTCTCTCCTCTCGTTCTCTCTTTCCCCCCGCGTCTCTCTCTCTCCCTCTGTCTCTCTTTCCCTCCCTCTCTTTCCCCCGCGTCTCTCTCTCTCCCTCTGTCTCTCTTTCTCTCCCTCTCTCTCAGTCGCACTCTCTCTCTCTCCCGCTTTCTCTCTCTCTATCTCGCACCCCCTCTCTCTCATTCTCTCCCTCTCTCCACTTCCCCGTCTCTCTTCCTCTCCCCCTTCCTCTCCGTCCTCTCTGTCTCTCTCTTTCTCCCTCTCTCCGGTGTCTCTCTCTCTCTCACTCCCTCTCTCTCTCTCTCACCCCCCTCTCTCTCTCTGCTCTCACCCGACCTCTCTCGGTTCTCTTTCAGTTTTTTTTATTTTATTATTATTTTTATCTCTCTTCTTTCCCTCTCTCTCTCACCTCTCTCCTCTCCTTCTCTCTCTCTCTCTCTCCCTCTCGATCTCTCCCTCACTGTCTCTCTCTTTTATTTTATTTTTACTCCTTTCACTCCATCCCCCTATCACGTTCTCTCTCACTCTTATATATATATATATATATATATATATATATATATATATATATATATATAACATTATATATATATATATAACATTATATATATATACCTCTTATATAATTCTTATATGTTCTCTGCATATATATGCTGCATATATATAAAACTAATATAAAACAAAATCTAAAAAAAAGGGGAAGAGTCGTTCCCTCCCTCTTCCTTTCTCTCTCCAACTCTCTCTCCTCCAATCTATCTTTCGTAAGTATATTCTTATGTGTATATATAGGTATGCATGCATGAGTGTTCTTGCAGATGCGTGTGTGTAAGTGCGTGTATGTGTCCGTATGGAATGAAAGAGATGCTCCGGACTGATCAATGTTGAAGTCCGTGAAATGAAGAAGGTTGAGTTCCCTGGGTGGTCAAGTGCACTAGGGAAGCTGTTCTGCTGTGTTGCGTGCCTGGTTCATCTTCACCTTGCCGAAGAAGCTCATCCAAAGCCCATCATCCATCTCTGAATAAGTTTTCTCCCCCCTTGTTGTCTGGTTTTCATTCAGTTAGTTACATATGCATGCATTACTTGTCGTTCATATAGTGTCTCTCTTCCTAAGAGACCCCTCTTTGTTCATTCATCATATCATCTACCTACCTTTTCATGTCTAAAAGGGGTTTTTAAATACTACCAACCAGGTTAGTGTTCTCTTATGCTATTCTCAATATCAGCTTCTAAAGAATTGATGCTACACCACCGTCGTCCTTATCTCGTTGTTGTTTCTCTTCATTTGTTTTCCGTGCAGGGTTAACCAGTCGGGGATCCCGCTTCTTCCGTCGACCAAAAGAGTAGGAGGTCATCCCTCCTTTTGAGGTACCCGGCTATTGTCTCTCTCATCTATCCTAGTTCTTTCCTTCATCATTATTATTTGTTGTTAAATTTCCATCTTCATCCTCCTTTACGTTTCGTTTAACAATAAGTCCATATCCTCTCCCTTATTAGTATTATATATCGTTAAAACTCCATCTCCGTTCTTCTCTGTCTTATCTAAAATAAAATTTTCATCATGTCTATATTTTCTTAGTATTCTTTTCCTATATCGTACTACCTTATTCTACCATCTATCACCCGATTTCTCTCTTTGCTCTCTCATCTTTCTCTTAAAAAGATATAAGAACATAAAAACAATAAAAGCCACAAAACCCCCAAAAAATATATAATAACAAAAAAGTAAAACAAAAAAAGGGATAATAAAATCCGGGTAACCAAAGAAGGCCCTCTTCGTCGGCCGGCCGACTAAAGAGGAAGAGAGGACCCGCACTGCTCCCGCTTCGGCGGCCAAACGCGATCAGACATTTCCTGTGGGGCTCTCAGCCCCTGGCGATCACACCCCCTTCCCCCTTTCTTTCCTGTCAATTTTCCTTTTTGTTTAAATCCTGCGACGGAAGTCATTCCTCGCGAAGGTGTACGTGATGGAAGTCATTCCTCGCGAAGCCTTTTTTATTCTGTCATTTCATTCCTTTAATTCCTGTCTAAACCCTGCGACGGAAGTCATTCCTCGCGAAGGTGTACGTGAAGGAAGTCATTCCTCGCGAAGCCTTTTTATTCTGTCATTTTTTCCTTTGATTTCTGTCTAAACCCTGCGACGGAAGTAATTCCTCGCGAAGGTGTACGTGACGGAAGTCATTCCTCGCGAAGCCTTTTTCATTCTGTCATTTTATTCTTTCAATTTCTGTCTAAACCCTGCGACGGAAGTAATTCCTCGCGAAGGTGCACGTGACGGAAGTAATTCCTCGCGAAGCCTTTTCATTCTGTCGTTTTATTCCTTTAATTTCTGTCGAAACCCCGTGGAGAGTAATACCTCGCGGTGGTCTTACGTATGTACATATAATATTTATTATTTATGCTGCGATAAAAATCCCGTAAGGCCAATGTCTTACGGTGGTCTTAATATGTACATATACATTCATTATTGCTGATAGTATTATATTGCTGTTAGAACCCCACAAAGACCAATGTCCTGTGGTGGTGCGTCTTGGTTCGTATTGTCCTTGCAATTGTCTGGAGAATGATATTCCGTTGCAATTTCTGAGTCTTCGTGCCTCCCCATTTCTGTTACTTAGATGCTCGGATTTTCCGGTATATGAAAAATTACTCGTGGAACGGTAAGTCACGCTTACCGGGAAGGGGTCAGTTTGCGCGAGAGGGTCTTCCGACCCCTATCTCCGTCACGTACCGGAGTTCGTTTCACATCCTTCTTTCCTTTCTCTCCTTTATTTTCTTTCTCTTCTTGAGTTGATTTCGTCATTTCCATCTCTTAGGACAGACGAGGGTGGACGACACTCTTTCGCCATCTACACCTTTTCTTCACGAGGGTGGACGACACTCTTTTGCCGTCTACAGCGAGCTCTCCCCAAATCATGGGAAAACCCCAAAATGCTCAAACAAGCCCCTCTCGGCCTCCCCGCGGCCTACAAATCACGGGAATGAACGGCGAGAGGCTAAGGAACGTCACCCTACCTCAATGGAGCGAATGCTCCGCCGAATCACCCACGAATCACAAAGAACGCTTTTAGAAACCTCGCCTCCCAACGCTTCCCACGCTCGCCGCACGCCCACGAGATCGCCTCGCCGTCACCCACGCGTCCGCGCCGTCGCCCTGCCGCCGTCAACAGCCGGGGAGGGTCTCACCGCGTCCGAATGGGGGAGAGAGAGGGAGAGGAGGGCGTCACGGTGGGAAGAAACGGAGGAAGAAGAAGAAGAAGAAAGAGAAAGGAGAAAAGAAAAAGAAAAAGAATTAGGGCTACATAGAAAATCTGATTTTTCGGAAAAATACCGAAAAATATAAAAATATATTTCTGAAATCATCGGAACGCACTGATCGCAACGGTACCACTCGTGCATGGGGGAATCGCCCGGTTCGCCCGCAGCGAGCTTCCGAATAAAAGCCGAAACACACACCGGGAATCGGAAAACACACACGGAAAAGTCGCGGAATGCCTCCGGGCCTCCGAAACGACTCCGGATCGCGCCGATCCGAACACGAAAGATGTCCGAAACGAAATTTCGAACACAACGAAGCCGGACGCTCCGTAAACCAGATCCGGGACCCACGAAGAAGGATTCGAAAGGTCTGAGATATTACAAGCCCCCAGATAGTGGTACAAGAAGTTTGATGGATTCATATGTAACAATTGTTTCATTAGGTGCAACATGGATCATTGCTGTTATCTTAAGAAGTTTGATAATTGTTATATCATATTGTTGTTGTACGTGGATGATATGCTTATTACAGGATCAAGTATGACAGAGATTAACAATCTGAAAATACAATTATCAAAGGAATTTGCTATGAATGACTTAGGAGTAGCAAAGAAAATTCTTGGGATGAGAATTGTGAGGGATAGAACAGTTGGCACTGTGAAGCTATCTCAAG
The DNA here is from genome assembly GCA_022559845.1 of Amorphophallus konjac. NCBI lineage: Eukaryota > Viridiplantae > Streptophyta > Magnoliopsida > Alismatales > Araceae > Amorphophallus > Amorphophallus konjac. The sequence goes on from CM040128.1 coordinate 43,633,822, forward strand.
AAGGTTACATCCAGAAGTTGTTGGGCAGATTCAACATGCAGGATGCAAAACAAGTTAGCACTCCTTTGGCAAGTCACTTCAAGCTGTCTAAAGAGCAGTCACCAAAGTCTGCTGAAGAGCGTGAGTCCATGAAGAAAATTCCTTATGCATCAGCCGTAGGAAGTCTGATGTATGCCGTGATTTGTACTAGGCCGGATATAGCACATGTAGTGGGAGTTGTGTGCAGACATATGGCAGATCCGGGCAAGCAACACTGGGAGGTAGTGAAATGGATTCTGAGATACCTAAAAGGCACCTCAGGTAAATCACTTTGTTTCAGGAAAAGTGATGTTATTCTACAAGGTTTTGTTGATTCAGATCTTGGTGGTGATCTAGACACCAGAAGAAGTACGACTGGCTATGTTTACACCTTGGGTGGCACTGCAGTGAGTTGGGTTTCAAAACTTCAGAAGGTTGTTGCTCTCTCAACAACAGAAGCAGAGTATGTTGCTATCTCTGAAGTTAGCAAAGAGATGGTATGGCTGAAAAATTTTCTGAAGGAATTGGGCAGGGAACAAAGCAACATTGTGCTGTTTTGTGACAGTCAAAGTGCAATTCACCTTGCCAAGAACCCAGTCTTTCATGCAAGGACTAAGCACATACAACTGAAGTGTCACTTCATTCGTGATTTGCTTGAAGATGATGTTTTGCTGCTGGAGAAAATACTTGGTGCAGAGAATCTAGCAGACATGTTAACCAAGGTGGTGACCAAAGAGAAACTGAGGCTGTACAAAGCCTCAGTTGACCTCCATGGATGATTGACAGAGGGATGACGTAGTAGTTTTTCCATTGTTATATTGAGCATGACTAATACATTGAGAGGTTTGCTTTCTTTGGAGTTCAGACTCCAAGTGGGAGATTGTTAGAGTGTGGAGTCAGAACTCTTCATCGTGCGCCTCTGCACGGGATCACACTCTGCCTCAGGAGCGCATCCACTGCTTCAGGGGAGCAATCTCAGTGTCAGGGGAGCATGGGGAGCACATGCTATCTCTGGGGAGCAATCGCTGCTCCAGGAGAGCATCCTTCAGTGTCAGGGAAGCATATGTTGTTTGGGTTCTAGCAGGGAAGCACATGCTGTCTCTGGAGGGCATTCATTGCCTCTGGAGAGGACCACTGTCATCAGGAGAGCAGGCATTGTGGGCTCAAGGCATCTCGATGTCACTTGAAGTGTCGACCCGAAGTCACAACCAGAAAAAGCGGGATTTCAGACGGACGTTATCCGTCTCAAATCCGTCTGAAAATCCGTCGCAACACATATTTGTAACGGATTTCCGACGGATTTAAGACCGAACTCGACCGTCTGAAATTCTTAGTCACAAATTTGTGACAGTTAACTTTTCGGTCTGAAATTCCGTCTGAAATTAAGACACAAATAATTTCGGTCATAAATTCCGTCTAAATCTCACACGATAAAATTTCCGTATGTAATTATCAGTCTGAAATTTCCGTCTGTATTTCATACGGTTTTTAAGACGGATTTATTATCCGTTGTAAATACCGTCCGTAATCCGTCTGAAATATTGTCTGAAATCCGTCTCTATTTCTGCCGGATATTACGACGGATTACTTTGTCGTCGTAACTTCCAACGACGGTTCCATATGTTGTTCGTCCTAAATCCGTCGGTGTTTAAAACGTAATTCACGACGGATATAAATTCCGTCTGAAATTACCGTCTCTATTACAAACGTCATTTCAGACGGATTATAAATCCGTCTGAAAAAAAAATATTTTTTTTAAAAATTTAAGTTTATTTATCTAATAAACCTGTTAAAAAAAATTATTGGAACTAACCACAAAAAAAAACTCAACATCAACATACCCAAATAAATAAACACCACCGAAAAAATCTCAACATAACATAGATGTTCAAATAAATAAACACCACCAATAAAAAAATTCAACACCATGCTGACAAAATAAATACAAAGAAAAACACATTAACCCTGCTGATCCGTCTGAATAACATAAAACAAATATCATTAAACATCAAGAAATATCTGGTACATCGTCAATATCCTCATCATCCATATCGTCACTGCCCTGCTCATCTCCTCTGTCGCTGCCCGCAGAAGGATCCCCCTACATTAAAAAAATAATAACATTCATTCATAGATAAAAAAATTAGTGCGAAGAAATGAGCATAAATATAAATCAAACATATCAAATTGATAACTGCAGATTTTATAGATCAACTACTAGCTTGAAACAATATTTAGACCCCCGGACCTGACCTGGGAGTTCATTTAAGCTAAGTTTATTTTAAAACTGAACTTTGAGTGCCGAGCTCAAACCGGACATCCGATTTGGATTCCGTCAGTTCTGACAAGTCACTTTCATCTCCCCGGTCGCGTTGGAATGATCGGCACGGCCGTCCGACTGGTATTTCTAATTTTAGACCCCCGGACCCGACCTGGTAGTTCATTTAAACTAAGTGTATTTTAAAACTGAGCTTTGAGCGCCGAGCTCAAACCGGACATCCGATTTAGATTCCGCCAGTTCTGACAAGTCACTTTCATCTCCCCGGTCGCGTTGGAATGATCGGCACGGCCGTCCGACTTGTATTTCAAGTTTTAGACCCCCGGACCTGACCTGGGAGTTCATTTAAGCTAAGTGTATTTTAAAACTGAACTTTGAGCGCCGAGCTCAAACCGGACATCCGATTTGGATTCCGTCAGTTCTGACAAGTCACTTTCATCTCCCCGGTCGCGTTGGAATGATCGGCACGGCCGTCCGACTGTATTTCCAATTTTAGACCCTCGGACCCGACCTGGTAGTTCATTTAAACTAAGTGTATTTTAAAACTGAACTTTTAGCGCCGAGCTCAAACCGGACATCCGATTTAGATTCCGCCAGTTCTGACAAGTCACTTTCATCTCCCCGGTTGTGTTGGAATGATCGGCACGGCCGTCCGACTTGTATTTCAAGTTTTTGACCCCCGGACCTGACCTGGGAGTTCATTTAAGCTAAGTTTATTTTAAAACTGAACTTTGAGTGCCGAGCTCAAACCGGACATCCGATTTGGATTCCGTCAGTTCTGACAAGTCACTTTCATCTCCCCGGTCGCGTTGGAATGATCGGCACGGCCGTCCGACTTGTATTTCCAATTTTAGACCCCCGGACCCGACCTGGTAGTTCATTTAAACTAAGTGTATTTTAAAACTGAACTTTGAGCGCCGAGCTCAAACCGGGCATCCGATTTGGATTCCGTCAGTTCTGACAAGTCACTTTCATCTCCCCGGTCGCGTTGGAATGATCGGCACGGCCGTCCGACCGGTATTTCCAATTTTAGACCCCCGGACCCGACCTGGTAGTTCATTTAAACTAAGTGTATTTTAAAACTGAACTTTTAGCGCCGAGCTCAAACCGGACATCCGATTTAGATTCCGTCAGTTCTGACAAGTCACTTTCATCTCCCCGGTCGCGTTGGAATGATCGGCACGGCCGTCCGACTTGTATTTCCAATTTTAGACCCCCGGACCCGACCTGGTAGTTCATTTAAACTAAGTGTATTTTAAAACTGAACTTTGAGCGCCGAGCTCAAACCGGGCATCCGATTTGGATTCCGTCAGTTCTGACAAGTCACTTTCATCTCCCCGGTCGCGTTGGAATGATCGGCACGGCCGTCCGACCGGTATTTCCAATTTTAGACCCCCGGACCCGACCTGGTAGTTCATTTAAACTAAGTGTATTTTAAAACTGAACTTTTAGCGCCGAGCTCAAACCGGACATCCGATTTGGATTTCGTCAGTTCTGACAAGTCACTTTCATCTCCCCGGTCGCGTTGGAATGATCGGCATGGCCGTCCGACTTGTATTTCCAATTTTAGACCCCCGGACCCGACCTGGTAGTTCATTTAAACTAAGTGTATTTTAAAACTAAACTTTGAGCGCCGAGCTCAAACCGGGCATCCGATTTGGATTCCGTCAGTTCTGACAAGTCACTTTCATCTCCCCGGTCTCGTTGGAATGATCGGCACGGCCGTCCGATCGGTATTTCCAATTTTAGACCCCCGGACCCGACCTGGTAGTTCATTTAAACTAAGTGTATTTTAAAACTGAACTTTTAGCGCCGAGCTCAAACCGGACATCCGATTTGGATTCCGTCAGTTCTGACAAGTCACTTTCATCTCCCCGGTCGCGTTGGAATGATCGGCACGGCCGTCCGACTGGTATTTCTAATTTTAGACCCCCGGACCCGACCTGGTAGTTCATTTAAACTAAGTGTATTTTAAAACTGAACTTTGAGCGCCGAGCTCAAACCGGACATCCGATTTGGATTCCGCCAGTTCTGACAAGTCACTTTCATCTCCCCGGCTGTGTTGGAATGATCGGCACGGCCGTCCGACTTGTATTTCCAATTTTAGACCCTCGGACCCGACCTGGTAGTTCATTTAAACTAAGTGTATTTTAAAACTGAACTTTTAGCGCCGAGCTCAAACCGGACATCCGATTTAGATTCCGCCAGTTCTGACAAGTCACTTTCATCTCCCCGGTTGTGTTGGAATGATCGGCACGGCCGTCCGACTTGTATTTCAAGTTTTTGACCCCCGGACCTGACCTGGGAGTTCATTTAAGCTAAGTTTATTTTAAAACTGAACTTTGAGTGCCGAGCTCAAACCGGACATCCGATTTGGATTCCGCCAGTTCTGACAAGTCACTTTCATCTCCCCGGCTGTGTTGGAATGATCGGCACGGCCGTCCGACTTGTATTTCCAATTTTAGACCCTCGGACCCGACCTGGTAGTTCATTTAAACTAAGTGTATTTTAAAACTGAACTTTTAGCGCCGAGCTCAAACCGGACATCCGATTTAGATTCCGCCAGTTCTGACAAGTCACTTTCATCTCCCCGGTTGTGTTGGAATGATCGGCACGGCCGTCCGACTTGTATTTCAAGTTTTTGACCCCCGGACCTGACCTGGGAGTTCATTTAAGCTAAGTTTATTTTAAAACTGAACTTTGAGTGCCGAGCTCAAACCGGACATCCGATTTGGATTCCGTCAGTTCTGACAAGTCACTTTCATCTCCCCGGTCGCGTTGGAATGATCGGCACGGCCGTCCGACTTGTATTTCAATTTTAGACCCCCGGACCCGACCTGGTAGTTCATTTAAACTAAGTGTATTTTAAAACTGAACTTTTAGCGCCGAGCTCAAACCGGGCATCCGATTTGGATTCCGTCAGTTCTGACAAGTCACTTTCATCTCCCCGGTTGTGTTGGAATGATCGGCACGGCCGTCCGACTTGTATTTCAAGTTTTTGACCCCCGGACCTGACCTGGGAGTTCATTTAAGCTAAGTTTATTTTAAAACTGAACTTTGAGTGCCGAGCTCAAACCGGGCATCCGATTTGGATTCCGTCAGTTCTGACAAGTCACTTTCATCTCCCCGGTCGCGTTGGAATGATCGGCATGGCCGTCCGACTTGTATTTCCAATTTTAGACCCCCGGACCCGACCTGGTAGTTCATTTAAACTAAGTGTATTTTAAAACTGAACTTTTAGCGCCGAGATCAAACTGGGCATCCGATTTGGATTCCGTCAGTTCTGTCAAGTCACTTTCATCTCCCCGGTCGCGTTGGAATGATTGGCACGGCCGTCCGACCGGTATTTCAAATTTTAGACCCCCGGATTTTCTCAATTATTCTGAAGTAAATGAGTTTTAAAATTAATAATGAACATAATTGAGTAATTCCATCAAAATAAAAACTTGGCTAGAGACTCACCTGTGCGGGCTGTGCTGTGGTGGTGGTTGATTTCTGAGGGACCATTCCGCTCTGGGAGAGGAGGCCACTAATTGCCTGCAAGAATACTGACACTTGGCTAGAGATCTCTTGCTGGAAATGCTGCTGCTGCCGCTGCATATCAGAAATCTGCGATCGGACCATGTCCATCATGTCGCTGGCAGAAGCGCTGGGGGCAACGGAAGGTATAGTGAAGGCACTGCCACTGGAAGAAGTATAGCTAGAACTCGCACACGCTGATGTCACCGCGCTTGCGTCTAGGCTCTCCCCAAAACCATATATTCGGCCTTTCTTCGGTACGCCAGCTGCTGCCACCCACTCCACCGGATCGAACTCCGGCTGCTGCGTGTCTCCCTCCCCGTACTTCTCTGTCACTGCTTTGCTATATGTTTCCTACAAATTGAATAAAATAACTAGTCAATTTCATATGAATTACATGCCGATTTAAATGAACGGTACAAGTTACATATGTAGATAAACTTACCGCTGCTGACTTAGCTGTGTCACTCACAAAATCATTAGTCCCCTTCTTTTTGTGTGTTCTGTCGAACACCTCGAGGAACGACGGAGGTCGATTAAGCTCCACAGCCTGTTATACAATTCATAGTAAAAAAAAGTCAAATATTGGGATAAATTGTAAGAAGATAAATTGGTATATTACTTACCAATTTTTGTTTATGAGCCGCATAAGAGATGGACCCACTCGTATGCAAATTTGAACCTGGTTTTGACGCCCTGTTTGCTTTGGCTTTTTCGGACTTTTCTATCCACTTGGGGTCGGCAAAATGGTCACAAGATATCTCCCAATCCTCCTGCCTCATCCATAGAGGGCGATGCGCCTTCCACAATTGTCGGTCTTCACTCCCCCCACTCAATTTTTTAGCGTGTGCTCGGGCCTCATGTATTTTCCTCTTGTAACTTGAGAGCATAGTAGACTCCCAGGCACGACGACATCTCGCCGCGTCATGTCCACATGTGAATTGAAAAGACCGCTGTAAATCAATTGCTTTTCACACTTAGTATAAAGTTGTAAATAGACTTTGGGAAATACTTGAATTAAATGACGTAATTACTTACTAAGAACATGTTGTACAATGAATCGCGGACGGACATCGGAAAATCTCTGAAAGTGGAAGCTGCCCCGGGCACATGTGCCAACATGAGTTCGGTGGAATGATGGACAGCGCCGTGGGGTTCAAATTTCATACTGCAATTGCAAATGTCAAAATATTCATATTACACAGTTGAGGGCTAATTAATGTAATATAACCTTATAGATTTACCCGGATACCCAACACGGGCGACGTCTATCATGGGTCGTGCCTCCCTCGTGACAACTGCCGACATCGTCAAGGGGCTGACTGGTGGGGGTGGGCCCTGTACAAGTGGGAGGTGGTGGGAGGGCACTGAGACCTGCAAGAATTTATTGTCATGTGGAGTGATACATATACTGCGAACATATAATTAAAATATACATACCTGCAGCGGGAGGTGGTGGGGTTGGCGTATGCACAACATGTGGGAGGCCACTGAGACCTGCAAGAATTTATTGTCATGTGGAGTGATACATATACTGCGAACATATAATTAAAATATACATACCTGCAGCGGGAGGTGGTGGGGTTGGCGTATGCACAACATGTGGGAGGCCACTGAGACCTGCAAGAATTTATTGTCATGTGGAGTGATACATATACTGCGAACATATAATTAAAATATACATACCTGCAGCGGGAGGTGGTGGGGTTGGCGTATGCACAACATGTGGGAGGCCACTGAGACCTGCAAGAATTTATTGTCATGTGGAGTGATACATATAATGCGAACATATAATTAAAATATACATACCTGCAGCGGGAGGTGGTGGGGGTGGCGTATGCACAACAGGTGGGAGGCCACAGAGACCTGCAAGAATTTATTGTCATGTGGAGTGATACATATAATGCGAACATATAATTAAAATATACATACCTGCAGCGGGAGGTGGTGGGGGTGGCGTATGCACAACAGGTGGGAGGCCACTGAGACCTGCAAGAATTTATTGTCATAAGTAGAACAAATATTGAAGAATTTAAATTAAAATATACATACATGATCCTCGAGTCTTTTTGCCACTGAGACCTGCAAGAATTTATTGTCATGTGGAGTGATACAAATATTGCGAACATATAATTAAAATATACATACCTGCAGCGGAAGGTGGTGGGAGTGGCGTATGCACAACAGGTGGGAGGCCACTGAGACCTGCAAGAACTTATTTTCATAAGTAGAACAAATGTTCAAGAATTTAAATTAAAATATACATACCTGTAGCGGGAGGTGGTGGCGTATGTACAAGTGGTGGTGAGCCGACACTTGCACCTATAAATAAATTCTTTTAAGTTTGTAAATAAATAAAATATTTATATAGCTAACTTATTGATCAAATATACCTGTGTCTGAAGAAGATGGTAGCGAGGAGATAGTAGTGCCCCTCTCACTGCTAGATCTCCTCCCACCCCTACTACGACCTCCTCGCACCATTTCCTTATTAATAACAAAACAATTAATACATATTAATCCACAATTATATAAGGCTAGACAAATGTTATTTAAAATTATGCTTAAAAGTAAGAATCTTCTTACTAAATTATCAAAACATGCCTCCCTCATGTTGATATATCTAGCTCAACTTCATCATCTTCGTCATCCATAGTAGTCTCATGAGATTCAAAATCTTCATCTTCATCTGATTCTTCCTCCCCTCTAACATCAACATTTAGCTCCGTCGGATCGACTTCTTCCACGCCATCTCGCGTACGTAATGACAGTGGCTCATCAGATTCGTCCATATTAAACCTAGAGGAACCGACAACGCCAACTTCGTCTGATTGATAATATTCAGCACGAGCAACCTCTGAGACATCTCCACTCATAGTTAACTCATAAGTGGGAAAGAGTTTTGAGTTAACCCTGCAAACTGCCCACCAATCTCTATTCTTGGATGATGGATAGCTTGAATAGTACACTTGCTGGGCTTGTGCGGCTAAAATGAACGGTTCATAGGTCTTAAGTTTAAACCTATGCTTGACATTGACAATCCCATAATTTGTGTCATGTAGAACAGAATTAGGATCAAACCATTGACACTTAAATATATATACATGATTGTCTTGTCCCAAATACTGAAGTTCTAAGACTTCTTCAATAATACCATAGTAGTCCAATTCCATTTCATTGTATAAATTTCCCTTCACACATACGCCGCTGTTCATCGTAGACTTATTTCGCCCATAATCCCTTGTATGAAATTTGTATCCATTCACAATATATCCCGGATAGGCACGTGTCTGGTTCGAGGGGCCATAACTTATCTGTTGTACTCTTTGATCAGTAATGAGACCTTGTTCAACCTATATTCAAATTAGAGTAGTTAAAATAATAACAATTACCTCAACATACGTAAATACAAACATATATATTCAGAGTTCACACTAACTCGGTTTCTTAGCCATTTGGAAAAAAACTTGTCGCGTTCTTTTTCAATCTCCACATCCTGGATATTTGGACATTTTTCAGCTAATTCTGAATCAAATTGTCTGCAATATAAATGTAGCACCCCGTAAAAAAAATGATTAAAAAAATTGATAAAGCCAATGTATAGACTTTGTGAAGTCAATGTTGTATAGACTTTGAGGAAGCCAATGTATAGACTTTGAGGAAGCCAATGTATAGACTTTGTGAAGTCAATGTTGTATAGACTTTGAGGATGTATAGACTTATGGAGTTGCTGGAAATGTGAATTAATATCTTACTCAACATAAGGTTCAATCTCGAGGCAATTCAAAAGAATATATATCTCAGCGGCGTGCAACTCTCTATCTTCGAGCGTGCGAGTCAAGCAACGTCCGAACGCACGTCCAGGATGTTTAAATATGGAGAGCCGATCGGACGATTCATCCACTCCCCCATCATCATTACGTGGAGGTCGAGTACGACGAGTTTGAATCTCTGGCTCAAAGTACATAGAACAGAAGTTCGAAATTTCTTCAAGAATGTATGCCTCAGCAATCGAACCCTCCACCTGTGCCTTGTTGCGAACTTTCATTTTTAATTCATGCATGCACCTACAACAACAAGTCAGATGGCAACAAAATGTAGCGGCTATGGACGACTTATAAGTTAACAAAAATTGTCACATACCTCTCAAATGGATACATCCATCGAAATTGTACTGGACCTCCGACGATAGCCTCATATGGCAAATGAACTACCAGGTGCTCCATCGAATCAAAGAATGCCGGAGGAAATATCTTCTCTAGCTTGCAAATGGTTGTGACAACATCTTGTTCGATAGTTTGTACATCCCGAAGTCTGAGTTCAGATGCACATAAAATCTTGAAAAATTGACTCATCTCAGCTAGTGCTCCCCATATCTGCTTTGGCAACAAATCACGAAATGCAATGGGCAGTAGCCTCTCCATGAACACATGACAGTCGTGACTTTTCATACCATATATTTTCCCCTCATTAACATTCACACAACGGGCTATGTTGGATGCATATCCATCTGGGAATCTCAGTTGTTTCAACCACTGGCATACTTCCTTGATCTGTGTATCATGAAGCACATAAGTTGCTTTAGGCTGCACAGTTTTGCCATTGACACTTTGTAGTTCCAATTCTGGACGTCTACAAAGCATCTTTAAATCCATACGTGCTTTGGCGTTGTCCTTTGTTTTCCCTTTAACATTCATGATCGTATTGAACACATTATCAAAAAAATTCTTCTCGGTATGCATGACATCCAGATTGTGTCGTACAAGAAGAGTTGACCAATAAGGTAATTCCCAAAAAATGCTTTTCTTGACCCAGTTGTGATCCTTTCCAAAATTAGGGAGTTGCCGTGTGCTACCAGACAATTGAACTACATCTGGTAAATTGTGCACCCGTGACGCCATATGTAGACCCGACACCCGTTGCAAGTCAGCTTCATCCATTTCAACAGTATTTTTTTTAAACGAGTCTTTTTGCCTTCGAAAAGGATGGTCACTTGGTAGCAACCGCCGATGGCAATCAAACCAGCAGCTTTTCCCCCCATGTTTCAATACAAATGATTTGGTATCTTCTATACAGTAAGGACATGCTAGCCTCCCATGTGTGCTCCAACCAGATAGCATTCCATATGCAGGGAAGTCACTTATTGTCCACATCAGTGCAGCCTTCATAATAAAATTTTTCTTCCTATATGCATCATAAGTAACAACTCCATCAGTCCATAAAACTTTGAGCTCATCAATCAACGGCCTGAGATATATGTCCAAATTTTTTCCGGGACTTTTTGGACCAGGAATTACTAGGGACAAAAACAGATTTTCTCGCTTCATGCACATGTGCGGCGGAAGGTTGTACGGTGTCATGAACACTGGCCAACAAGAATAAGCTGCCACTGAACCACCGAATGGATTAAAGCCATCTGTGCATAAACCCAATCGAACATTACGTGACTCCCTTGAAAAGGCAAGATGAGTACGACTAAAGTGAGTCCAAGCTTCACCATCGGCAGGATGACTGATTATATCATCGGCACGACGTACTCTTTCGGTGTGCCATGTCATATGCCGAGCCGTCTTTGAGGACATATACAGTCGCTGCAGCCTAGGCACAAGAGGGAAGTATCGCAACGCCTTGTAAGGTACATCTTTTGCCTTTGAATTGACCCCCCCCCTTAGGTTTGAATCTGTCATGGCCACAAACTGAACATGATATCTTATCTGCATCATCTTTGTAATATAACATACAATGATTCGGACATGCATCTATTTTCACATATCCAAGTCCTAAGTCATTGACCATCTTTTTTGCACGGTAAAAAGTTTCTGGCAACTTCTCGTCTCGAGGTAACATACTCTTGATCAAGAGGAGACGGTCAAAACAAGTCTCACTGATGTGAAATTCAGATTTCAAGTTCAACAACTGTGACACTGCAGACAATCGAGTGTGATTTTCACAACCATCCCACAGCGGCTCATCAGCATCCCTAAGTAGTTCATAAAATCTTCCGGCTATCTTATTCGGCACTTCATCGTGAATATTAAAACTAGGACCAGCAGCATCTACAACCATATCCACGTACCCACTTGTGCCTGCAATATTGTCGGGCTCATACCTCCCGAATTGCTCACCATGACACGTCCAATTCGTATAACCATCCACGAACCCTTTTGTGTACAAATGATGTTGCACATCCCATGTTGAACACCACCTCAAGTTTCTACAACTTGAACAAGGGCAACGAATGTGACCGTCGCGATCTATTGCTGCATTTGGATTCCCCAATGCAAATTGAATGAAACTCTCAACCCCAAGCTTAAAGTCATCTGACACCACCCGGTCAACTATTCTACGATACATCCATGAACGATCTGTCGACATTTTGCCTGCACCCAATAAATGACAATACACATCCTAACTTTCAAATCATTACTCATAATATTACACCCGACCCTTTCCTCACATCGTTCATCAAAGACCATTTGCAGTTGGAAGAGGAATATTGATTAGATTATCACTTTTTAACCCATCCATGAAGGTTTGATCGCACAATCACTTACTATATGTGCTGCACGATTTGCTAAAAATTTCGGCATCATCTCCCCACACTTCTCCGATATACCAAATATATTTATTGATTTTGAAATTTTCTTAAACACTTACAAGTAAGTGGTTAAGAAAACACTCAAAATCAATAATGGTATATCAGAGAAGAGTGAGGAGACGCAACCGAAATTCTCAACAAACCATACAAACATATATAGTAAATGACTGCCTAAGTGCGATCAAACATTCACAGACTGTCCAAACGGGACAATTCAAGACTTTGAGGTAGATATATACATTCTCATAAATAAATGAGAACATACATATCAATCCCAAAGTCTTGAACGGGAAGGCACATTGACACGGTTTTAACGCGCTCTCCTGAGGTGCGTGTAATGTTAGGTCGCACCCACGCACCTCAACTCACAGGGAATACCCCATGCATTTATATAACATAAAATTAAATAACAACGCAATTATCATTATGCACATATCAAATTAAATAACACCCAAATTACAAAAATTTTCAAATGAATAACATCGAAGCAAAACAATCTACATTTTTGAGCTAAATTAACATCAAATTTCTATTAAAATCAGATTTAAAATTATATTTACATGCAATTAAAATCCACAAAGTTTTAAATCACAAAACGAATTTTTTGGGTATTTACCTATTGCTATAGAGAATTCTGATTTCTTTGCATTTATCCACATCTTTGTATATATGTACTACTTAAGATATGTGGTCATTCCATTTCTCTATATCTTCTTATCATCATAAGACAAGGTTCAAATGGGATCACTTTCAACCTCAGTGGAGCATGTACGGATGCCCCTCCCACAAAGCTCCCCCTCCTCCCACCCGCCCTCCTGCTCCCACTGAGCTCCCCCCCACTGGAACCCTCTCGGATGCCCCTCCCCCCTCCCACCGAGTGCCCCGTCCCACAGAGCTCCCCCCCCCTCCCACCCCCCTCCCACAGAGCTCCCCCCCCCCCCACTGGAACCCTCTCGGATGCCCCTCCCCCCTCCCACGGAGCTCCCCGTCCCACCAAGCTCCACCCCCCTCCCACAGAGCTCCCCCCTCTCCTCTGTATGCTGAACAGTCGAGCAAGATCCTACTTCAACTCATCATTGCCCGAAGACCGAGTGATATCTATTGATCTACCAATCAAAAAGCTGCTATCATTAGTGGAGTCACTAGAATTAAATGCCACATCTGGAACCCCAAAAGATTGAGAAACAATTGATGTTGAGAATTCTGCTTGAGTTTCCTTGGAGCCACTGGAATTGGAAATAATGTTGTTTGAAGTGAGATCAGTCTGATAGTCTTTGCCAGAGCTTATATTTTTTGCTAGTAAAGGATCACTAGGCATTGGTATCCCAAGAGGGTTATCAATGTCAACTCCAAAAAGGACATTGTTTCTCGGATCAGAAGTTGGAACTTCACTTTCCTGCATACCATCTGAACTAAAAATTAATGATTGTTGATTGAATGAAGGTTCTTTGATGGTGTTCTTGTAAACTCTGGCTATTTATTGCGTTTAGAATGTCACATGCCCAGGAAAGGAAAAATACAGCTATCATCAAGTTCTGTCCGGGGCAAGACTAGGAACATGTGTAGCATTTCACACAAGCGATTTATTTTTTTAAAAAAAAATAACCTGTGTATCGTTAAACTAAACCCATGGTTGTTCAGTCCAAATCAGTCTCCGTGGGTCCGACGAGTCTCCCCAGTCTAATTCAGTCCAAATTAATCAGGAAGAAGCTACCCAGGGAGATCCCAAGTGATGTGAAATTGTTCACAGTGGCCAATTTGGGCAGGGAGTGAGACGGTCACTTAGGCCACGGGTCCAAATTATCTATGACTCCGTTACGTGGAGTTTGGCTGGATTTGTGGGGATGAGTTTTAAAATTCTACTCATTAAAATATCTGACATCTCTACCATTTTAATCAAATGTAGTATTAAGATCTTGACTTATGCGCCCTGATAGATTTTTGGAGGAGAATAAGACATGTTCAAACTGAGTCTATTTTCAGAATTTGCGATATCTCACTCCAACGAGTTTTTAGATAGATTCTACAAATTAAAATACATCCACCTAATGTTCAAACTAGATTTTACAAGAACAGCATCATAATGAGAGGGGGAGAGGGGCCACGGACAGGGGAAGAGAGGGCAGTGGAGGGGGTGGGGGAGGGCGGCCAGAGGGAGTGAGAGGGAGAGGGAGTGAGGGAGCCGGACAGGGGAGAGAGGGCAGTGGAGGGGGTGGGGGAGGGCGGCCAGAGGGAGTGAGGGAGCGCGAGAGGGGAGAGGGAGAGGGAGTGAGGGAGCCGGACAGGGGAGAGAGGGCAGTGGAGGGGGTGGGGGAGGGCGGCCAGAGGGAGTGAGGGAGCGCGAGAGGGGAGAGGGAGAGGGAGTGAGGGAGCCAGACAGGGGAGAGAGGGTAGTGGAGGGGGTGGGGGAGGGCGGCCAGAGGGAGTGAGGGAGCGCGAGAGGGGAGAGGGAGAGGGAGTGAGGGAGCCGGACAGGGGAGAGGGAGAGGGATTGAGGGAGGGGAACATGATCGGGAGAGAGAGAGGGAGAGCGAGGCCACTTACCGCGGGTTTTTTGCATGAAAATTATTGTTAGATGTGAATTTGTAAAAAAAAAATTACTCGTGAAAATACATTAATAGTTATATCACTCTGTATTAAGGGCTGTCAATGGGCCGGGCCTGGGCTGAGCTTAAGTTGACCCGGCCCGAGCCCGACTTGTTAATATTAAGCTCGAGCTCGGGCTGGGCCCGATATTATTTAAAAAATATAAAGCCCGACAAAGGCTTGGCTCGGCCCGACAACGTAAATAGAAAAATAAAAAAAATAAAAATTAATATATTTAATAATATAAAGTTTATAATCTCACTAAATTAATTAACAAATTGATATTAATTACATAATTTATGTGAAAAGAGAGTTTTAAATTTTCTAAGTAAGTAAAATAACATAATTTTAATTAAATAATTTTTAAATTTTAAAGTGGGAATAAAAAAAGAGAACGGGCCAGGCCGGCCCGCGGGTCAAACTCAAAGCTCGAGCCCGACCCGCGGGTCTAGTCGGGCCGGGCTTTTAGGTCCGACTAAAAACCCGCGGGCCGAAAAAAATCTTGTGGCCCGGCCCGAAATCAAGCCAAACCCGAGGGCCTGTCGGATCGGCCTGCCCCATTGACAGCCCTACTCTATAAACCCTAATTGTGCAAAAATGTCATTGTCGTAATTATTCGTTATTGCCCGAGAATCTAACCATGATTAATTTTAACCAGACATTGAGAAAAAATTAACATATACCTAACTAAAATAAAATAAAATAAAATAAAATAAAAATAATTTGTAACACCCTCCCCAACCTCCCACCGAAATATGCCCCCACACTCACACCCCACCGTATGCTCCCCATCCCCGTCGGAGTTAAGCCCCCTCCACCACCCCACCCTGCCACTACAACCCCCCCTCCCCAGTCCCCACCAAGGTAAATCCCCCTCCATCACCCCACCTTGTAGTTGCAGCCCCCCTCCCTGCATGAGTAAGCCCCCCACACACCCCACATCTATGCTGCCTCCTCCCGGTGGGAGTAAGCCCCCCACCAACCCTGTTTGACCCCCTCCCCACTGGAGTAGCCCCCACACCCTACCCCCTCCCCGCTGAAGTTAGCCCCCCCCCACCCCCACACTGTGAGCCCCCCTCACCCACCAGAGTAACCCTGCCCCACCCTACCCCCTTCTCACCAGAGTAAGCCACCCCCACCCCCCACACTATATGAAACCCCCCTCCCCATCTGAGTATTCTCCCCAACCGACCCCCCCGTCCCCTCGCTGCCGGCCACCGCAGGAACCCCCTCCCCTTCCAAAACACCCGTCCCCTCATCGCCGGCCCCCCTCCCCTTCCCAAACCCCCATCCCCTCACCCCCGGCCGCCATGGGAACCCCCATCCCCTTCCCAACTGCCCTCCCCAACCGACCCCCCTCCCCTCGCCGCCAGCCGCCGCCACGGGAACGACGCCCCTCCTCTCCCTTTCCCCATCGACACCCCTCCCACACCCCCAGCGAGAACAAATGCAGGTTAAAAAAAAGACAGAGGGTGAGGGGGGACATACCGGCGGCGATCGTCTGAGCTTCGGCGAGGAAGGTGGGCACGGCTGCGAGCTAACACGAATGGCGGTGGGCACGATAGCAAGGACGTCGACGTTGAGGATGGCGAGGATGGCGACGGTGGCTTCTGACGACTTTGCGGCTCCGGCGGCTCCGGCGGCGACGACCGGAAGCAGAGAGCAGAGGAGAAGGAGAGAGTGAGAGGGAGAGTGGGGGGGGTGGAAATGGGGTCGGGTGGAAGGGGTGGGAGGGAGGGGCCGACGGTGGCGGGAAAGGGGGAATTTTGAGACGAAAATTTGGACGGAACTTATTTCCGTCTGAAATTTCAGACGGATTACTTCCGTCTGAATATCCGTCCTAAATTTATGACGGATATAAAGACGGAATATATTCCGTCTATAATTATAGACGGATCTTCAGAGCGAATGTAGTCTGTCGTTAATAGAGATGGAATTTGTGACAGAAACTAATCCGTCACAAATACAGACGGATATTAAGACGGAAAATATCAGTCTGAAATATCCGTCTGAAATCCCACTTTTTTTGGTAGTGAGAGAGATTGTGTGTCTCTAGTTTCCAAGTGGCTGGGAGCCACTTGGGGTGTCCCTCCGGTTGGGAGGAAGAGGGGAGGTTGTTCCCCTGGTCAAGCTTTTTGGCAGCATTTGTTGCAGACTGAGTCTGCAGTTTCTAGCCTAGCTAGTGGAAGCCTCACTCCGATTTGGAGTGAGGGGTGGACGTAGGTCTGTGGACCGAACCACCTAAAAAATCTTGGTGTTCACTTGTGGTTTGATTTTCCTTATATGTTCGTTTCATTGCTGCACTCTTTAGATGCTTGCTTAGGAGCGTGTGAGGGCTAATAGATTTGTGTTGTCTTGCCGAGATCCTTCTAAGTATTTTCAGCATATTTCTTCAATTGCTTTTAATTTCGCATATTTGAGTATTAGAGAGTAAATTGGGTGATATTTGAAGAGGGATACATTCACCCCCCCCCTCTGTATCCGGGCCTTGCACCCTATCAATTGGTATCAGAGCCAGGTTTCTGACTGAACAGGTCCAACGATCTGTAGAGGATCCTGTTGTCTTTGGTGCATTTCTGAATTTACTCTTTGCTGCATTAATCTGCTTGCCGATTTAATCAATGGGTTCTCCACTGGTTTTCAATGGCTCTAATTTTAACTCATGGGTTAGCAGTCTACATAAATATGTGAATTTGATGGATCCGGATCTGTGGAAGTTAATTTCACAAGGTCCTCATAGATTACCAAAGGAAGAGTCCAAATGGACTAAAAGTGACAGATCAAGAAGTGGAGAGAATCAGAAAGTTTTGAAATTAATGAAAGAAGCTACTGACAAGGCTCTACATTCTTATTTTTATCACTGCAGGTCCGCTAAGGACATTATGGATCAGCTGAAGCTAGCTCAGAGGATGGATGAGGACAACTGCATGATGGCTGATAAGAGCGACCATAGCAGTGATCAAGATGAATTTGAAGATGCTGAAGAGGTAATCAATCCTTTCGATAGTTTCACTTTAGATGACTGGGAAGATGCCTATGCTAATCTGTTACACTCCCATGAGAAACTGAGGAAGAAGAATAAAAGTCTGATAAAGAAGATAACAAATCTAGGGGATCCTATTTCTGGAGCTGAAAATCTTGAAAATCTTGAAATTCTGAAAATTGAAAATGAAATACTCAGAAGACAAGTGTCGAAACTAGATGGAATCCAATCAGAACTTGATCATGTCAAATCTGAAAATGAAAAACACAGAAAATAATGTCAAGAATCTGAACAAAGATTAATCAATCTTGAAAGTGAAAACAGATTGATCAATGAAGAGTTCGAGGCTGTTAGTCTTGCGAACTTAAAGTTTCAGGAAAACTTTGAAAACTGTAAATCAGAATATCCAAGTTTCCTAACTGATGTATTATTTGATGATGATAAACTTGAGCAGGAGAACACTAGTCTAAAGAAAGAAAATGAGAAGCTAAAACTGTTGAACTCCACCATGTCAAAGAGATTGCTGACATTTGAAAAAGGAAAATCTGTTGATGAAAATCAAAATGAGCTCAAACTGAAATCAGAAATTGATACCCTTAAAATTTTGAATGATGTGATGCATCAACAAATTCTGGTTTGTGAAGAAGATATAGTCAACTATGAACATCAGATCTCTTCTCTTCAATCTGAAATAAATGATCTGAACAATTCTTTGTCAAAATTCGTAAGTGGGCAGAAAAACCTAGACAAGCTACTAGGTGTAAAAATCAACACTAGGAAGGAAGGGCTGGGCTACAATAATGCTAACAAGAAAGAGTTTCAGAGCAAGTTGATGACATCTTTTGTAAAAGCTTCAAATGTAGCCACCACCTCGAAAGATAAATAGCCCATTGTTCAGAAAATCGAAAAATAGAAAAAAATTAGAAAAAGATTAGAAAATAGAAAATAAATAAAAAGGGTTTACTAGGGCATGTTGACCACAGTTCTCACACACACTCACATGCATCCAAAAAGAAAATGTCATGCCATTATTGTCATAAATTTGGTCATCTGATGCATGAATGTAAATTGATGGAGAAGGATGATATGACTGCTAGGAAACATCATGATAGAAATCCTTCATTTCAGAAAAAGAAAATTGAATGTTTTCACTGTGGTAAATTAGGACACACAATTGCACAATGCTGGTTTGCAAATGGTAAGAAAATATATCACTCATATCATGGTAAATTTCCTGCAAGCCAACATCGTTTTAATAAGAACAAATTTGCTTTTAAAGATAAGCTCATTACATGCTTTGAGTGTGGAAAAATAGGCCACAGGGCCATTGAATGCTAGCTGAGGGCTGGTGGAAGAAATTCTAGTTCATGCTTTCACTGTGGCAAGTTGGGCCACAGTGCTGCCCAATGTTTGCATGCTCAGGGAAGGAAGCCTAACTATAAATCTGGTAAATTCTCTGTCAATAGAAACATTTCTGGTAGAAATGGATTTGTGTTTGAAAGGAAAACACTTGCATGTTTTGAATGTGGGAAGCCATGCCATAGAGCTGCTGACTGTTGGCTGGCTTATTTTGGTAAACAGAATCTTAATTCTGTTAACAGAAATTTTCATGCATATGCACATAGAATTCATGCTAATAAGAATGTGCATAAATCAAATCTGAAATCTGCTCCATCCTGCTATTATTGTGGTACATTAGGTCATTCAATGATTAATTGCTGTTTGATGAGATCTGATGACCTACATGCTAAAAAGTTGTTTAGAACACCTGCCAAAGGTGTCATTATTAACCATGCAGGACCCAAGACTGTTTGGGTACCTGCCCATGTAAAATAGTGTGCTAACTTACAGGTGTGCCTTGGAAGCTGAAGAATAAAAAAGAGAAAATAAACCAAGGCACCCAAGTTGATAAAACCCCATTCAGGTAAATTCTTCACATCTGTTCAAATGAAATTTATGGTTGATCTGATAAGTCATAGTTTCATGCATACATGCGTTTTATGTGGTTTGACTCTTGCATTGAGCTTTTTGGGCTTTCTTGTTTGTACTTTGAGATGTGTGCATATATGTGAATTGCATATACATGCACTTGACATAGAATCATTGAAAATCTGATGCATATAGGACTGTTGGTACTGCATTGTCATGCATGACCACGTTGGTATATCAAATGGTAAGTTACTAAAGGGCAGAGAAAATCTGTCTGAAGGTTCTTACTATGCGTAGAGGCTTCCCTTCGCCAAGTACCAAGGGTCAAATTTGCATATCAGAGAATGTCTGCATCTTCATGTGAATTTTTTTGCTTCATGCATGTGCATACATGTAGTAAATTGCATTACATTTCATTACATTGAAAATGCCAAAAGGATCGATTGAATGCATACATTTAGGGGGAGCATTATTCATACTCTTGAAATCTCACAACTGTTTTTAGATTTATTGCATATCATGTTAAATCTGTTCTTGCATAGTCATTCATCATCTGCATTGTCTTCATGACATATAGGATGATTCAGTGTTTTTAGGTAGGGGGAGTCATTGCATAGCATATCACTTTTTTGAAAAATCAAAAAAAAAGAAGAAGGGGGGAAGGAAGTGTCTCACTGCATATAGATAGGGGGAGCATGCTTAATCCGTTCAGTTGTGTCTTTGTTTGAACTCTTCATGTCCATCTATTTGATTCATCTTGTCATATCTGTAGTGTCAGTGATTCCATCATCAAAGTGATATCAAATGATATTTCTTGACTGCTTCTGAAGTTGTTCAAAATCTGAATTCATACCTTATAGGTATCTGTCTGTCTCTCCTAAATCTGCTGAAGGAGAGCTTCACTTCTATTCAGTCAACTTTGAACTTCTATGCTCAAGAGCAGCTCCTTTGCTACAATTTTTCAGAATCCATGCTGTCTGTTGAATATTCTCACTTGAATTACAGAACTGAGATATGAAGTAAATCTTCAGCCTGAATACTACTTCATAAAAGTTATAGCATCTTTAATGAGGAACCTTCCATTATACATGCTTAAGAACATTTGTTAACTAGAATTGGTTTATGTCTTATGTACTCTTGTTTGGACACAAGGAACTTGAAAATATCTATTTCAACCTCTTAATAAACTTTAACTGTCTGCTTCATGTAAATTCATGTACGACTTTCTGAAATCTGAAAAGTTGATATCCATGTCTACGTTGACTGAGATATATAATGTATGTGTTTGTTCCTAATCATCTAACTTGTTCTGATTCTATTTTGAGTAAAAGTATGGACAGAGCAATGACTGTGGTTACTGAGAAACCTGTCCAAAGGATTGTGTCATGAAGTACCATGGTTAACTCTATTTAAAGAGATGATTGGAAATTATTGTGAAAATATGGCAGAGCAATGGCATAGTTATATTGAGTAACTGGGGATTCTGGCCTCTGATCAAGGTGTATCCTCATGCCAAAGATACTTTTAATGCTACCTCTATTCTCTAAAATGGAAGAAGCAATACGGTTGTCACACTGAGTAATTGGGGATTCTAGCCTCTGATCAAGGTGTTTCCCCACGTCAAAAGGTGCTAATGAACCAAAATTGTTCATTTAAAAAAAAATTTGAACATGTGTAAATCAATTTCTGAAAGAATAATTAAAATTCAGGTGCATTCACTTATGTTTCTCTTAAAGCTGTCATGGAAAGTAAACTAAGTAAGATGAAAGTTGGTTGAACTAGAATCTTATATGAGCTTGTAGTTCCTTTTTATTAAGAGTTGGTTCAGATATGAGTACAATTTCTTTTGAAAAAATTACGGTTTACATCATTCTTAAACCATATCTGAACATCAAAATCAAGGTTTCATAAGCTTTTATAATGGAGGTATCTAGAACTTAAAATTCTGCTCTATGAAGTTGGTATCTTGCTGAAGAGTTCAATATCTCAATTTTCACTAATTGTTGAATCTGCTCATCCTATTGCTCTTTATCACTGTGTCTTGATTCACATTGGTTCTACAGACTGTGGTAATTCTTGAATACCCATGTGCTTTGCTGATAGATGCTCATCACCTCTTTCACTCCATCTAATCAGGGGGAGCTTTCATGTCATGTTGAGTATTTTTTTTTCATAAAGGGGGAGATCTAGTTAGCTTTTTTGAGTGTCCCTGTGTTTTTGCTGATATTCTCCCTTCATCTCAATTGGTTTCAACCTTCAAAACATTTCTGATCATTATTCTTTTCAGGGGGAGCTAATTGTCATTAAAGGGGGAGCTTTTAATTCACTCATTTTATGCAGTCTTATTTTTTTTCTTTTCTTCAATTAATGTCTTTTTGCTGAAGTCAAAGGGGGAGAAATAATTGATCAAGTCAGTATGACTCATAGTGTTGCCATCATCAAAAAGGGGAGATTGTTATGTCCCTGTGATTTTGATGATAGCAAACACTATAAGTCATCATATGTTTGAATTTGCATATATAAATATGTTTGTGTTGCATATGCAGGTTTCATTGAACATCATCTGAATTACATAACCAACGAACAGGCTGAGGCTGTGTGGTGTGAGCATTGGTGCATTTCATAATTGTTGATGCATTTCAGAATTGCATTTATCTGGATTGTTTGATGTTAGTCTGTACAATGGGTGATGCTACTATAACCTTTCAGCATTGTCTGGACAGAAGTGGGTCGACCCCCTTTCCAGATGGGTCGACCCCCCACATTCGTCAAGTCTATACATTGGCTTCGGCTCTTCAAGTCCGTACATTGGCCTCAAGCTTCACAAGTCTACACATTGTCTTCATGGCATCGCAAGTCTATACAGCCTGCATGCCTCATATCACCAAGTCTATACATCATGAGCTTCGGTTCTTCAGTCTATACATCCTTAGACAGCCTGCCTGAAGCTTGATAGTTGAAGTCTATAAGTGGGTCGACCCCCCTTCCAGATGGGTCGACCCCCCAGATCTCTAAGTCTGTACAGAGTGCATTGTTCATCTTTGTTCAAGTCTATACATCGTGTTTCACTCACGTTCATCTTTGTTTAAGTCTATACATCCTGTTTCACTTGTTCATCTTTGTTCAAAGTCTATACATTCGTTTCCTTCCGCAAGTCTATATAGAGTATGCATCTTCTGAAGTCTGTACATTCGTTTGGGAAGTCTATACATTGCACTGATTCAGGCATTCATGTGCAAAGTCTATACATTGTCTCTTTTACCTACGTTGCTTGAAACAAAGTCTATACACTGCTAGATGATCAAGTCTGCACATTGGCGGCTTTCGCTACGTTCTAGCCAAGTCTATACATTCATACCTTTCCCTACGTTCTGGCCAAGTCTACACATCGCCGTGTTCAAGCCCTTCAAGTCCATACATTGGTCGGTGGCAAGTCTGTACACTGGTCGAGCATTCAAGTCTAAACATTCCCAAAGTCCATACATCGGCACTATAGCTTGCATAGCTCAAGTCTGTACATTGGGCTTCCACGTGAAGTCTATACATTGGTCTTCACTTGAAGTCTATACATTGATCTTCACTTGAAGTCTGTACATTGGCTGTCAAGCTTTCCAAGTCTGTACAGCCCAAGTCTGTACATCCACCGTCTCATGCTGTGTCTCATCCAAGTCCATACATTGCATGTGTTCATCAAAGTCCATACAATGCATATGTTCATCAAAGTCCATACATTGCATAATGTTCATCAATGTCTATACATTGCATTGTCTTCACTCTAAGTCTGTACATTCTGGTTGCTTCAACGTAAGTCTATACACTGTGCATGCTTCATCTTCCAAAGTCTATACAGCATGTGTCTGCATCCTTTAGTCTAAACTCTGCTGCCTTTATATGAAGTCTATACAGCCTGTGGCTTGTACATCGACTGAACGTTCTTCAGCAGAGTATATACTCTTCAGAGGTGAAAGTCTGAACATCCATCAGTGAAGACTGTACACTCTTCAGTGTACATGTGCATCTCCTTCAGCTGAAGTCTATACACTCGATATCACCCCTCAAGTCTATACACTCGCTTTCAAGGCTTCAACCCTATACACTCGATTGTTATGCCTTCAAGTCTATACACTCGATTGTTAAATCTTCAAGTCTATACACTCGATTGTTAAGTACTCAAGTCTATACACTCGATTGTTAAGCCTTCAAGTCTATACACTCGATTGTTAAGTCCTCAAGTCTATACACTCGATTGTTAAGTCCTCAAGTCTATACACTCGATTGTTAAGCCTTCAAGTCTATACACTCGATTGTTTAATCTTCAAGTCTATACACTCGATTGTTAAATCTTCAAGTCTATACACTCGATTGTTAAGTCCTCAAGTCTATACACTCGATTGTTAAGTCTTCAAGTCTATACACTATATCCTTCACACTAAGTCTGTACAACGGTGGTCCTCAGTTAACCCAGCAAGTCTATACATCCATCTGATATCTTCATATGTCTGTGTGACAGGCACTGTTCGTGAAGCCTATGAAGTGCACGTGATCCGAGGTTGGCACCTCGCACATGATCCGAGGATAACGCCCTAATTACTGCTGCTATAAATACAAAGCTTCCTCCATCTGGAGAAGACTAATAAGATAAGAAAGAGAGATCAGATCAGAAAGAGAAAGAGTGTGATCGAGATAGAAATATAGAGTTGCAGAGAGGCTGTGAGTAGAAGAAGAAGAAAGAAGAAAGAAGAAGAGAAAAGAAGAGACAGAGAGAGAGCCTGCGAAAGAGAAGAAAAAGAAGAGTGAGAAGAAGAGAGAGCTAGAGCAAAGGAAGCTTCAACTGAAGATCAGTTCCTGCTGGACCGTGGATCAAATCCAGGCCAGCCAGCTCCTGCGAGAGCTATTGTGCATTTCATTTTTCCAGCTTTCTGTTGCTGCATTTTTTTTTGCTTTTCCTTTTAACTATTCTCTAGTTGTTCTTCCGATCCTCTAGTGTGAGGTCGGGTTCCCTCCGGTTTGGAGGAAGAGAGACTTGCATCTCTGGTTGCCTTTAACTGGGTGTCATTGGTTGTTTCCCTCTGGTTTGGAGGAAGGGAGGATTGGTCCTCCGGTTCTGGTCTTGTGGATTGCAAGTCCAGGTGTTCCCTCTTGGTCTGGAGGAAGAGAGACTGTGTGTCTCTAGTTTCCAAGTGGCTGGGAGCCACTTGGGGTGTCCCTCCGGTTTGGAGGAAAAGGGGAGGTTGTTCCCCTGGTCAAGCTGTTTGACAGCATTTGTTGCAGACTGAGTTTGCAATTTCTAGCCTAGCTAGTGGAAGCCTCACTCCGGTTTGGAGTGAGGGGTGGACGTAGGTCTGTGGACCGAACCACTTAAAAAATCTTGGTGTTCACTTGTGGTTTGATTTTCCTTATATGTTCTTTTCATTGCTGTGCTCTTTAGATGCTTGCTTAAGAGCGTGTGAGGGCTAATAGATTTGTGTTGTCTTGCCGAGATCCTTCTAAGTATTTTCAGCATATTTCTTCAACTGCTTTTAATTCTACATATTTGAGTATTCGAGAGTCAATTGGGTGATATTTGAAGAGGGATACATTCACCCCCCCTCTGTATCCGGGCCTTACACCCTATCATTTCCTTGCAATGTTAAATCGCACACAACAGACTTAGTCTGCGACAACCGCTACCAAACAGCTTGCCCTCAGGAACACCCTCCTCAGTCTTCTGATCAACCAGAAGAAAACACTGGAGAACAAATCTCCCTTCCTTTGCACGCAGCAAAGGGAACCCTGTGCAGTTACTCCCAAGCAACTCACACAACCAGAGGATCGAACCTCTCTTCCTCCAAGACAATGGAAGGAACTGGAGAATCTCTCCCTTCCTCCAAATAGTGGAGGGTAGTAGAACGGAATGACAATAAAGGAAACTCGAAAATAAAAACAATCGATGAACGGCAATTTTCTCTAAAAATAAAAGAAATATAGCTTCCTTAGAAGCAGAACTTCACATTCACAATCACTTCTCTCTCTCTCAGAATTTTTTCTCTCAACTCTGGATGGAGTGGGATTTTTCTGATCTTCTCTCTTTTTCCACTGCTCTCAAGCTGCTCTTCTTTTCTCAATATTCCATCCTTCTTCGAACCCTTTTCCTCATCATATATATATATGTCTGATCCAGAACCTTAGGCGTGTGGATACCACGTTTCCCGCCTGAAAGGTTGGGATATGTGTGGGAATGTTATGGACTTCTATCTACCTCGGATCACGTGCCATCTTCCGGGTGAATGCATAGACAAATTGTCAGAAAAGAGATAGTCATTTTATCACACACTTAGCACAATTCGTATCAGTGTAATGAGTAAGAAGCCAGAAACTGTACTGAGTAGAAGTTCCCAAATCAACAGTTGCACTGACTTGCAACAAGGTGAACAAGAGGTTGCACCGAGTTCAAGTGAGCCAAAGCGAGAGATGCACTGACTTGAGAAGACGCATGACGTCATTAGCACAGACCATAGACTCTGATCGTGCAACAGATATGCACGGATAGGAAGCAACAAAATGCAAAGATGTACTGACTTGATTTTGCCAGAGAGAAAAAATTTGCACCGAGTTAAAGGAATAAGCATCGACTAAGACGGGCAAGAAAGGCACCGATGTGAAATGAAGCAAACATTGCACCAATCTACTTTAGCTGTCTACAGGACTTGCACCGAGTCGAGTTCCAATGCCTTTGACTAACCAAGAGTTGCACCGACTAGGTGCAGATCAAACCTTGCACCGAGAATGGTAATACAATAGAAGATGCACCGACTTCATGTTATTCAGAAGCTAAAAATATGCACCGAGTCGGGATATGCAGTCCAAGCAGGAGCTGCACCGAGATGGCAAAGAGAGATACAAGACAAAGCTTGCACCGAGATGCATTTGCACTGAGATGACAAAGATAGATACAAGTCAAAGCTTGCACCGAGATGCATTTGCACTGAGATGTAGGAATGACCAGCTTGACCAAAGCATTCTGGTCAAGAATTGCACCAACCCAAGAGTTGCACCGACATTACGAGGTGAGATGCAGAGACATGATATGCACGGACCTTAGTGGACACGACCTAGAGTAATGCATAGAGACAACATATGAACATGATCAAAGACTTGCACCGAGGCAAGCACTTTATGTAAGAGATGCAGAACTTGCACTGACTTAATATGCATTAAGCAAAAGGATGAAAAATGCACGGACCTAAATCATGCTATAAGCACAGACCCCCTTCATGCTTAGAGTTAAGGAAATGCACCATATAAAAACAAACTGATTTGAAATTGAAACAAATTGATTTATAGTGTGAGACATCATCAAAACCGTAGGGATGAAACAATATGAAATTCGGCATCTCTACTTGGTAATTAGACATGGAGCATAACTCCCTCGTTGGAAGTGCAGGACGAAACTGAGGAAGGGCGATGCATGGCGTTGACGTGGCCGTCTCACCAATAAACCGAGGGAGATTAACTAACAAGTGCAGAATGCCCCTGGTCAACCCCAAAGGCATGGCCAATTGCCCCTTGAATATAGAATTCATCAAATTCTTGGTGGCCGTATAGGTCAGCAGTATCTGAGTGGAAGCCCTGGTTTGGCTAGTGATGTAATACCCCGAATTATTATTTGAGCCCAATATAATTATTAAGCTTTTATTAACTGAGAATTGAATTTTTATTGAATTAATAATGGAATTTCAGATTATTAATATTTAATTCCTTAGAAATAGAATAAGTGAAAATCCGACTACCTTATAAAAATCTATAAAAATGGTAAACAGGTTAAGGTCAATGTAGTTAGTAACTTTGTCTTCTGTAATTAAGCCATTTAAAATCCGTGGTTAGATCTATTTAGTGATTAAGACCAAAAGTGCACATTTTTTGACCCTTACGTAACCTTAGTTTAAAACGCGAAATTAAGGCTTAATACTTAACCAAATGAGCTCAAACTGGAGGCAAATGAACGGCCATGATCTAAGGATCAAAAGCCCTCTACCAATTTCTCGAAACCCTAACCCTAGAATGTGCAGTCGGCCGAGTTTGTTTGAGTCAACCTTTTCGGCGCCGTTTCTAACACGTCACTTGCCCCGTCGAATTCTCTCAGCTCCGAACTCTCCAGAAGATGTGTGAGCTATAGATAGAAAGCTCTTCGACCCTAGTTTCATTTGGTAGCAGCTGTGTCCACAGAGGAGTCAGATCTAGGGAGATATCCGACGATTACTGAAGGTGTGTCGGCAGGCCGTCGTCTACCTTCTTCCTTCCTTGTTTCTTCAATTGAGGTAGGAATTCTCAACCAAAATTCAAACATGAATACATCATTTTATTCCTCTCAACGAGATCTATCCAGTGGGACTGAAAGCCCCAATTTTTATCAGTTGTCTAGAGAGCTATCGAGGTTTTTGTGAAGGGTTAGCAAGTTCGTTCTTCTTATCTAGCATCTTATTTCAACCTTCGATTGAGGTAGGTTTAACAGGCTAAACTCTAATTAACTTATATGATGTAATCAACATCTTATTAGCTTTCTTTAGGCATAGAAAGTCTTAAAATTCATGAAGCATGTTTAGAGAATTTCTGTTCGTAGTAACAGCATGTTTAGACCTAGTTTTGATATGTTCTTCCGAGTTGATTTCTGATTTCGAAGTATTAATCCTAATCCACATGAACCATATTGTATATGGTTTGATTCAGCATCGTAGTAGCTTTCTTTTGATATAAGAACCCCCAAATTTCATTCTGTATATTGAGAGAATTTTACGTTTTAGTCACAGCATGTCAAAATTAGGGTTTCCCGTGTTCTTGCCATAGTAAATCACGATTTTAGTAAGATAATTTGAAATTGGCTTTACTGTTAGATAGTATTCTCTGTTAGCTTTCTAACGGTACCAAAAGCCCCTTATTTGGAGTCCATTTCCATTAGTTATTAGCGTTTTAGTGCAACCCTATCAACCCCCTTAGCTTCCCAGCGTTCATCGGACGCGGAAGGGATGACCGGAGACGACCAGAGATGGACGGTCGCACGATAGACCACACAACTCAAGCCCAGACATGACTTTGGCATAGACAGGAGTTAAACGGTTCCTAAATGACCATACAACTAGTTGGACGGTTCAAAACTGACCACATATCCACTCCCAGCAGGTTAAACGGTCCAAACAGGACCACACAAGTTGAACGGCCCTGCAGGTGGCCGCACAAGTAGATGGGCGGCCCTGTCTTGGGCCGCACAACCCTGGGATGGGCGGCCCTGCCCTAGACCGCCCATCACATGGGCGGCCATGTCCTAGACCGCCCAACTCCCTGTGCTCCATTTGAACCCCGTTTCAGCCCCTGTTAAGCCCGATAGATATACGGCCCTTTACCAACCGTTTATCTAGATAGAAAACCACTTAATACTAGTTCTAATGCATTCATCTTAGTGTTCTAAATGGTAATTAGTAAAATAGAAACCCACTTGATAAATGATTAATTATGCAACTAAATTTCTACTAATTGCACGTTATTCGTTCATACGCGACTTACGCGATCTTGTTCATTAGCTTATCATCTTGAATCATTCTTTTTGGCATTTGACTTAATGTATAACTTAATTCTTGTTAATTTGACATGGAATTAGGATTAATATGATCTTTAGCTTGCTGTTTAGCTGCTGTACTACAGTAGAACAGCGTGTTCAACTTTCAGACTTTTAACAACTCGTTAGCCGATTAGCGTTCTAGTCTTGGTTTTACCCCTGGAAACTCTATCTGGCGGCATTACCATCATCACGGGATTTCTTTATATCCCTGTTATGAACCTAATGAACTACCAAAACATCATTTTATGTGTTTAAATCGCTGGTTTAAGTCTTGGATCAAATTGGACGACGAGAGGCATGCGCGGCTAGTAGTTGACCGCATATCCTCTTCGGCGGCCCGATTATGACCGCATATCTTTATACGGCCCAGTATGGACCGTATATCTTATTCATGGGTCTTAATGTCTTCTGGACATGAGCGGCCCATAATGCACCGTTCATACCTTCGAGCGGCCCACTGTCAGCCGTTCCTTCTTGACCTCGTGGCTAAGTTTTGGCCCAGTTCCTGTATGCACGGCCCAGTGTTAGCCGTACGTACCCTTGCGTGGCTTATGTACGACCGCACATCTCTTGGAGATGAGTTTGACCGTGTTTATGTGTTCTTGAATCCAAGCACGGGTTAGTCCTTTAAATCTTGAACTTATGGCAGTAATTCCTCTGATTAAATTGGCCATTAAAATTGACTGAATGTCTAGACGCGTGGAATCTTGGATCCCATAAATCGATGCCAACACACCGTAGGGGCCCGGTTTGGTCCTGGGGAGAGTGCCCGAAAATTATTGAGCCCATGGGATGTTAATGACATGGTGAGGCATTGCACCGAATACTTGCTTGCTTGTTACGTCTATGACAAAAATCTCTTGTTACTTGTTACTTGATCGTGATTGAATTGATGTTAATTACTGCTTGTTGGCCAATTCTTTATTACTATCTCCTGTTGTAAATTCTTGTACTTGTTATCTTGTTAATTCTTGGCATCTTATATTTCTTGACCTTGCAAGATCTTTTTATTACGTCGTTTCATTATATCGTTATCGTCTATTATTTCTTTTTAGCATGGCATGTGAAAATGTAATTAACTTGTTAATCATGTAAACTTGCCGGTTACTTCCTACTGAGCGTTAGCTCATAGTTGTTGTTTCCCCCCTTTCCAGGCTATTCAGGTGACGAGCTTACCATCGGGGATGGGCAGGAGTAATGTCTTGAGTGCACCAGTTCTAGAGTGGTGTTGGCAGTGTTATCCTATTAGTTGTGCTTTAGAGAGTATTTAGCTTCAGTTGTGTTGTTAATGTTTAGTGTTTAATGTCTCAGTTGTATTAAGTTGGTTTGAGGATTATTGTATCAGTTGTGGTTTGTTTAATGATCAATAAGTTATTTCCATTCATAGCACTTGTGTTATATTTAGATTAGCTCTCTCTCTCTCTCTTTCCTGCTAGCTAGTTTCTAACTGTACGTCCCGAGTTTCCGCATCGGGGCGTGACAGTTTAGTTGGTATCAGAGCCCTAGGTTTCACATTCCTAGGTTTCTCTAAGTGCTAGGTTTCTTAAGTTCTAGGGTTCTAGTGTTCTCGTAGAACCCCTGACCTTGTAAAAGTCTAGAAACTACCTGGTGAGATTGGGTAGAAACTTGGGTTAAGTTCGTATCTTGATCGTGTAATTATGTATCTTATTAGACCTAAGTAATCGTGTTCCCCGTGTAGGCTTTTGCAATGGTAGCTGATCGCGCTGAATGGAGGAACCTGCAGTGCACAGTTCAAGGCCTTACTCAGGCTCTGCAGCAGGTGGCTCAAGCAGGAGCTGCACAGCATGGCACCGGTGATCTATACCGGAACTTCCGAGGGATGAATCCGCCAAGGTTTGCGGGTTCGACCGACCCCGACCAAGCCGAGCACTGGCTAGATGAGATGGGAAGGATCTTCGAAGTTATGCAATGCACCAACCAGGAACGTGTCCTTTTGTCTACATTTCAACTGGAGCGTGATGCACGTACTTGGTGGGATTCTATCAAGGCGACTCTCGGTGATCAATAGGTTACATGGGAAGAGTTCGAGGAATTCTTTAACAGCAAGTATTTTTCTGATAGAGTACAAGAGAAGAAAGCGGCGGAGTTCGCGGCCCTAAAATAGTGAGATCTATCCGTGGCGGAGTATGAGGCTCAATTCGCATGGCTTTCTCGTTATGCTACACACCTTATTTCCACCGAGAAGATGAAGGTGAAGCGTTTTCTCAACGGTCTGAGGCTACATTATATCAACCAATTGGCACCGATGGAAATTTCCACTTATTCCGAGATGGTGAGAAAAGCTCAAGTTCTGGAGGATACTTTAGAAATGACGGAGAGAATCCGTGGAAGAGGTGCAAAGAAGGAACAACCTACGGGTTCCAGGAATGTTAAACTCGGTTATACCAAGAAGAGGCCCGTTAGTGGACCTGGTTCGTGGAGCGGGTCCGGATCGTGGAAGGGCAAGATGCCGAAGCGTGAAGACAAGAAGCCTGGCCCTATTGTCCCATTTACGGGCGTGTGCAAGTTTTGTAATAATCCTGGTCACAAGATGGAGAATTGATGGCGCAAGCTAGGCGCATGTTTGCGATGTAGAAGCAAGAAGCACCGTATCTCTGACTGTCCTCATTTGTCGGAGCAAGCTACCCCGGTGAAACCTCAAGTCTTCAAGAAACCACAAGGCAAGCTCCAAGCTCTGCCTGCAAGTGAAGCGGAAACAGCCGAGGATGGTGGACTCGTCGAAGGTACTCTTATTATACTCGACAAGTCAGCATTTATTCTTTTTGATACTGGTGCCACACATTCATTTATTTCTCGGAGATTTGCTAAGTCTTTAGCTGTGGAACCTGTTTTGATGGATTCTCCGTTAGAGATATCAACCCCTATTGGTACTAGATCAGCAATCCAGCATTTCTATCCTTCTAGTAAGGTTATGATTGGCGAACAGAACCTTCCAGCTGATTTGATTTGCATGGACATGAAGGATAATGACGTAATCCTAGGAGCAGATTGGTTGGCTAGATATGAGGCCAATGTTCATTGTAGTTCTGGCTCGGTGTCTTTTACTAGGCACCCAAGGCTTTCTTTTGTGGGAGTTAAGCACCATAACTCTGTATCACTTATTTCGGCTCTTCGAGCTGATAAGCTGATGAGGTGAGGATGCGAGGCTTTTCTAGCCTTTGTCTGTGCAACCCCTGAGAAGCAGATTGAGATCAAGGACATTCCTGTTGTCCATGATTTTCCTGATGTCTTTCCAGAGGAACTACCAGGACTTCCGCCTGAGCGGGAAGTTATCTTCTCTATTGATCTCTTTCCGGGTACATCTCCTATTTCCAAGGCTCCTTATCGTATGTCTCCTGCGGAACTGAGGGAGTTGAAGCAGCAGTTGATGGAATTACTCGAGAAGGGCTTCATTCGTCCTAGTACTTCTCCGTGAGGAGCCCCTGTATTATTCGTCCGGAAGAAAGATGGTTCGATGAGATTATGCATCGATTATCGGCAATTGAACCAGTTGACTATCAAGAACAAATATCCATTGCCGAGGATTGACGAGTTATTTGACCAGATAGCGGGAGCTCAGTATTTCTCTAATATCGATCTTCGATCTGGATATCACCAGTTATGGATTAAGGAAAATGATATCTATAAATCAGCTTTCCGCAGCAGGTATGGTCATTTCGAATTTATCGTTATGCCTTTTGGTCTAACGAATGCTCCAGCAGCTTTCATGCAGTTGATGAACAATGTATTTCGGCCCTATCTTGATCAATGGGTCGTGGTATTTATTGATGACATCTTGATATATTCCAAGAATGAAGTGGAACATGCTGAACATCTGAGGTTGGCTTTGCAATTATTGAGAGATCATCAGCTATATGCCAAGTTTAGTAAGTGTGAATTCTGGCTGCAAGAGGTGTCCTTTCTCGGACATATCATTACGAAGGAAGGGATTTCTGTTGATCCTTCGAAGGTTGAGGCAGTGAAGAATTGGGAGCAGCCTACCAGTGTGACGGAAGTTAGAAGTTTCTTAGGCCTGGCAGGCTATTACCGAAGATTTATTCAGGATTTCTCTAAGCTTGCAGTACCTATGACAAGATTAACCCGCAAGGAGAACAAGTTTGATTGGTCAGATGACTGCCAGCGAAGCTTTCAGACTTTGAAGGAATGTTTGACCACTGCACCTGTTTTGGCTTTACCTTCTGGTGAAGGAGGTTTTGTTGCTTATACTGATGCTTCAGGTATTGGCTTAGGCTGTGTACTCATGCAGCATGGGAAGGTGATTGCCTATTCTTTTAGGCAGTTGAGGAAGCATGAAGAGAATTACCCTGTTCATGATCTGGAATTAGTAGCAGTGGTGTTTGCATTGAAGATTTGGAGGCATTACTTGTATGGAGAAACCTTCACAGTGTTTTCAGATCATAAGAGTCTGAAATACTTATTTTCTCAGAAGGAACTCAACATGAGGCAGAGGAGATGGTTGGAGTACTTGAAAGACTTCGACTTCTCGATTGAGTATCATCCTGGCAAAGGCAATGTTGTGGCAGATGCTTTAAGCTGGAAGCCTGTGGCTAGATTGTCCATTCTCATATTACAAGAATGGAAGTTACTGGAACAGTTGTCTAGTCTGGATCTTAATATTGACAATGATCGGGTTATGATTGCTCAGATTCAACTTAAGCCAGAACTGTTGATGGAAATCAAGTCCTTGCAAGATAATGATCCCGAGCTGGTAGAGATTAAGGGAAGCTTGAGTAGCAGACCTGACTTCATGTTGGCTGAAGATGGAAGATTATTATTCAAAGGCAGAACTTGTGTACCTGATGAAGCTGGAATAAAGAACAAGATTCTTGAGGAAGCTCGTAGATCCAGATACACCATTCACCTATGAGGCACTAAAATGTACAGAGATTTGAAGAGATCCTTTTGGTGGATGAATATGAAAAGGGAAATTGCAGACTTCGTGAGTAGATGCTTGGTTTGCCAGCAAGTTAAGGCCAAACATTTCAGACCGACAGGAAAAATGAAACCACTCGACATACCCCAATGGAAGTGGGAAAGCATTGGCATGGATTTCATTATGGGTCTACCTAGGACTCGTGGTGGATTTGATGTGATATGGGTGATTGTCGATCGATTGACTAAGTCGGCTCATTTCTTACCAATTAAGTCCAAGTGGATAGTTGATGTATTGGCTGCTTTGTATTTGAAGGAAGTGGTAAGACTCCATGGTATACCAGTCAGCATTATGTCTGATCGAGACCCCAGATTTTCTTCACATTTCTGGAAGGGACTGCAAGAGTCTTTGGGTACTTGTCTGAATTCCAGTACTGCTTTTCATCCGCAGACAGATGGACAGACGGAAAGAACCAACGAGATAGTGGAAGATATGCTGCGAGCATGCATGATTGATTTTGGAGGCAGTTGGAGTGATCACCTAGCATTGATTGGATTCGCCTACAACAATAGCTACCAATCTAGCATACAGATGGCTCCTTTTGAAGCATTGTATGGTAGAAGCTGTCGTTCCTCGTTATGTTGGGATGAGGTAGGTGAGAAACAGTGGCTTGGACCGGATCTTATTTCAGAATCATCACAGAACGTCCGTATTATCCGAGACCGGTTACAAGTAGCCCAATCCAGACAGAAGCATTATGCCGACAATAGAAGAAGAGCATTGGAATTTCAGGTTGGCGAGCATGTGTTCTTAAAGGTCTCTCCGACGAGAGGGATCCGAAGATTTGGTATTCAAGGCAAGCTAAGTCCGAGATACATTGGTCCATTCGAGATTCTGGATAGAGTGGGAGAAGTTGCTTACAGACTGGCTTTACCACCGCAGTTGTCCGGTGTGCACAATGTTTTCCATGTGTCTATGTTACAGAAATATGTGTACGACCCCACTCATATCATTCAGCAAGTGGATTTCGAACTGAAGGAAGATTTGACCTATGAAGAAAAACCTATCGAGATTCTGGACCGGAAGCAACAGCAACTCCGGAATCGTTCCATACCGATGGTCAAGATTCAGTGGAGTCGGCGTGGGACCGAAGAAGTTACTTGGGAGTCTGAAGATACTATGCGGAAGCGGTATCCCGACTTATTCTAGGTGAGCGATCTCATTCCCTACTCTCAGTTATAGTGCAGTGAATTTGGAGGACCAAATTCTTTAAGTAGGGGAGGGTGTAATACCCCGAATTATTATTTGAGCCCAATATAATTATTAAGCTTTTATTAACTGAGAATTGAATTTTTATTGAATTAATAATGGAATTTCAGATTATTAATATTTAATTCCTTAGAAATAGAATAAGTGAAAATCCGACTACCTTATAAAAATCTATAAAAATGGTAAAAAGGTTAAGGTCGATGTAGTTAGTAACTTTATCTTCTGTAATTAAGCCATTAAAAATCCGTGGTTAGATCTATTTAGTGATTAAGACTAAAAGTGCACACTTTTTGACCCTTACCTAACCTTAGTTTAAAACGCGAAATTAAGGCTTAATACTTAACCAAATGAGCTCAAACCGGAGGTAAATGAACGGCCATGATCTGAGGATCAAAAGCCCTCTACCAATTTCTCAAAACCCTAACCCTAGAATGCGCAGCGGGTCGAGTTTAGTTGAGTCAACCTTTTCGGCGCCGTTTCTAACACGTCACTTGCCCCATCGAATTCTCTCAGCTCCGAACTCTCCAGAAGATGTGTGAGCTATAGATAGAAAGCTCTTCGACCCTAGTTTTGTTTGGTAGCAGCTGTGTCCGCAGAGGAGTCAGATCTGGGGAGATATCCGGTGATTACTGAAGGTGTGTCGGCAGGCCGTCGTCTACCTTCTTCCTTCCTTGTTTCTTCAATTGAGGTAGGAATTCTCAACCAAAATTTGAACATGAATACATCATTTTATTCCTCTCGACGAGATCTATCCAGTGGGACTGAAAGCCCCAATTTTTATCAGGTGTCTAGAGAGCTATCGAGGTTTTTGTGATGGGTTAGCAAGTTCGTTCTTCTTATCTAGCATCTTATTTCAACCTTTGATTGAGGTAGGTTTAACAGGATAAACTCTAATTAACTTATATGATGTAATTAGCATCTTATTAGCTTTCTTTAGGCATAGAAAGCCCTAAAATTCATGGAGCATGTTTAGAGAATTTCTGTTCGTAGTAACAGCATGTTTAGACCTAGTTTTGATATGTTCTTCCGAGTTGATTTCTGATTTCGAAGTATTAATCCTGATCCACATGAACCATATTGTATATGGTTGGATTCAGCATCGTAGTAGCTTTCTTTTGATATAAGAAGCCCCAAATTTCATTCTGTATATTGAGAGAATTTTACGTTTTAGTCACATCATGTCAAAATTAGGGTTTCCCGTGTTCTTGCCTTAGTAAATCACGATTTCAGTAAGATAATTTGAAATTGGCCTTACTGTTAGATAGTATTCTCTGTTAGCTTTCCAACGGTACCAAAAGCCCCTTATTTGGAGTCCATTTCCATTAGTTATTAGCGTTTTAGTGCAACCCTATCAACCCCCTTAGCTTCCCGGCGTTCATCGGACGCGGAAGGGATGACCGGAGACGACCAGAGATGGATGGTCGCATGATAGACCGCACAACTCAAGCCCAGACATGACTCTGGCATAGACAAGAGTTAAACGGTTCCTAAATGACCACACAACTAGTTGGACGGTTCAAAACTGACCACATATCCACTCCCAGCAGGTTAAACGGTCCAAACAGGACCACACAAGTTGAACGGCCCTGCAGGTGGCCGCACAAGTAGATGGGCGGCCCTGTCCTGGGCCGCACAACCCTGGGATGGGCGGCCCTGCCCTAGACCGCCCATCACATGGGCGGCCATGTCCTAGACCGCCCAACTCCTAGTGCTCCATTTGAACCCCATTTCAGCCCCTGTTAAGCCCGATAGATATACGGCCCTTTATCAACCGTTTATCTAGACAGAAAATCACTTAATACTAGTTCTAATGCATTCATCTTAGTGTTCTAAATGGTAATTAGTAAAATAGAAACCCACTTGATAAATGATTAATTATGCAACTAAATTTCTGCTAATTGCACGTTATTCGTTCATACGCGACTTACACGATCTTGTTCATTAGCTTATCATCTTGAATCATTCTTTTTGGCATCTTGACTTAATGTATAACTTAATTTTTGTTAATTTGACATGGAATTAGGATTAATATGATCTTTAGCTTGCTGCTTAGCTACTGTACTATGATAAGTGTGTATTTTTCCATCTTAATTCATGTCATTTACAATTTTTATGAGCTTTAATAATAAGAAATATGCACTTATCACACTTACTTTTAATTTATAGTAAAATAGTTAATTTTTTGGAATTAGATGATTTTAATAAGGATATTTTCTTATTTAACAAGCACTCAAAACAATACAAATAAGAAAAAAAGAAAATATAATGAATATTGAAATGGGCCAAAAGCCCAAGGATTTGTTCAATAAGAAAAAAAATAAATAAACGAAAAAAAAGAAAACAAATAAATTTATTTGATATTTTTAAATGCTTTAATAAGCTATAGACATAATATATATATATATATCTATATATATTTGTGTGTATATATTATGGAAATGAAAAATAAAAAAATTAATAAATATTATTTTGAACTTGTTCAAAAAGAAAAGAAAAAAAAATATTTGATATTTTATTTGGATTTTTTCTAAGCTATAGACATATATATATGAATATATGTAATATATGTAGTATATAATATGTATATATAATATATATATATATATATATTCTACTTATTATATAACTAAGTGAATGTGTGTGTGCGTGTGTTGTTTTTTAAATGCAGGGGCGGAGGTCGACGAAGGCGCCGATGCGCCTTTCGCCATGCGGACACGGACGACGAGGGGGGTCAACCCCCCTCACGCGGTCAAAGGGCCAAGGAGGCCGGCGCACCGCGGCGCAGCCGCGGCCAAACGGGGGCGGCGCACCCGCGGTCCACGCGGCGGGGAGGAGAGAGGAAGAGAGAGGCGCCGAACGCGGGCGGCGCGACGTGCCGGAGGAGAGAGAAAGAGAGAAAGAAAAGGAAGAAAAGGGCTAGAAAAAATCTGAAAAAATTACAGAAAAATCAGAAAAAAATTTCCAAGTGTGCAACACATGTTGACACACAATATTGGGTCAAAAGTAGCAGCAATTGGTTGTTTACATTGGCAAGAATGTTCACACTATCTAAAGGGTTATGTGTTACCCTATATAAAGGGATTCAATTGTAATGAAAGGGGGGTTGTTAGGAGATTAGGAAGGGGAGGATAGCTAGGATTAGTAAGCCATGGATTGATCAAATTTTGTTTCACTCACACCCAAAGCGGTGATCATCTTCCGAACATCTCACGGCGTCGACTTCCAAGGCGGAGCGATCTTCATCCAAGGCTCGGCGAGGAAACGACGGCATTCTTCAATTCATTGGCTAAATATTTCTTTCACTTATCTCTTGTTATTAAACGTTGCGATTTCATTTCTGTTAATTTTAATCGCACTCAAATCAAACAAAAGCAATTGGTTTTCAAAACATAAGGGTATTTTCCAACTTAAATTCAAATTTCCTTCCCGTGGGATCGACCCGTATTTACCACTTTACTCGTATTTTCCAAATCATCTAAGTGAGTGAGTGTGGTTGTATAAATTTTAAAATTTGTGTGGCACGACATTTTTAAACGACGACTATCGAACGCATCATACTACAGTAGAACAGCGTGTTCAACTTTCAGACTTTTAACAAGTCGTTAGCCGATTAGCGTGCTAGTCTTGGTTTTACCCCCGGAAACTCTATCCGGCGGTATTACCATCATCACAGGATTTCTTTATATCCATGTTATGAACCTAATGAACTACCAAAACATCGTTTTATGTGTTTAAATCACTGGTTTAAGTCTTGGATCAAATTGGACGATGAGAGGCATGCGCGGCTAGTAGTTGACCGCATATCCTCTTCGGCGGCCCGATTATGACCGCATATCTTTATACGGCCCAGTATGGACCGTATATCTTATTCATGGGTCTTAATGTCTTCTGGACATGAGCGTCCCATAATGCACCGTTCATACCTTCGAGCGGCCCACTGTCAGCCGTTCTTTCTTGACCTCGTGACTAAGTTTTGGCCCAGTTCCTGTATGCACGGCCCGGTGTTAGCCGTACATACCCTTGCGTGGCTTATGTACGACCGCACATCTCTTGGGCCCTCTTTGATTGGAGAATAGGTTAAGGGGGATATCATAACCCGGGTTAGGGTATACCAAAAAATAAACAATATTACTTTGATTGTATTCGGGTTAGCTTATTCCACCATTTTGCTAGAATATGCTTAACTCACCTTTTTGGCCCTTAACCCACCTTTTTGGTGGAATACCTTATTTCTGCAACCAAATCAATTAGCGTGAATAAGGATGGGGTACCCCACCTTATTCTTCAATCAAAGAGGGCCTTGGAGATGAGTTTGACCGTGTTTATGTGTTCTTGAATCCAAGGATGGGTTAGTCCTTTAAATCTTGAACTTATGGCAGTAATTTCTCTGATTAAATTGGCCATTAAAATTGACTGAATGTCTAGACGCGTGGGATCTTGGATCCAATAAATCGATGCCAACGCATCGTAGGGGCTCGATATGGTCCTGGGGAGAGCGCCCGAAAATTATTGAGCCCATGTGATGTTAATGACATGGTGAGGCATTGCACCGAATATTTGCTTGCTTGTTACATCTATGACAAAAAGCTCTTGTTACTTGTTACTTGATCATGATTGAATTGATGTTAATTACTGCTTGTTGGCCAATTCTTTATTACTATCTCTTGTTGTAAATTCTTGTACTTGTTATCTTGTTAATTCTTGGCATCTTATATTTCTTGACCTTGCAAGATCTTTTTATTACGTCGTTTCATTATATCGTTATTGTCATTTATTTCTTTTTAGCATGGCATGTGAAAATGTAATTAACTTGTTAATCATGTAAACTTGCCGGTTACTTCCTACTGAGCGTCAGCTCATAGTTGTTGTTTCCCCCCTTTCCAGGCTATTCAGGTGACGAGCTTACCATTGGGGATGGGCAGGAGTAATGTCTTGAGTGCACCAGTTCTAGAGTGGTGTTGGCAGTGTTATCCTATTAGTTGTGCTTTAGAGAGTATTTAGCTTCAGTTATGTTGTTAATGTTTAGTGTTTAATGTCTCAGTTGTATTAAGTTGGTTTGAGGATTATTGTATCAGTTGTGGTTTGTTTAATGATCAATAAGTTATTTCCATTCATAGCACTTATGTTATATTTAGATTAACTCTCTCTCTCTCTCTCTCTCTTTCCTGCTAGCTAGTTTCTAACTGTACGTCCCGAGTTTCCACATCGGGGCGTGACATGTCACGCCCCGTACTCTATACCGTCGAGGTATTATCCACTTTGGCCTACCGGCCTCACGGTTTTATCCCTTTTTAACAGTGACCGGCTCCAGAATGGGGGACTTTCGCAGGGAGGTCACCCATCCTAGTACTACTCCCCATTAAGCACGCTTAACTTCGGAGTTCTTTCTAAGAACTCAGCCGATACTTGAAAAGGTGCCTCAATGATATAGAGTACAACTTAGCTATATTTGAGAGTGTTACAATCTACCCCTCTTATATAGGCGACGTCCTCATCGCTGGGCACATATAGTACACAATCAAACCCCCTGGCAGGTAGGATTCTAGAGGTGGCCCCTACAGGCTCAAGAGGTGGCTCCCACTATGTAGCACTTTGTCCCATTGCGGATTCAAGAGGTGACTCCCATAGCGTAGCACTTTGCCCTGCATGGCACTTAGTTCCCACACTTCCGACTGGGGTATGGCTCTGATACCATTCTGTCACGCCCCGTACTCTATACCGTCGAGGTATTGTCCGCTTTGGCCTACCGGCCTCACGGTTTTATCCATTTCT
The DNA here is from genome assembly GCA_022559845.1 of Amorphophallus konjac. Classification (NCBI taxonomy): domain Eukaryota; kingdom Viridiplantae; phylum Streptophyta; class Magnoliopsida; order Alismatales; family Araceae; genus Amorphophallus; species Amorphophallus konjac. The sequence goes on from CM040128.1 coordinate 43,675,260, forward strand.
GACAGTGATCGGCTCTAGAATGGGGGACTTCCTGAGAGGTCACCCATCCCAGTACTACTCCCCATTAAGCACGCTTAACTTCGGAGTTCTTTACAAGAACTGAGCCGATACTTCAAAAGGCGCCTCAATGATATAGAGTACAACTTAGCTATATTTGAGGGTGTTACAAGTGAACTGAAAGCCAACCAAGCGAGGGGAGATAATAACATCAATAGCAAAATCTTTGATGAGCAATGAGATTGTCACCGGCCTCGCTTGGGAAGAAACTGGTACTAGCGCCAAGGAGCTTCTCTCGACAACCGCCTTCGAACATGAATGCTCTTGGTCCCAAAACAACCAGGGTCCTGGACCCGGACCGACATGCGACAGATGAACTCTTGAACCTTGCTATGCACGGTCAAAACCCGGCTTGCCCTATCATTTCCTTGAGACCTGGGTCTGAGGGGCATTAAAGGTATCGTGCACCTGCTCCGCGAGGTAGGAAGGGGTTGAAAGGGTTTAGAAGGGAGAGGTTTTTCTGGGCCACTTATTTCGGCCCTTCGAGCTGATAAGTTGATGAGGAAAGGATGTCAGGTTTTTCTAGCCTTTGTTTATGTGACCCCTGAGAAGAAGATCGAGGTTAAGGACATTCCCGTCGTCCGAGATTTTCCAGATGTTTTTCTTGAGGAATTGCCAGGACTTCTGCCAGAGAGAGAGGTTATCTTTTCTATTGATTTAATTCCTGGCACGACCCCTATTTCTAAAGCTCCTTATCGTATGTCCCCTGCGGAGCTGAGGGAATTGAAGTAGTAGTTAATGGAATTACTTGAGAAGGGGTTCATTCGTCCAAGTACATCTCCGTGGGGAGCCCTAGCGTTATTCATCCGGAAGAAGGATGGTTCAATGAGGTTGTGCATCGATTATCGGCAATTGAACCAGTTGACTATCAAGAACAAATATCCATTGCCGAGGATTGACGAATTATTTGATCAGATAGCAGGAGCTCAGTATTTTTCTAAGATTGATATTCGATCAGGATACCATCAGTTGTGGATTAAGGAAGAGGATATCTATAACACGGCCTTCCGTAGCAGGTATGGGCATTTTGAATTTGTAGTAATGCCTTTTGGACTAACAAATGCACCCGCAGCTTTCATGTAGTTTATGAACAACGTGTTTCGGCCCTATCTTGATCAATGGGTCGTGGTGTTTATTGATGATATCTTGATTTATTCTAAGAGTAAGGAGGAGCATGCTGAACAGTTAAAGATGGCGTTGCAAATATTGAGAGACCATCAGCTATATGCCAAGTTTAGTAAGTGTGAGTTCTGGTTGCAAGAGGTGTCCTTTCTAGGGCATATTATTACAAAGGAAGGTATTTCTGTTGACCCCTCGAAGGTAGAGGTAGTGAAGAATTGGGATAGGCCTACTAATTGTAGATACAAATGTTTCAATCTATCCTGCCCCAAACTATGAACATGTAACCATGCGTATAAATATGAAATTGCATGAAATGGAAAGGGGAGACGAAGAAGAGGAACCTAACCGTGATCGCCACAGAGGTTCTACGGCACCAAAAGAATGAAGAAAGGATGAAGACGGCGCCGCGTACTTTGGAAAATATGGAGGAAGACATGGCCTAAAGGGAAGCCGCTACAACATGATCGCGCTTGAAAAGGGACGGGGGGAATCGATGTGGGTGCACCTCCTTACCTCATAGCCGGCTAGAAAGCGAGGGCCTCACGTTCTATCAATAGTCTCCTACAAAATAAAGCCACAAAAGAGAGAAAACCCATTAGAATGTGTAGTGTAGCATATGTCCCGAAATGATAAAGTAGCATGAAAGAAATGGGGAGAACGCACCCGGGGAGGGTTTTTAACCCCTATGAATGGGTGCAAACAAAAGGTGGGTGTATTGTGCATGCATAGGATTTGAAATCACAAAAAATGATTGAGAGAATAAGGAGAAAAGTGATGTGTAAAACGGATAAAAATGCAGAAACGTGCAGAAATAGTGCGATTTGTGATGGTTTTAAAAAAATAGGAGATGAGAACTAAGGATTGGAGTAATGAAACTGAGCCCAAAGAGATAGAAATTAAAGCTGATACTTCCCTCTTCGCAGTGGGGTCGAAGGTGTGAGTCAACGATCCCGCATGGCTTCGCCTCGAGTCCAAGAAGAGCCCCCTGTCGCGCAGGCGAACTGGGCAGGTTTATATAGAGAAATGCTAGAACCTAGAACTTTCTGCTATGATTTCAGATGATAGAGTCCACCAAATCTCGAGATCTATGGATCAATCTCGAGATAATAGATAGGATAAGAGATAGGAACAAATGGGACTCTTTTTGGTGGAAGGATCTGGAAGATAGAGTGCTTGGAAGGTGGCCCCGGAGCCTAATCTGGAAGAGTTTGTATGACACGAAAATGCATAAAACCTGATATTGCGGCCAAGATTCCCGCGAATATATTCCACTAAATTTTGAGTTATATGGCTTAAACTCGAGATAATATTGGTGGCAAGAGGCAAAAACACACGGGAAGTGATTTGATGGAATATTCGAGAAGATAGAGCCTTAGAAAGGTGACCCCGACGAACAGAAATCAACCTTAGAGTCCAGCGGCGAAGAAAACGGAGTTTAGGAACTTTTGGACTCTTTGTTATATAAACGGTCGCACGATAGACCGTTCTATGAATGGGGCAGTCTAGGGGTAGACCGCCCAATGAACCAGGGGGAGATCGGGTAACTTTTGACACAAAAATGAGTAAACGGTCATCCACAGACCATTTTTTGACATAAGCGGTCTCAAGAAGACCATTTTTTGACATTTCAAAAATAATAAAAATAAAATAAAAAATTAAAAAAAATGTTACTGTTCACACGGTCACTGTTGACCATTTTATTCATTGGACGGTCCACTAGTGACCGTTTATCTTGGGACGCTCAACTGTTGACCGTTTTGCTGCCAAGCTCGCACGACTTTAGAAATCAGTGAATATCTTGAAAATGGTGCAGAATTAGAAAAAGTGGTAGAGGAAGAAATTATAGATAACTGAAAGATGAACAACTTTTATGAAGAGACCAAGATGAAAAAACAATCATAAGAGAGAGAAAATGGGGTGAGAACAGAGAAAAATACTAAGGCTTGAAAACGGTGGAGAACTGGATAATGGCGTAGAAGAAGAAAATGTAGGGCTTTAAAAATGGAAGGCTGGAAGGTGATAGAATAGGCTCCAGGGCTCTAAGAAATCATGATCTCCAATGCTCAAAGGGAATGGAACAATGAAATGGGCTCGAAATCCATACAAGGAACGCTCCAAAATAACGGTTAATTTGGGACATCAAAAATGATGAACAAGAGAAATGATACAACTTGTGGGCAAAAAATAGGTGTCAACACTAATGCAACTAAAGTTAGAAGTTTCCTAGGCCTAGTAGGTTATTACCGGAGGTTTATTACGGATTTCTCGAAGATTGCGGTGCCTTTAACTAGATTAACCCGCAAGGAGAACAAATTTGATTGGTCCAAGGATTACGAGAGAAGCTTTCAGACCTTGAAGGAGTGTTTAACGACTGCCCCTGTTTTGTCTTTACCATCCGGAGAAGGAGGTTTCATGGTGTACACTGATGCTTCAGGTATTGGTCTGTTGTGTACTGATACATCACGGGAAAGTGATAGCCTATTCTTCTAAGCAGTTGAGGAAGCATGAAGAGAACTATCCTGTTCACAATTTGGAACTAGTAGTGGTAGTGTTCACCTTGAAGATATGGAGGCACTACTTGTATGGAGAGACATTTACAGTGTTCTCAAACCATAAGAGTCTGAAGTATTTATTTTCTCAGAAGGAACTCAATATGAGGCAGAGAAGATGGCTTGAGTATTTGAAAGATTTTGACTTCTCTATAGAGTATCATCCTGAAAAAGGGAATGTAGTGGCGGATGCTTTGAGCCGCAAGCCAATAGCTAAGTTGTCGCATCTCATGTTGGAAGAATGGAGACTGTTGGAGTAGTTAGCTAGCTTGGATCTCAATGTTGACAAGGACCGGGTTACGATTGCTCAGATTCAACTTAAACCAGAATTCTTGATAGAAATCAAGTCCTTGCAAGACAATGATCCATAGTTGGTAGAGATCAAGGAGAGTTTGAGTAACAGGCCCGATTTCATAGTAGTTAACGATGGCAGATTATTGTTTCAGGGAAGGACCTGTGTGCCTGATGTAGCTGAAATAAAGAATAAGATTATCGAAGAAGCTCATAGATCCAGATACACTATTCATCCTAGAGGTACTAAGATGTATAAGGATTTGAAAAGATCCTTTTGGCGGCCGAATATGAAAAAGGAAATTACAAAATTTGTGAGTAGATGTTTGGTATGTCTGTAAGTCAAGGCTGAGCATTTCAGACCTGCAGGGAAATTGAAACCACTTGATATACCTCAATGGAAGTGGGAGAGTATTGGTATGGATTTTATTATGGGTCTACCTAGGACTCGTAGTGGATTTGATGCAATATGGGTTATTGTTGACAGATTGACAAAGTCTGCTCATTTCTTATCCATTAAGTCTAAATGGACAGTTGATGTCTTGGCGGCTCTGTATATGAAAAAGATTGTAAAGCTCCATGGTATTCCAGTCAGTATCGTGTCTGATAGAGACCCCAGGTTCACTTCGCATTTTTGGAAAGGATTACAAGAATCCCTGGGTACCCGTCTGAATTTCAGTACCACTTTTCATCCATAAACAGATGGGCAAATTGAAAGAACCAACAAGATAGTGGAAGATATGCTTAGAGTCTGCATGATTGATTTTCGAGGTTGTTGGAGTGATCACTTGGCTTTGATTGGATTCTCCTACAACAATAGTTATCAGTCCAGTATTCAGATGGCTCCGTTTGAAGCTTTGTATGGTAGAAGCTGTCGATCTCCATTATGTTGGGAGGAGGTAGGTGAGAAGCAATGGCTGGGACCAGATCTCATTTCTGAATCGTCCAAGAATATCTGTATTATCAGAGATCGGTTACAAGTATCACAATCAAGACAGAAGAGCTATGCCGACAACAGAAGAAGAGCCTTGGAATTTCAGGTTGGTGAGCATGTGTTTTTGAAGGTTTCTCCCATGAGAGGGATGCGCAGGTTTGGTATTCAAGGTAAGCAGAGTCCAATATATGTTGGTCCATTCGAGATTCTAGAAAGAATAGGAGAGGTTGCTTACCGATTCGCACTACCACCTCAGTTATCAGGAGTACACAACGTCTTCCATGTGTCTATGCTGCGGAAATATGTGTATGACCCTACTCATGTCATTCATCATGTGGATTTGGAGCTGAAGGAAGATTTGACTTATAAAGAAAGACCTATCAAGATTTTGGATCATAAGCAGCAACAACTCAGGAATCGTTCCATACCTATGGTTAAAGTACAGTGGAGTCGGCGTGGAATTGAAGAAGCTACATGGGAGTCAGAGGATACCATGCGGAAGCAGTAACCCAACTTATTCTAGGTGAGCTATTTCACTCCCCGTTTTCCATAAGTGCAGTGAATTTGGAGGACCAAATTCCTTAAGTGGGGGAGGGTGTAGCACCCCGTTATATTAATGAATAAAAATTTTAAGAAAATTAATAAGAAATTCTGTAAGAAATAGGATAAGAAAAAGTTTGATCATTTTATAAAAATCTGGAAAAATTATAATCTTGTAGAGGATAAAACGTTTAGTTAAATTGTCTTCTATGACCAGCCCAAATAAAATCCTTAAATAAGCCGAATCAGCAGATTAAGGCCCAAATCCACACTTAGTCTAATCGGACCTTAAAACACGAAATTAGAGCCCAATACCCGATCATTTAAGCTGAAATCGGATGCAAATGAAAGGCTAGGATTAAGAGATCATTTCCCCTCTGGTTTTTCTCTGAAACACTAACCCTAGAAGGAGTATTTGGCGGCGGAGTGGCGGATTGACTCGGTCTTGCGCGAATCGCGCACGTCTGCGGTGCGTGGACTCTATCTCCACGATTAGAACTCTCTAGACCCCATAAGACCTATAAAAATGAACCATAGCAACCCTAGAATCGTTTAGATGCTGTGGTAGCCAGCGAGGACCTCAGACGGGAGAGAATTCTGGCGATCACCGGCGTGGGGTTCTTGGCGCGTCGGCTTCCTTTCTTCTTCTTTCATCCTTCGATTAAGGTAGGTTACAGTAGACCAAACCTAGCTAATGATATACCGTTAGATCCATCCTCTTGTCCTCTTTCCTTCAGTCTAAAAAGCCCTAAATTTCATCTAGTATCTTGCTAGGATTTCGAGTTTTAGTGGAAGCATGCTAGAATTAGGGTTAACTATGTTCCACCTCAGTTTAAGTAGAGATTTCAGGCACTAAACATTCAATTGATCATGCTATCTTGTATAACTTTTCATGCTCGTTCTATTGATAGTAAAAGCCCTAAATTTCATGTTATGTGTTTTCTTTATTTAACCGATTAAGCTAACCCTAGCCAACTCGCCCGAGGCGAGCATGGCGAGGTTAGCAGAGAATTATTTTGGCATGCGCGGCATCACGATAGACGGCCCATCATAGATAGGCGCCCGAGTTTTGACCGTTCGTGTGTTCTTATCTCTCATATGTTCGGTTGGACGAGCGGCTGTGATGGGGTCATCACCATCCGTCCTGACACTCTCGACCATTATCGTCACCCCGGAGGCGTACATCATGGTCTAGTCATTTATTTTGAGTCCAATGTATGTTTCTTTATTTTATTTGAGTCATATCATTGTAATTTCCCTTTTATTTGAGTCATGTCCCTAGGTCTTGTGCTTATTTCCCTAGGTTTGAGTGTCATTAGGTTTATTAGTTAGCTATTGGGCCCAATTCATTGGGCTTGGCCCATGGGCGCCCCTATCTTGTTGGTTATTAGTCAATGTGTCAAAAGTCATGGTCTTATTGTAAATTGTGAGATCCCTATAAATAGGACCCCACTCTCTCCATTTGGAGGTAATGAATCAATGAATGAAAAACTTGCCATTTTGATAGTTCAAACTTCTTATCTAGTGGAGAGATTCCATTATTTGGGTGAGAGACCCTAGGGGAGAGATTCCCCACCCATCCCTCTCTTAATCTCTCTCTTTCACTCCCCTTTCTCTCTCCTCCACACCCAATTTTAAAAATTTTCTCTGTCCTCCCTTCCCAACCACCACTCTCCCACCTACCCCCATTAAAGGCCACTCCCCTTCCCCACACATCCCATTACTCCACCCCCTAGTCCCAAGAGAGCTTCCACCAATCTTAGCTCCACCTCCCAACCCCCAACTACCCCACCCACTTCCCCAAACACCCTTCCCACTACCCCAAGCACCCCTTCCCTTCCCCAACACAACCCCTCCCATCCCCAAGAACACCATTGAATACCCTCCATTAAGGAAAATTCAAACTCACCTTCCCTCCACCCACTTGTGCCCCCCTCACCTTCCCCTCTCCATCCAAGCCCAAATTCGCAGCTCCTCTCTCATCCATAGCAAACACCCCCTTCCAGCCCCCATTCTCTCCTTCCCACACCTTGAAACCCCCCCTCCTACACCCCCTCACAGCTGGGGGTTGCCCCTACACATAACCATCTCATTTCCCCTCCCATCTACCCCATTCCCCATTACCTATCTCCACCTTCTCAAGTTCTGGTTGCAGACAGCATATTGGCCACAGGTTGCAGAGGCCACCTCGTCATCCCCTAGGAGCTTCAGGTGGCATACCATATACCGACGAAAGCGTCTGCCTGTCTTCTTCGCAACGGTGGTGGTCCCGTCCCATTCCGAGTTCGAGATCGACCAGGAGAGCCATTCTCCCACAACTGAACAGATCCCCCCTGGCAGGAGACCAGAGCCGGATTGGAAGCTCAACTGCGACGATCGTGTTGGGAATCGGATCAAGAGTTCTTCTTCAAACATCTTCTACTATGAGTCTTCTAACATCGCCAAGAAGCAGAGTCTCATTTGGTGACCGGACCTGAAAGTTATCAATTTTCTCCCTCGGGCGCTCGGTTCTACTTCCACTTAGTCTGCACCAACCCTTCCTCAGTGTTCAGAGCCTACCGGTCGACCCTGACATCAGCTGGCATCCCAGTTGGTCTTGGTTCGAAGAGGACTCGTCAAAGTTTCCAACGACACTAGAGGCACCTGATTCTGAGCTCGGGAGCGACTGTGGCAACCTCGGCTTCCTGCTATTGGGAACCTAAAGCTGTCAGATCCGAGGGTCTGCCACCCTGTTCAAGCCCCTACCCCGACCAGCAGCGGTGCCCGAAGAAATTTACAAAATTCAAGCATCATGCAGATCCAGCTACGAAGAATCTCCAAGTGGTTTCATCTGCAACAAAATTCGGGGCTGACCATAGTGTCCAAATATCTGACGGTCTATCTTGAGACACAGTCAGCGGGCAGATTTGGCTTCGACTTCCCTCTCTTCACTTCTAGCTCGAATTCCCCTCCCCGCTTGGCCGGCTGAAGGCCCCTCCCTGCGTGGAGGTCGTATTGAGTGTATTCATTGGCTTCCCTTCCCCGAGATCCCCCCCCCCTTGCATGGGGGTAGTTCATGTATTATTTACACTCACAGGTTTGAAGCTTCATCGACGCGGCGTGCGGGTGCTTCCCCTCGCCTCCCCGCTCGCCCCCGTCTCCGACCGGAGTCGGTTTGTTCAAATCGGCTAGGTGAGAACTCATCCCTTGCTCTCAATTATTCTTGTTCATTTAATATTCTCCAATTGCGCCGTCGGTAAGGAAGAGAGCGCCCGATCTTAAGGCTCCACCGCACTTGTGCGACCCCCGTGGGTGTGAGTGAGTGATCCGCGTCCCTCAGCCAAGGCCAACACATTGAGTTGAATATCCGCACCTCAAGGGGAGGTTTGACTTAGACTTTGCTGGCCCTCTACTAGCAAGGGGCTTGTCCCATTTCCTCGACTCGGCATCCCCAAGTTACCCCCGGGTTAAGTGTGTGCGCCATACGAAGGTCCGCTTGCGTAGGCTTCATAGCCTTGTGGTTGTGCTTGTTAAATTAGGTCCGAGGTTGTGCCACATCAAGTGATATCAGAGCAAGTTTTAGACTTGTCTCTACTAAGTCTAGTCCTTGGGCACATTTGCATTCATCAACATGGCTACCTCTCTTTGGTCACATTCATCCCACTCGACCCCCCACAAGGGACCAATCAACCCTCCATTTGACATAATCTCTTTTGAGGATCTCCTCTTCGATGGATCATGCTATAGTGCCTACCTAAAGTGGGAGGTCACCATGGAAAAACACTTTGAGAGAACTATGGTTTATGGACCCGCAAGAGTCCGCGTTGTCATGGGGCAATTTCGGGGTCAAGCCAAGGAAAAATGGAGGAACATAGTGGGCTTAAGGGACGTTAGGAAACAAGAACCCATTTCCTCATGGGATGATATGAAGAAAGAACTTAGAAAAATCTACATCCCCAAATATTCCCACCCCTTCTACTCAAACACCCCTAGCCCGAGGTGCACTACCACTCCTCCATCCCCACCCGACCAACTTGATACCACCTTTAGGCCTCCTCCCCCACCACTCCCAACAAATCACTTCTCAACCATCATAACTACACTTCGTGACCAAGTCCTCTCCCTTAAGGCCCAAATAAACCAAGCATCCACCTCTCCACCAAATCCCCTAAGGGTCCCCACACTCCAACCAAAACCCCCTTCCGCAAACCTCACTATCCAAACTCAATTGGCCCCCACTTCCCCCCCTCCACAACCGATCGATCCCAAGGGGAAGAGACCCCTAACCGATCCGGTTTCCCCAATAAGGACCACCATTCAAACCCAAGTGGACCTCGTGTCCATCCCGCCACGTAGACCCATGACGGCTACCACCACCCAACCCACAATCCCTCACCAAACCCATACCCCACATCTCCCTTTGGTCCCCACCACTACCCCTCCATCGTCCCCTAAAAAGGGTACATCCCCCAAAACCCATCAACCCAAATCTTGTCACCCAACCCACCTTCCACTTCCAACCCCAATCCTACCCCAACCTAGGCCTCCACTACTTCCACTCCCAAACCCCACTCTACCAATCCCAATCCAAGTTTCCCTTTACCCTCCACCCCGGGAGCACCACACACCAACCCTCATCACCCCAAAAGACCCCCTCACCTCCTTAGTAGAAGAACTCATACCCGATCCAATAGTTGTGAGCACTCCAAACCCACCCCCCACCTTGGAGGAAACCCAAGTCCAAGTTGAAGAAGAAACCTCACACGATGGTCTTTACCTTACACCACCCTCTCTAGTTGGGGCGGAGCTCATCTTAGGAGAACCCATTGTTAGTTGGCTAAAGGAGAGCCCAATTAGAGAGATCCCGGCCCATGTTTTCCCTCCCATAGAATAAGACCTTCCCATAGTGCCCTTCTTCTCCTATCACACCACAATCCAAGCATCCTATCAAGTGGAGACCTTAGAGGACCTTCTCAAGGGCATAGCATGGCAATTAGAGATGACTAGGATGTTGACCCCTATGGTCAAACAACCTAGGAGCCTTAGCCTCCTACACCTATGCATAAGGTCTATCACCTCGGTTTGCACCATTGGTTGCTACACTAGCGACCTCCTTCTATTCCTCCCTACACCCGATGAGCCCAACCTTCTCCTCGATTTAGAGCTTCTTATCTCGGGTAGAAAGCCAAGCCCTCCACTCATGGCCGACCCACTTGCCAAGAACATTGGCCCAACTATCATGGAGAAGGATGACTTAGAACCTTTTGAGGATCTTGAGGACATGGAGTTCCTCCCCCTAGGTAACCCATTTTATGATCCATATGATCCATTCCAATGGGAGTCAAGAGACTCGTGTGACCCAAACACTTTATCCACCACCCACCTTTCCCTACACCAACTCACCATGTTTTACCCACTTCACTCCATCTTAGACTCGGGTTACACCTTGGGAGCCATGACCTTGAGCCACATATCCCTAGGTAATGAGGTTGTGCTCCACCCCATGATGACCACCTTCTTAGATCCATTCGACCCTTTTCAATGGGAGTTCAAAGGTTGTCCCACACCTATACACATGGAAGTCACCCATAGGAAAAATATGCATGTGTCTAGGCTTACCACACCACTTGGCATGAACACTATGTTGGGTCCATTCATTCATATCACCCACATGTCAAGTAGAAAGCATGAGTGGTCCATATTCGGATGTATTGGTCCACCATCATTCATCATGGGTCTTAAGCATGTCAAAAGCATCTACGGATGTCCGGGTCCCCCGACATTCATCACCACTTTACATGATAGGTTCACATATGGTTGCCCCGGCCCACCTAGGCCCACCAAAGTCTACATGACAACATTGCATGATAAGTCCACATATGGTTGCCCCGGCCCACCAAGGTTCATCAAGGTCCATATGGCATCATGGCATGATAGGTCCATCTATGGTTGTCCAGGTCCACCCATAACCACTAAAAGGACAGCATTCACAAAATTGCATGATAACCTTGCAAGCGCATCAACAAGAGTCATGAAATCTACAAAAGGCCGACCGACTCAATGGCGTCACCAAGAAATCCAAATGGGTGATTTCGGGATGGTGAGGAATGAGAGGCTCTCACATAGAGACAACTCAAGATTGAGGTTTTGTGGGATCAGCCCCTTCCAGGTTTTGAGGTGCATTAGCCCCGCTACTAAGTTAGGCCTCCTCAAGGGATACGGAGTTAACTTCAGTTTCAATGTGGAAAGCCTTGTGCCACACAAGGGACCCACGGTGGCACCAAGTGAGAATTTCAAGCCCCCTTCCTCCCTTGAGAGAGAACCCACCCCTCCCCATGTGAGCACCATCAGCCCAGAGAGCCCGACGTAAGCAACTTGAGAGAATATTGGATGAACATGTAATCATCACTCGGAGCAAGGTGAACGGGCTCTACCTCGCTAGGTGGAAGAATCGGCTTCTTTCGGAAGACATGTGAGCGGTACCACCTCTTACTCGACGGAGTCGAGTTCTCCGCACCCCGGGAGTATGATGGGGTCATCACCATCCGTCCTGACACTCTCGACCATTCTCGTCACCCCGGAGGTGTACATCATGGTCTAGTCATTTATTTTGAGTCCTATGTATGTTTCTTTATTTTATTTGAGTCATATCATTGTAATTTCCCTTTTATTTGAGTCATGTCCCTAGGTCTTGTGCTTATTTCCCTAGGTTTGAGTGTCATTAGGTTTATTAGTTAGCTATTGGGCCCAATTCATTGGGCTTGGCCCATGGGCGCCCCTATCTTGTTGGTTATTAGTCAATGTGTCAAAAGTCATGGTCTTATTGTAAATTGTGGGATCCCTATAAATAGGACATCACTCTCTCCTTTTAGAGGTAATGAATCAATGAATGAAAAACTTACCATTTTGATAGTTCAAACTTCTTATCTAGTGGAGAGATTCCATTATTTGGGTTAGAGACCCTAGGAGAGAGATTCCCCACCCATCCCTCTCTTAATCTCTCTCTTTCACTCCCCTTTCTCCCTCCTCCACACCCAATTTCAAAAATTTTCTCTCTCCTCCCTTCCCAACCACCACTCTCCCACCTACCCCCATTAAAGGCCACTCCCCTTCCCCACACATCCCATTACTCCACCCCCTAGTCCCAAGAGAGCTTCCACCAATCCTAGCTCCACCTCCCAACCCCCAACTACCCCACCCACTTCCCCAAGCACCCTTCCCACTACCCCAAGGACCCCTTCCCTTCCCCAACACAACCCCTCCCATCCCCAAGAACACCATTGAATACCCTCCATTAAGGAAAATTCAAACTCACCTTCCCTCCACCCACCTGTGCCCCCCTCACCTTCCCCTCTCCCTCCAAGCCCAAATTCGCAGCTCCTCTCTCACCCATAGCAAACACCCCCTTCCATCCCCCATTATCCCTTTCCCACACCTTGAAACCCCCCCTCCTAGACCCCCTCACAGCTGGGGGTTGCCCCTACACATAACCACCTCATTTCTCCTCCCATCTACCCCATTCCCCATTACCTATCTCCACCCTCTCAAGTTCTGGTTGCAGGCAGCAGATTGGCCACAGGTTGCAGAGGCCACCCCGTCGTCCCCTAGGAGCTTCAGGTGGCATACCATATACCGACGAAAGCGTTTGCCTATCTTCTTCACAACGGTGGTGGTCCCGTCCCATTCCGAGTTCGAGATCGACCAGGAGAGCCATTCTCCCACAACTGCGCAGATCCCCCCTGGCAGGAGACCAGAGCCGGATTGGAAGCTCAACTGCGACGATCGTGATGGGAATCGGATCAAGAGTTCTTCTTCAAACATCTTCTACTACGAGTATTCTAACATCTCCAAGTAGCAGAGTCCCATTTGGTGACCGGACCTGAAAGTTATCAATTTTCTCCCTCGGGTGCTCGGTTTTGCTTCCACTTAGTCTGCACCGACCCCTCCTCAGTGTTCAGAGCCTACCGGTCGACCCTGACATCAGCTGGCATCCCCGTTGATCTTGCTTCGAAGAGGACTCGTCAAAGGTTCCAACGACACTAGAGGCACCTGATTCTGAGCTCGGGAGCGACCGTGGCAACCTCTGCTTCCTGCTGTTGGGAACCTAAAGCTGTCAGATCCGAAGGTCTGCCACCCTATTCAAGCCCCTACCCCGACCAGCAGCGGCGCCCAAAGAAATTTAAAAAATTCAAGCATCATCCAGATCCAGCTATAAAGAATCTCCATGTGGTTTCGTCTGCAACAAAATTTGGGGCTGCCCACAGTGTCCAAATTTCTGACGGTCTGTCTTGAGACACAGTCAGCGGGTAGATTCGGCTTCGACTTCCCTCTCTTCACTTCTAGCTCGAATTCCCCTCCCCGCTTGGCCGGCTGAAGGCCCCTCCCTACGTGGAGGTCGTATTAAGTGTATTCATTGGCTTCCCTTTCCCGAGATCCCCCCCTTGCATGGGGGTAGTTCATGTATTATTTACACTCACAGGTTTGAAGCTTCATCGACGCGGCGTGCGGGTGCTTCCGCTCGCCTACCCGCTCGCCCCCGTCTCCGACCGGAGTCTGTTTCTTCAAACCGGCTAGGTGAGAACTCGTCCCTTGCTCTCAATTATTCTTGTTCATTTAATATTGTCTAATTGCGCCGTCGGTAAGGAAGAGAGCGCCCGATCTTAAGGCTCCACCGCACTTGTGCGACCCCCGTGGGTGTGAGTGAGTGATCCACGTCCCTCGGCCAAGGCCAACACATTGAGTTGAATATCCACACCTCAAGGGGAGGTTTGACTTAGACTTTGCTGGCCCTCTACCAGCAAGGGGCTTGTCCCATTTCCTCGACTCGGCATCCCCGAGTTACCCCCGGGTTAAGTGTGTGCGCTATACGAAGGTCCGCTTGTGTAGGCTTCATAGCCTTGTGGTTGTGCTTGTTAAATTAGGTCCGAGGTTGTGCTTGCGTAGGCTTCACAAATACGAAGCTAACATTGTGACTCTTAACTCTGAAATTGAAGACCTAAAGGACTCCTTGTCAAGATTTGTAAAAGGAAAGATTAATCTGAATAAATTGCTTGGAGTAAATGTGAATGTCCAGAAAGAGAGATTGGGTTACATTCCAGTTACGAAGAAGGTTGAAGGGAATCAAATGAAAAATGTTTTTGTTAAAAGCTCAGAACAAGATAAAGCTTCTACTTCATCAGTTTTCCAATTCACTGTTCAGAGAACTGAAAATGAGGATAAAAACTTGAAGAATGAAAGTAATCAGAAAATGGCTGGAAGTAAAAGGAAAACCAAACTCTCAACTATTGCTGTTACGGCCTCTTCTGACTCTGTTAGACCTCATGATCAAGTGCATAGTACAAAACATTTCCCCATCCAGTCACATGCACACACAAGAATCACCTCATGTCATTACTGTGGCATATCTGGTCATCATATTCATGAATGTAGAATAATGGTTCAAGATGAATTGAGTGCTAAGATTATTCATGAAAAACCCCATGCATTCAATAAGAAGAAGAAGATCCATTGCTTCTAGTGTGGGAAGCTGGGCCATGTTGCAGCTCACTGCTGGCATGCCCAGGGAGGAAAAAGGAGTTCAAAACCTAAGAATATCCTTGAGAACAAAACTGTCTTTAATAGAAAAACTCCTGTATGTTTTGAATGTGGTAAAGTTGGTCATCGAGCCTTTGAGTGTTGGCATGTTAAAAGGAATACCAATTTGCATGGTAGAAATATCTTAACGAATGTCCAAAAATTTCATGTTCATCCTGTCAAAAGGAACTTGAACTCTGCCATTAATTGTCATTATTGTGGGAGAATAGGACATATCATGAATAACTTCCATGATTTGAATTTTAATGATAGGAAGACTTGGAAACCTTGGAGTGCACCTGCTAGAGGTGTCACTCAACTAATAAGACCCAAGAGTCTTTGGGTCCCCAAATTTGCAAATTGATCTTACCTTGCAGGTGTGCCTTGGAAGTTGATGAATAAAGGGGTTAATAATCTAAGGCACTCAAGAATGAAACCCCCAGGATTGCACTATTCAGGTCAGTTCTAAAAATCTGCTCTAAATTCTGTTATCAAAAATTGTTTGCTTCAGATGCTTGCATATCAGATTAATCTATCTGTGCTTAATTGAAACCTTTTGAAAAATTGATTGATTTCCCATGATGTTCTTGCTGATCATGACCAGTCTCGTTGCATAGTGCATATATATAGTGTGATGCATTGCATATCATCTAAATTGAAAAATCCAAAAAGGAATAACTCATTGCATCTAGACAGGGGGAGTATTTGAGTCTCACTAGTCGTTCACCTCTTGAACCCTTCCTGTCTAGCTATTCGATTCACTTTCATATTCATGTGTGTTGATTTCATTCTGATTTGAGAGTTGGATTGTTTGAAAAATTATCCTGTGTCAGCCTATCATTGATTTCTGAATAAAGAATGCTCTGATGTTTGAATAATTATTATGCACAACTGAGTGTCATACGCATGCTTTGCATAGTTGATGTTTCAAATTGATGCATGTATTGCACTGAGTATAGATAGTTGCATGTCTTGCATATAGTCCGTGCATCTTGTGTTCAAATAGCATGAAGGTCGGTGCATCATAATGTCAGGAAGAGGGTAGTAATGTCTGAACTTGGTGTGTTAGGTTTTCATTGAATACATTGCATTCAGTCAGGGGGAGTAGATGGATGTCTTTCAGAAAATTCATTTAATAAGATGACCCATTGCATCCAGGCAGGAGGATCATTTTTGACCTATTAATCCTTTTCAATCCAGACTCTTCTTTTTTTTTGATAGGTAATAGTGTAAAGCTTGTATTGGATGGTAAAACTGTACATCAAAGTCTGCAAAGCAGAACTATAGTGCTTAGGACCACACAGGTTGTGGACTCAGAGCTTAAGAAGAATTTAAAATGAATCTATCAAAAACATTCTTTGTCCTTCTAGTTATTTTCTTTTTTCTTTGAAACTCCATGCAGCTTCTTGCATCTTCCAGAATTTGGATGAGAATTGCAGATTTGGTAGTGGATGTATCTTCAAAAATTCTCATACATCTTTCTTTCCACAATTTCCATATGGCAATGCGGATCAGAATTCTTGCAAATTTGATTAACTCCCCTGAATTCTGAAATTGGTTTTGTAGGAGCTGAAATTCCTTGGACAATCCAATGCTCGGCCTTCTATGCAAGTCAAATCTTAGTAGAATCTGTCTCCATACCCAACTTGTATAAGTGCATTCAAAGAAGAGATGATCTTGAGTGTCTCTTCCCTGTTTGCAAAGAGTGCATTTGCTAGGTAAATAAAAGCCTTTTTTTTGAAGGTTTTCAGAAGTTGGTAACTTATCAATGATAGCTTGCCAAGAAACGTGAGAAGCTATATTTGAAGTTGGATTAGCCCAAATCCATTCATAGTAAGGGAAATTATCTCCTTTCTGTCGTATCTCTTCCCAAATATGACTTACCTTATTTATTTGAATATTATTCTTCCATGTGATTGCATCAGATTGACCATTATGGATTTGAACTTGCTGTATAATTTCCCATAGATCTGCCATTTCCCTTGATAGTGCTGTTGGTAGCTTCCATTTTCCTCCTGAGATGAATGTAGCCACAGTTGACTCCTTTGCCAACTCCAGATCTTGTCTAATATGATCTCCAAACAGATTATTGATGCTAGTTCCATTTAGCCAAGGATCAGACCAAAGATTGGTGCCATGTCCATTTGAAATGGAATAGGTTAAGTGACTTCGGATCCAATTCCTAGCTTGTAATATTCCCTTCCAAGCTGAGGAGTGGTACGGCTTTATCTTGAAATCCCAAATGTTCCTATCTGCCAGATATTTGTCTTTCACCCATGAGTACCATAATGACCTCTTCTTCTGCAGAATATCCCATAGTAGTTTACACATGCATGCTTGATTCCATTCCTTGAGTTTCTTTATACCTAATCCTCCTTCAGATTTTGGTTTACAGATCTGATCCCATGAAACCATATGCACTGCTGAATTTGTTGATTGTCCTTGCCAGTAGAAATTCCGAAGAATTCTTTCAACATCTTCAATAAGCCCTGCTGGGAGAATAAAAGCTACTGACCAGTAGGAAGAATAAGAAGACAGAACAGATTTGATCAACTCTAATCTGCCTGTTCTTGAAAGTAGTCTATTCTTCCAAGCATCCAGTCTTCTCTTGATCTTTTGTATGATAATATAGCAGTTATCCTTCTTAACATATTTAGAGAGGAGTGGAAGACCAAGATAATGGACTGGAAGCTCACCTGCACTTACTCCGAGTTGCCTAATGATCTGTGCATGGTCCTGCACACAGCCTCCAATAAATACTTTACTTTTCTCAGAGTTGAGAGACAGTCCTGACATACTTCCAAATTTTTTGAGCAAAGGGTCCACATGAGATATTGTTTGTAGTTCATCTTTTAGGAACAATATCAGGTCATCTGCAAACACAATATGAGAAATTTGTAGACTGCCTGCTGAAGGACTTCGGATAGTTTGCTTCTGTATTTATTCTTCAATCAATGATGAAAATCCCTCCATGATTATTGTGAACAGATAAGGAGACAAGGGATCTCCTTGTCTGATTCCATTTGTGCTTCTAAAAAAACCCTGTGGAGAACCATTCATCAGTACAGAGAAAGCCGGAGTCTCCAGACAGTTAGAGATACATTGTATGCATATCTCTGGGAACCCCATTTGTTGTAGCAAGTAGTATATGTATTTTCTATTGACTGAATCAAAAGCCTTTTTTAAATCTACCTTCATGCAAACTAACTTCCCTTTGGTCTTAGAATGTATGTTCCTGATGATATCATTGGCTAAAAGTACATTATGATGTATACTTCTTCCCTTAATGAAAGCTGACTGATTTTCGCTAATGAGGTTAGGCAAAACCGACTGAATTCTGGTTGCTATCACCTTTGAGATTATCTTGTAGATAAAATTACATAGTGAGATTGGTCTGAATTGCTCAAAGCTATCTGCTCCTTCCTGCTTAGGGATAAGTGAGATGAAGGTGCAGTTGAACTGTTTAAGTATACTCTTAGAATAGAAGAAGTGCTTAACTGCATTTATCACATCTTCCCCTATTATGTTCCAAGATGATTGAAAGAATTCTGTTGTAAACCCATCAGGCCCTGGGCTTTTGTTCTTTGGTGCCTGGAGAACAGCCTTTTTTATCTCTTCATTAGTGACTGGTGAGCTGAGCATGCTGGCTTCAGTGATGTTTAGCTTGTATTTTGGCGAAAAGTGCCAATTATCAGTAGGCCTGGTCTGATTAAGGAGATTATAGAAGAACTGAACAGCATGCCTGTCTACTTCCTCCAAATCTTTGGTGTAGGTTCCATCCTGAATTCTGCATTTTCTAATGTTGTTGGTAGCCTTCCTGCCTTTTAGTGCTGCATAGAAGAACTTTGTGTTGGAATTTCCTAAAGCCAACCAATGTTGTCTTGATTTTTGCTTTGCATATGACTCTTCAGTTTGCAGTGCATTTAGGTATATTTCCTTGCATTGATTCTCCATTGCAATGAGATCACAATTCATAGGGTCCTTTGATAGATTCTGTTGTGCTAATTCAAGTGCTCTCAAGGATTTCCGAACATTATCCTGCACATTACCAAAACTGTTCACATTCCAGACCTTAAGGGCTTGTTTTAGCTTTCGTAGCTTCTCCCAGAGGATATATTGTGGTGTCCCAGTTATTTGCTGCTCATTCCATACTTGCTGAACCACTGAATTGAATTCTGGATGCTTCAGCCACATATTGAAAAATTTGAATGATTTCTTACCAGTCTTTACTTCCTTTTCAGAGGTAATTCTAAGTTGAGAATGATCTGAAAAAAGCTCACTGGTGTACTCTGCATACGAATCTGGATAATTACTCTGCCATATGTCATTAATAAGACACTTATCCAGTTTTGCCACAATCCTTTTAGGAGGAAGAGAACCATTGCTCCAAGAAAAACTTGCTCCAATGGTTTTTATGTCCATCAGATTTGCTTTAGAAATCATCATATTGAATTCCTCAAGAATTCCTCTCGGGACAGGATTACCTCCTAATTTCTCAGATGGGTAGCGAATGGTGTTGAAGTCACCTATGACCATCCATGGTGAGCCATTGGTTGAGGCTCATAAGTTGAGTACATCATTCCAGAGCATTCTTCTAGCAGATAGGAAATTAGATGCATAAACAGCTGTAAGATAGAAGGATGAAGATGTTATCGTTTCAGTTACTTTAACACGAATGAACTGATCTTCCATAAGCAATTGCTGAATGTTGAGTTTTCTTTGATCACTTAGAATCCAAATTCTGCCTCTTTGGTCAGTGGTATGAATAAAGTCTGCTTCCGGCCATATACTTTGCTTGAATGATTGAGCCTTATTTGGTTTGACCTTTGTTTCTACTAGAACAGCAAGGTCACATTTAGATTGTTGTAGAATCTGTTTTAGCTGGGCTCTTCTCCCTGCTTTATTAATTCCTCTTACGTTCCAACTCACTATCTTCATTAAAGATAAGTAAAGGTAGAAGGAAGAAGTTAGGCGAGGCGGGTAGAGCGCCTTGGTTTGTTACCTATCCTATCCTTTCCCTTCGACTATTTTTGAATCCATTCTTGGCCATCATTACTAGTTTCTCCTTCCGCTTCCTCAAAAGGCGGAGAATTTGTTGCAGTTGCTATAGGATAAGAAGGTTTCCCCGAGTCCATGAAGGAATCTACATTCGAATTTGAATTTGAATTCTTCTGTTGTAGGGCAGTTGAAATTCCATGTTTATCGGTATCAACTTGAACTGACGGCTGTTCTTCTGTCTGCTCTGTGACTTCCACTAGGGAACTGAATTTATTTGATATTGTGATGGATTGAAGATCCTTAATGAGCACTCGATCTTTCTGGGCTAATTGTATTTGTCCATTCTGCTCTGGTGAAGAAATTGATAAACTGTCTTTAGTTTTGCTTGGTGCATTCGAATTTCCATTTTTCACTTGCTCTTGAGGCTGAACTATTCCCTGCCTCGCTGAGTTGTTCTTTGCTAGTACTCCAGATATGCATAAGCCATCTCCATGACCAAAAGAATTACATTCTGAGCATACTCTTGGTTTCCAAGGGTAGGAAACAGAGATTTTACAATTCCTACCTTCTAAGTCCTTGAAAAAAACTTCATCGGGAAGCTTTATTTCTGCTGACACCAGAATACATGCCCTTGCAAAAGTAAGTCGCTGCCTTGATGCAGTAAGCTTGTCTATATGTAATGGTGTTCCAATAATGCTGCAGATGCGGCTGAAAAATTTCCTAGTCCAGAGATGAAGAGGAATACCGTGCAAAGTAACCCAGAGCGGAATGTTCTTCAAACTATCTAATTCAAAATTGATCTCCGGAGTCCATCGCCTCAGAATGACCGGATGCCCCTTGATCGTCCAGAAACCTTCCTGTATACGCTGAAGATCCTCTTCCAAATCGAATTTGCATAAAAAGAATCCATTTTCTAACATGTGCAGTTGGAATCCATTTGGGTTCCATCTATTTTTAATGAAAGCTTGCAAAGGTATGTACGAGGTAGACAACCCAACAACATAGCCAACAAGTGATTGGGACCATACCTCAATCATCTCCGCTGAATCCTCTGCTTCGCAAATAGCAAAATCTCTTGAGCCAATAATGGTTGGTTGCACATACTCAAGCTTAAGATCTTGCGTTTGTTGAGGGGCTTTAAAGAGACAAGTCCAAGCTTGAGGTTGAGAAGAAATTTGCAAGGGAGGTTTGGAACGCGACCTTGAGCGTCCTCGAGCTCCATGGACTGAAGGAATCTCCCTTCCCTTATGGTCTGCTTGCTTAGAATGCGGCTGAACTTCTTTAGACTGGTACCGAGGTAGAGGAAAGGCTTCACTCGAACCTCCACCATGTTTCCTTCCTTCAGCGGCTGTCTCACCTGAAGAAGAATTAGGCCTTGAACTCGCTACAACTTGGCATGATGAAGCTCCGAGGGTGACGCCAGAGCTTCTCTCTCCTGAGCTCCTCTCTCCTCTCATCGCTCAACCAACTCCAACTAAGGGACCTCCACCTCAATCAATCCAGACTCTTCATGTCCAAATATGTGAATTCCTCTCTTGCTCCTGTGTATTTCACTCGAATTCTTCTCTTTTGACTAATCAACTGCTGAAATCCTTGAAAATCTGTTCAAATTCTTTTATAGCAGAATTCTGTGATCTAGTGTGGATAAGTTGTTCAGTTGCATTGA
The DNA here is from genome assembly GCA_022559845.1 of Amorphophallus konjac. Lineage (NCBI taxonomy): Eukaryota > Viridiplantae > Streptophyta > Magnoliopsida > Alismatales > Araceae > Amorphophallus > Amorphophallus konjac. The sequence continues at coordinate 43,696,969 of CM040128.1, forward strand.
TTGACTGAGTTGAGAAATCTAAGTTGTGTACCTTGTTTATATGTCTGAAACCTGAGAAGAAACTTATATCAAACAGAGTTAAGAATGTCCACTGATTCAAATTGGTATAAGCCTAATGTATTCTCGGATTTGAATTTGAATGATTGAAAGTATCTGAATCATAATGTTTAATAATTTTTAACCACCCATGTCATAAAATATCTAGACTCATTCATCTGAATTCTGAAAATATGAGATCAAGGCTACTTTGGTAGAGACACATAGAATGAGTATTGTTTTTAAACATTAACCAGAAAAATGTTGTCTAAATTGAAAATTTGAATTCAGAGCAATGATTTGGTCACTGAGAAACTGGATACTCTATTAATGAAATAGAGTAATTCTATGTCATGAAGTACCATAGCTATCTCTAGTGAAAATATATTAAAAAATCTGACAGAGCAATAGCATGTCTGTGTTGAGTAACTGGGGAGTCTGGCCTCTGATCATGGTGTCTCCTCATGTAAAAAGACACTTCTAGTGCTAACTCTGCTCTCAAAGTTGAGAGGCAATGAAAGTTATCACACTGAGTAACTGGGTCACTTCACCTAAGACATGTTGTGCCTCACGTAAAAAGGTGTTGATCAACTTAAATTGCTCAGGAAAAGTATAATGTGCTAATCAAAATAAAATGTCTTACAAAAATAGTCAACTCACATTCTAGTAAGGGTGCTTAATCTCAATTCTGCTCTGTGTGACTCTCAAAGGTGTCATTGAGAGTATTTGAGTAAGTTGGAGGATGTTTGATCTGGAGCATTGCTTGATTAGCTGGTTAATCCTTATTAAAACTTAGTTTCAGATATGAGTAATGAATTTAATTGACAGATTCAGTATACATCATGCTTAAACTAGGTGGGTAATGTAGGTTAATTCATAACCCCTTATGATAGGAGAGTCTATTCTTGCATGGAACTATAACTGTGATACCCGCTATATAGTAATTTCTTCTGATCAGGTTCACCTCTGACAACTTGATCATCCACTCGTTGGTCACTTCTTGCTCTATGACTGTCATATTCTGCTCAATCTCTACTGAATGATTCTTGAAAAATCCTGTGCCACTCTTCCAGTGATATTCTGGTTCTGTGGGCTTTCCACCTGCTTTATTCTGCCCATACATATGTGAGGTGCCACAACCATTATTGTTTTGGATTCCTTGTGATGGCAGATTTCAGATTGCTTCATTGGTTAACCAGAGTTCATTCCTGCACGTCAGGAGGAGTTCTGGGTCATCTGCATTTAAGGGGAGAGTAGTCATTCATTCATATTGATAGGCGGAGTTCCTATATTTTATTCTTCAGTACTCTCTTTGCATGTTTCTATGGAGGAGAATTGGTATCAGATTTCATACATGTCTTTCATTCCACTCGCAAACCATTTCCTTTTTGATTGTGTCAAAGGGGGAGACTCGTTTGCTGAGTCTGTGTAACTCATTGTGTTGATATCATCAAAAAGGGGGAGATTGTTGTGCCCCTTGTGCTTTGATGATAGTTTGTGTTGTTGTGATGTTTTGATGATAGCAACTCAATGAGTCACCACATAAGAATGATGATGATAATGATAGTGTGTGTGATGATAAAATGATGTTTCGAATGCATTATTCTGATTAAGCCCATGCACAGGTTAAGTCAGTACAGAGTTTTGCCTAGACGTGCATATGTTTGCTGCATAAACCTTGAGTTCGTGCAAGGTTGCTCACATGTCGTTAAGCTTGTACATGCATACATAAAGTCGATGCAAACATGCAACAGAGTCTGTACATTGCTTAAGTCTGTACAGGGTTAATTGTCTAGGCTTGTGCATTTCATAACTATGTTTCATGGTGGCCATAAGTTAGTGAATGCCTAGACTCATGCATGTTCAAGGGACAAAGTCTGTACAGAATTTTTCCTAGACTGCATCAACTTAAGTCTGTACATTCCTTGGTGGCTAGTCTGTACAACCTCCGTTGTTTCACTCGACTAGTCAGTACAGCCAGTGCTCTTCATGCACATACATAATCAATGCATTGATTTGTCTCGCACATACACTAAGTCTGCACATGGTTGCTTTGATGACTTAGCAAGTCTATACATTCTTCACCCGGCATTCAAAGTCTATACATTCTTGCATCGTTGTGCTTCACGCATACACAAAGTCTGTACATCGTCTTGTCGTAGGCACAAAAAGTCTATACATCCATTCGCTGATAACTGAGCAAGTCTATACATCCGTTAGCTCAGCTCATGGCTTAGTCAGTGCAATCCATGTTCATTGTGCATGTGTGCATACCGCTGCTGGTATGAGTGTTCAAGTTCATGCATCATCACACCAGCAAGTTTATACATCGTTGTCGAATGCACGTAAAGTCCATACACTCCTTGATGGCATGCCTGTGCATTCACCTTCATTGTGCATACTTTGTTACATGCATATTGCACTACACACTAGCAAGTCTATACATGCTTAGTTTAGAATCTCAAACCTACTCGATGCATCTTTTTCTTTTCCTTCAGATTGATTCGAACTGATATCAAGTTTTATCTGACAAGACTCATGTTCGAGAAGCTTAGTATGGACACATGATCCAAGAATAGAGATGGCTCAGGATCGTGACACGTGTAATGTAGTGAGCTGAAATGCTACCATGTGGTCAAGGCGCTCTGTGCGGGAATTTTAGAGGACACACGCCCACCTATCTGCTCCTGCTATAAAAACAAGACTTCTCCATCTGGAGAAGATGCTCGTGCAGAGAGGATCGTGAATATACTTCAGAGGAATAGAAGCAGAGAGAGCCTGCACGATCCAGAGAGAAGAGAAACAGAAAGAGAGAGAGTAGCAGAGAAGAAAAGAAACTATCATGAGAGAAGAGAAAGAGAGAGAAGAGAAAGAGAGAAAAAGATAGAAGGAGAGTGAAAAGAGAGATAGAGAGTTCGTGAAGAAGAAGAAAGAAGTCTCCATCAGAAGATCTGTCTTCACTAGAATATGGATCAAATCCAATCCAGTCAGCTCCATGGGAGCCACATTTACATTTCATTGATTACAACTTTCAGTCGCTATTATTTCTTGTTTCCTGCTTTCATTTTTAACCTTTCTTCAAGCTGTTTGTCAACGGGCGAGGTGGATACCTCGGACAGCAAGCTGTGAAGCTCAGCGGGCAGAGAAGGATTCCTCTGGACGAGTTAAGCTGTAGTCCCCAGCAGTTGCAGAGGTGTGGTATCCTCTGGACGGCCAAGCTGTATTGCCCAGCGGATGGCTAAGCTGTATTGCCCAGCGGAAGCAAGCTGTGATGCTCAGCTAATGTAGGCAAGCTGTGAGGCCCAGCTGTTAAGCTGTGTATCAGCGGAATCCACACTCTGGTTGGAGTGCGGGGTGGACATAGGTCTGCGGACCGAACCACCTAAAAATCCTTCGTCTACTGTGGTTTGATTGTCATATCTGATTCCGCTAGATGAATGCTTAGGCTCGATCTGTCTTCATTTGTCCATTGAGCTCATTGATTGCACGTCTACTATTTGATTGAACACATCACAATATTTAAGATTCGGTAGAACTGAATCTGTCTTTAGCTTCGCATCTCTGAGTGTTCTAATTCTTTAAATTAGGCAAGAGTTTTAAAAGGGGAGATTCATTCACCCCCCTCTGAATCCATCACACCGATTTCAATAGTTCTTCGGCTTCAAGTCCTTCTGGCCATGTGCGGCCCATTCTTGACCGTCCATACAAGTTGAGAGGCCCATTTCTGATGTTCTTATAAGAGCGGCCTAGAATGGTCCGTTTATCCTTGACTTCGTTGAGGTTGATCCTCAGCCCAGTTCCTTCCAGTACGGCCCATCTTCGACCATGCATATCTTGAGCGGCCCAGTTTGGACTGTGTATCTTCCAGGAAATGATTTCCGTGGTTGTTTGTGTTTGAATACAAGGACCTGTCGGTTCTTGATAATTTGAACTTTCTGGTCAAAGTATCTCTTCGACTTATCCTTGGGTTTTCCGAGATAAGTTATACCTTGACATTTTGGCCATTTAACTTGATTAATGTCTAGACATAACTTGGGATCTCGGATCCATTAAATCAATGCCAACGCATTATAAGGCCCGGTCTGGTCCTAGGAGGAGCGCCCGAAAAGTACTTGTGCCCCGGGGAGTTTGATTGACATGGTGAGAAATTGCACCGAGTGCATGACTAGTGTGATGTCTACGACATAATCTCTTACTTGAATCTTCTTGTCTTGATTAATGCTTGATTGTTGGCCAATTTCAAGTTACGTTGTGCTCATGATCTCGTACTTATGTTACTTGTCATGTCGTCATTTCATTTTCGTTCTTTTCTTTTCACACTTATAAATGTAATTAATTGGTTAATTACTTAAACTTGCATGTTATTACCTACTGAGCGTTCGCTCACCCAGTTGTTTCCCCCCCTTTTCAGGTAGCTCAGGTGAGGATTCGCAAACTGATGGGGATGGGCAAGAGTGATGGCCATGGAGCGAACCAGATAGAAGCAGTGTGGAGCCAGTCATAGTCGTTTGTGTCTACCTATGTTTTAGAGTGTGTGTTTTGAAAAAGTTGTAATTACAAAGTCAGCAAATGTAATGGTGTGGTGTCGGAAGTTTGTTTAAGAGGGTTTATGTGATTGGAACATGGATCTTTTAAATGTTATTTAGTTATGGAGTTATTTCTGTCATGGTGTTGTGTTGATCTTTAGCTTTGGTATAGCATGTATGTAAATCAATATATTATTATTAATTATTTCTACTGCCAGTCCCGATATTTCGCGTCGGGGCGTGACAAGTAAAATGACCAGAAAGTGATGGCCAAATTTGTAGCTCTTGGAACTAAAGTAGACAGAATACCTTTTCCACAGGCAATACCTCTGAGAGGTAGCTCTAGCAGCACACCACCCAGAGGAAGGGGAAGCTCAAGAGGAACCGTTTCAAGCCGAACAAGTCCTGCCGATACCTAAGAGTCCTCCTATTTTTTTGATAATGACAAAGGGGGAGAATTTTTTGGTAGTCATGTATGACAGTTCTTGGTCTGGGGAGAAGGAGATGCTAATGGTCTGTCTTTTGCTGATGATCTGTCTTTTGTATGACTGGTTTTAGTATAGAAGAGATTTGTGTTTTGGTTAACAGATTTGAATGAGAATGTCAAATTTGTGAATTTTTGTGTAAAGCTCTTGTGTGATGAGTTACTCAATCAAACATCAGTTTGCCTTTCTTATTACACATAGAAATGTTAGTACTGCATATTTGTTTTGAATGTTCTTGACATGCATGTCAGTGAATAAATTTTGTGAATGTCATTAAAAACTTGTGATCACTTAATTGAGTGTTAAATGAGTGTGTGAAGAATGGTTGTTTAATTCAATGTCTTTTTAATCATACATGACTCATAGTTGTCATCATCAAAAATAGGGAGATTGTTGGAACCCTGGTTTTGATGATGACATTTTATGAATCATGTTAAGACTGAAATGCTTAAATACCTCAATCAAATTTCCTTTGTGTCAGTCAGCACAAAGGTCGATGAACTTTTTGTGTTGTGCATATTAAGGTTGAAGCACATCTTGCTTCATGCCATATGAAGTCGGTGCACATATGAGCACAATGCATTTTAGGTTGGTGCATGTCTTGCTACTAGGTCTGAGCATGTTTTTGGTCTGAGCACATTGTTGGTCTGAGCATATGCATAATAAAGGTCTGTGAACATATGACTGTTTGGTCAGTGCACGTTTCTGCTTATGCATACATATAGGTCGGTGCACACCTTGTGAGTCTGCATATAAGGACAACATACAGCTCAATGCATGTTTTGCATGTCTAAGGTCAGCATATAGGTCAGTGCACTTTTCAATTGAGACATACAAAGTCAGTGCATTTTTACCTTCTAAAGCATATCAGGTCCGTGCACATTCTGATCGGTCAGCTGTTTACGATGGGAAATCTTGCTCTTCTCTTTTATTTATTTATTTATTTATTTATGTTTATTTGATTTATTTCACGTGTCGATCAACCAATTAACTAACTGGTAGTTTAACTGACTGATTGACTGCACGGGCGTGCCAGTCACGTGAGTGACAAGTTTTTTGTGCGCTCATTCTGACCCGTGTCGGGAGAGAGAGAGATTCGATCGGGACCAACAGTCCGCCATACCATAAAGGCTATGGCGTTAATTACATCCCCCACGAGGAAGGAAAACTTTTGATTAATTGCCGAGATAGTGGGCTGTCGAGGACGGAATAAAGATGCGATGTTATGAACATGACAAGATCACATGAGATGCGTCTATCTATCATGCAAGGGAGGCATGGTTTATTAACTTGGAGACCCTCGGTACAAGGCAGAGGACGTAGGTCCGAAGACCACCATCGCGCATAGCGGAGACTTCCGATAGGGCATAACCCGGTGGTGCGGACACCCGAGCAGTTGAGCGGCGCGACACCCCGAGCCACCGATACCGCACACGGAGCACGACTCGAGCCACCTCAGCGTCCATCTGGCTTGGAGACAGCCTGGAGACTCCGCCTTGAGCCTCCCCATTTATCATATTTAGTTAAACTTTATTTGTGTGTAATTTGTGTTTATTTCATTATATTCGGTTTGCTATTTTGATTGTAAGAGGGGCTTATGTACAATTTGGACCCCGTGGGCCCCACGGGCCCCCCAGGCCCCATCCCATTGAGCCACCTCAGCCTAGGGTCCCATGTGGGGTCAGTCAACCCTCCATGGAGGCTTCTTGAAGGGTGGGCCAAGCGAGGGGGACAATGGACTTGAAAAGTCCACATGGGAGGCCACCAACCCCACCTACCATGTCCCCCCCTTGACCCTCCTTGGTCAAGGTGCGCCCCCCTCTCTTTTTGTTTAATATTTTGTTGTATTTTGATCAAACTCCATCCTAGCCATCCATCCCCAACCCCTAGATCCAACGGTGGAGGATGAGTTTGGTGGGAGTCATATATAAGGCATGTAATTACCATTTTCTTGAATTAATGCCATTTTGAACTTAAAAATTGTTGGAGCATGGCCTAGGCTGCCTCCTTCCTCTCTCCCTCTCCCCCTTGGATGCTGTGAAGGCTTCCATTCTGAGGTGTGACTCCTCGTGTATCGGTTCCGACGATCGCCGCCGCCGCCATGAGCCGCCACCGCACCGCCATCGCCATCAACGGAGTTCTGCCTACGCAGTACCACAGTAGATTGCTCACAATTCACAGGTCTTCCCCGAGCTCATTTGGCTACCAAATTTGGAGGAGTTGTTCCTGGGATGTTCCTCTCCACCCAAAAAGATCAGGCCAGCATTCAGATCATGTTTCCTATTTTTTGATTTTCGTCCACTCTTCCATTTCGGTTCTGCCAGAGTTCTGTCCAGGTTCACCTCCGTCCTGAGTTTCATGTCTTAGATCCACTTTTTGATTTTTGTTAGTTCGCCCAATTTTACTGGGGGTTCCATCCATCCACCCCTGCATCCACAATGTTTCTCAATTTTTGATTCGTCCATCTCATATTTTCTAAAAATCGTTCTCAGACCCATCTACAGTTCTGTCCACTTGTTCTCAGATCCGACCACCAGTCACCCCAAAAATCATAAAACCTCGCAGCCACCTCCAAATCAAATTCTAAAAATAGTCCCAGTTCCGTGGTTTGATTACCTACAACTTTTAAGATGAGCTTGAAGTCTGAATCCAACTGTACGTAGGCGGTCAATGGCCATTTACACGAAACTGATATGCTGATCTGAGATTTCGGGAGCTGTGGAGTAGAGAATTGAAAAATAGTTAAAGCCCAGGTCCGCGTAGGTTCAGAAGAGTCCACTGACCCTACATTGAAGGATTTCGAATCCTCTTTCCAACGGCGCTGGTTTCGTCACATTCCGGCGACGGGGCTGATCGCAGCGGCCATTTTCGCCGGAGCGCGCGCTGCTGAAACAGCAACATCAGCTCGTGGACAACATCCTCTCCACTTGGGAACCGGGGCACCCGGCCTCCGGTGAGTGTCACCGGCTGACCACCGTCCAGGGAAGCGTGCTGCCAGGGGTCCCCATTACAGTGGGACCCACCCCGCCAGACCCGGAGGATAGGACAGCGTGTGGGCCCCACGACCCATTGATTTCACCGTCCGGAAAGCACGAGAACGTGGAGTTTGGTGCGTCGAGACGACATCAAGATGCTGCCCGTCAACCTGATTTGCGTGATCCCCGGGGCCCACATGTGACCTTTTACCTCCCTGCGTGGAGTGGGTCGAATCTCTTTGTACCGCTGTGAATTATGTTAACCGGGGGCCTATAAGTCAGCCGGGGTGTCTTCGCCACGCTGGGTGCGTGGAGGTAAAGGTCTTAACTCCTTGGCGGTACATTGCTTAGCTAGTATACGGTCTTAGGCCGCTGCCGAGCGTGTAGGTACTAGCCCGTGTGTCCATGTCACCGCTGTGAGAGTGACCCATCCCGCGACTCGATCCGAGTCCGGATGTTGAGTCGGACTACCCTTGACCTCCGCCGGTTCCTTAACCACGCACGGTCCGCACTTTCTCTCGCTTGGGACGACGAGTGAGCTTCCACTTCTGTTAGCGACGTTTCGCCACTAGGAGCTCGTAGTGTCGGGCTTAGTGTCTCCCTGGTGTGTGTTGCTGGTCGCGTTCACATCTAGAGTCTGAGGTCCACCCCACGTAGAGTCGCCTCCTGTGTCCGTCCCGCATCAATTTGGTATCAGAGACAGGTTGAGTCTAGGGTAGTCGTTGCATATGTCTTGCATAGTATAAGTCGAGTCTAGGATCATCATTTCAAAATAACAAAAAAAAAGTGTTTTCAAATTGCATTTCACCCAATAGCTCGGTATATTAAAAGGCGTTGCCCGAACATTAGGTTATGCCTATCGGGAGGGTAGCGTACTTGCGCGAGTGATCTTCGGATCGCTTATCTCCGCCTCATACCGGATATTGGTTAGGTATAAGTGCATCTTCTAGTGAGTGTTTGCATTAGTCGGTGTCTTCTAGGTCGTGTGTCTTTACATGCCAACCCGTCGAGGTACCCAATACTCGCCACCACCACCTATGGCGGACTCCCGAGCCCGTAGCTCCGATGAGTCCTCGACGGCCGAGATGTTCCGAGCTATCATGGATCGTCTTGACACGCGTATGAATGGTCTTAGTACGCGTATGGATGGCATAGGAACGCGTCTAGAAGGGCGGATGAAAGCCCTCGAGGATCGGGCCGAGTCTTCAGATCAGTCCATCCAGGGCTTAGTTGGGAGAATTGCCGTCCTCGAGAGAGGCCCAGTAGCGCCGCAACCCGTGTCGACGAACGGCCAACAAGAGCCGGTGCAGCAACCTGCTGCACCAAGGGCTCAGGCGGTAGATGTCGGGGGACAACAGGCGCCTATAGTGGATGATTATGCCTCCGACAATGATCAAGGGGGTAACGGTCGTCGTCAACAACGACGGAATCGTGATGACGAGGATGACGACCGCATTCTTAGGGGTGTGCGTGCGGACCCTCCCACTTTTAGCGGGTCCTTGGACCCTAGGGTGTATTTAGATTGGGAGGCCGGCATGGACCGGTACTTCGAGTGGTTTGAGATGACGGACCACCGAAGAGTCCGATACGCGAAGATGAAGCTGCAAGGGCAGGCCCAAACTTATTGGATCAATGTGGAGAGCCTGCTCAACCAGCGACGTCAACCCCAGATCGGTACTTGGGATGATATGAAAACCAAGTTGAGGGAGAAATACCTTCCCGCCTCCTATCGCCAACGTCTCATAGACAAGTGGCAAAGCATCTCCCAAGGGAACCAATCCGTGACCGAGTACACCGCTGAGTTCGATGAGTATTACTTACGGTGTGGGGTCACGGAAGAGAGCACCATGACTATATCCCGCTTTCAAAGAGGTTTGCGGCCCAATTATCAATATGAACTCTTTCGTCGCAATGCAACCACTTTGGAGCAGGCATATCAGATAGCTCTCGAATTGGAGCAGTTCGAGGCCGAGTTCGAGTCACCCCTATTGAAGTTAGATGGAAGGCTCCATCACCACAGGATGTGGATCTAGAGGGGGGGTGAATAGATCAACTGGCTATTTAAAAATTTTAGGCCTAGAATCAAATGCAGAATTAGAAGAACACTAAACGAACACAGCCAATGCACCGAATGAAACACACAAGATCTGCTGAACAAGCAATCAAACACACGAGAGGCACAAGGCTTTTAGGTGGTTCGGTCAATCCGACCTACGTCCACCCCACATTCAACTTGAATGTGGATTACTGCTGATACACAGCTTCAATCTGCTGGGCTCTACAGCTTGCCAACAACGGCTGGGGCTTACAGCTTATCCCGACCAGAGGAGCATCCTCTGCAACAGCTGAGCATCACAGCTTGCTCTGCTGGGCACTACAGCTTAGCCGACCAGAGGAACACCTCTGCAACCCGCTGCCTCACAGCTTGAAACCGCTGACTAACAGCTTGAAACCGCTGACTAACAGCTTGATAGAACAAGAGTTTTCAAAGAGAAAAATAGCAAGACTGAAAACAAATAAAACACACAATCGAATGGAAGAAAATCAAAACGACTCTAGCTCAAAGTTGAGCAGTATCAGCTCTGGTAACTGGACCAAGAGACTGATTCACAAGCTCTCACAATAACTCTCTCAACTCATCTCTTCTCTCTTTCTTCTTCTCTCCTTTTCTTCTTCTCTGCTTTTCTTCTCTCACAGTGGATCTCGGTGGCTGCTGTTTCAGACTGGATGTATAGACTTCGCCAACTTCGATCAGCCCTTACAGAAGATGAAGACTGATATATATATATAACAGCAGCATGTGAATAAGGGCGCGTGGCTTCCACGTTTTCCCGCCCAAATGAATTCGCCAGCTTCGAGACAATTCCATCCACGTGTCAGCATCTGCACACCTCGTCCTCCTGGGATCACGAGCCATGTCAGCAATCTCAGTAGAGAATCCCTGTCAGACAGAGTATCGGATGATCAGATTAAATAACACTCTGTATAGACTTATCAGAAGAACTGCGTTGTATAGACTAAGTGAAGATCAATGCAATGTACAGACTTCGCAAATGAAGGTGCAATGTGTAGACTTCATGAATGAAGATGCAATGTGTAGACTTCAGTAAGAAGATGCAATGTGTAGACTTCAGTGAGACTCAAATGAATACAAGCGATGTATAGACTTTGCCAGGGCATGCACAATGCAATGCGTTGACACTTCACTACATGCCAATGCACTGCGTTGACGTAATACAATGTGACTTTGCGAGGGCATGCACAATGCAATGCGTTGGCGCTTCACTACATGCCAATGCACTGCGTTGACGTAATACAATGTGACTTTGAAGGCTGTGAACAACAAGGCATGCTGTACAAACTTTGATATAAAGCATGTAATGCAATATGGACAATGTATATACTTAGCCTTTGAGGAACGATGTATAGACTTAGAACGTGAAGACAGGCTGTATATACTTGAAGAATAAGCTAGTGTATAGACTTGAAACATCTGAACCAATGTACAGACTTGTAGATGCAAAGCCAATGTACAGACTTGTAGATGTGAAGCCAATGTACAGGCTTTGAGCTTCAAAGCACAATGTGCAGACTTTACCACTGTATAGACTTGAGGCTCTGAACGTAGGTAAAGACTGGCAGTCCAATGTATAGACTTTCTGAAAGAACGTCTGTATAGACTTGAAAGATCAAGACGCTAAGGAAGACGGACAATGTACAGACTTGCTGTAACAGTCTGATGTACAGACTTCATGAAACTCTAGACACTGAATGTTGTACATACTTAGCCCATGCAATGAGACGCCAAATGAGTCAGTGAATGAGACGCTGGACTCTGTACAGACTTTGCCCAATGCCTGAGACGCTAACAAAGACGGACGATGTTCAGACTTGCTGAACGACCGATGTACAGACTTTGCCCAAATGCATGAGACGCTAACTAAGACGCTGGACTCTGTACAGACTTGAGCGATGTATGGGCTTAGCTTCGTGCAAGCTACAGTCCAATGTATGGACTTTGAAGTTCAACTGGTGAGTGTACAGACTTCACCAATGAGACGCTCACTGTACAGACTTTGCCTTAGACTCTAAATGAGACGGACAGTGTATATACCTATCCAATGCAATGTGGATGTATGGACTTGTCGTGCCTACACAGGGCGTTGTACACACTTGCTGCCTGATGCTCATGTGCAGACTTTGATGCCCAACAGCGATGTTCCTGATGCTAATGTGCAGACTTTGATGCCCAACAGCGATGTATAGACTTTGAGACTTTGAGTGTGTGTTCAGTGTGAAAACAAGATAAAATGCATATAACACACAGACAATCTGATGAAGTAATTTCATCAAAACATAAACAGTGTTGCCAATCAATCAAAACAATGTGTTGCCATATGAAGTAAAGTTACATGTCAACACCATCAACACATAGGAGTCACAACAATCTCCCCCTTTTTGATGATGACAACCCCCTATCATGTAGAGTAGCAACATCCTGTCATACAGATGCAATTTTTGATGAACGACATGATTTGTTATTCAGATTGTTATGCAGATGCATGTAGATGCTATGAATGACATGCTGCATGCTACAAAATGTAAGCAACTCCCTGCTAACAAAATTTCCCCCATTTGCCATACCATGATGCAGATGCTTACACTCCCCCTGAATGCAAAATTCTCAATTCTGAATTCTCCCCCTGAACTGAAAGAATGAATTTTTGAAAGAATGAATTCAGACAATATTCTCCCCCTTTGCCATCAACAAATAGGAGGGAAAGTGAGTGCAAGTGAAGAAAAAGAAAGTTCAGCTGACTGGCATTCTTAGTAAGTAGTTCAGGAATTAAGCAACTAAAGCACAGAACCTTCAGTCATATGAACCGAGAAACGGCTTAGAAATTGAAATTCTGGTTTAAAGGTTATAAAAATGAGAGTTCATGCACTACATTCATTGGATAAGGTAGATGTGCATGATAAAACAATAAACCAGAGTCATATTTATATGAGGGATTCAGTTTCAGAATATCTTACTTTCATAGACTCAGTAAAATATGTTAAGAGAAACCAGGTCATGTATTGAAATTAAACAATTGACATCCATGAAATTTCGTTGAAGGGAACATCATTTTTCAGTATTGTTTCATTTAGGGCATTCAGGTACCAAAAGTCTTTTTGCGTAAGGGTATACGTTTATCAGACGCCAATACCCCTAGATACTCAACATGATGGACCATCTTGCCTATGATCAACCTCAATAGAATTGATTGACACCTTTTTGTGTGAGGGTACACGTTTATTGGACGCCAGTTACCCCCAGGTACTCAGTGAAAATAACCTACTGTTTTGATCATTTTATACAGAGATAGATGATACACCTCATGACATGAGTGGTGTCCACTTCTTTGATGGATCACTCAGTTTCTCAGTGATTTACCAGTCATTGCTCTGTCAATGCTATTTTTCAAATAATTTTTAATGTTTTTCAATATCTTTCTTAGCTGCCCTTTATTTGTTTCAGAATGACTTGTTTAAGGACAATACACATACTTAGCTTCTCTAACATGATTTCAGATGAGTTTTCAGATTTCAGATATAATTAGCTTTGTCTGACATGAAATAAGATAAGGTTGCGAGCTTTATCAATTTTCAGCATCCTTATTTACTGATTGTAGTCTTTCAACTCTAAAGATTATAGATTTAAACTATTAAGTCAGTCTTTAAGCAATTAAAGTTCATATGAAAGAAGAAATCTGTTTTCTATTGCTTAATATTAGAACTGACTAAAAGATTGCCATATTGTCAGACTCAATCATTCAGAGTCAAGGATTGAATAGACAGCGTCGACACTGGGAGTTTAAGGCGTCTACGCATCAGTTGAAGAGGCAAACAGTATAAGACATTGAGATAGTGTCAGTGCGTCGACTCCATGCTATTGCAGCGTCAACTCATCAGAATAATGAAACAGAAATATTCATAGATCTAGTTCACAGCGTCAACGCCACATTATAGCAGCGTCGACGCAGCAGTTCACCTTGAAATCCTGACAAGACTCCCCCTGTCTATATGCATGCAATTTTTTGAAGCTCATGCTTACTCAGACTATCTTAACGTGCAGTATGACCCATGCAGAAATATAGACATATCATGCATCTAGACATATATATGCAATGATGATCATGAGTGCAATAAAAAATATGTGAGTCATGCATTATCATAAGTCTGTTGCACAATGTTTATTCAATCTATCAACAGCAAGTCCAAATCAGAAGTTTATTCAAAGCAGCTCAAAAGTTTTATTCAAGTCAACAAAGAGTTCATTCATTATGCTGAAATTTACACAAGCCAAGTTCTCTTCTAAAAAATTTAAAATTTTCATTTCCAAGTGGCTTAGTAAAGATATCAGCAACTTGTTTGTCTGTTTCAATGAAGTCCAGTTCAATTTCCTTTTTGTTCACAGCATCTCTTAGAAAATGATGTTTTATTTCTATATGCTTAGTCCTAGAATGATGAACCGGATTTTTAGCAAGGCATATGGCACTAGTGTTATCACATAGAATTGGAATACATTCCAGTTTTATCTGATAATCATCTAGTTGGTGCTTAATCCAAAGTACTTGGGTAGCACAATTACCTGCTGCAACATATTCAGCCTCAGCTGTAGACAGGGCTACAGTGTGTTGCTTCTTAGATGCCCAAGATACTAGACAGCCACCAAGGAATTGACAGTAGCCACTAGTACTTTTTCTATCTACTCGACACCCAGCATAATCAGCATCAGTGTAAGCTAGAAGCTCTAACTCACACCTAGCAGGATACCATAATCCTAGCTCTTGGGTGCCTAGCAGATATCTAAAAATACTTTTCACTGCTTTAAAATGATTTTCTTTAGGACTGGCCTGAAACCTAGCACATAATCCTACAACGAATTGAATATCAGGCCTAGATGCTGTTAAGTAGAGAAGGGATCCGATCATACCTCTGTATAACTTCTGGTCAAATGGGTTACCTTTAGTGTCTTCATCCAAGCTTGTAGAGGTACCCATTGGAGAAGCTATCTCTTTAAGGTTATCCATCTTGTATTTCTTGAGTAGATCCCTTGTGTACTTGGACTGAGTGATAAACATTCCATCCTTTGTTTGTGTAACCTGCAGTCCAAGAAATAATTTGAGCTCACCCATTGAGCTCATTTCAAACTCATTAGTCATTATTTTAGAAAATTCCTCACACAATTTGGGGTTAGTTGACCCAAAAATGATATCATCTACATAAATCTGTACAATAAGAATTTCAGAATGACTCACCTTTGTAAACAAGGTCTGATCAACTACTCCTCTAGTGAAATTTTGATCAGTGAGGAACTTGCTCAACCTGTCGTACCAAGCTCTGGGAGCTTGCTTAAGACCATAGAGAGCTTTATTTAATTTGTAAACATGATTAGGGAAATCTAGACATTCAAACCCAGGGGGCTGTCTAACATAGACATCCTCATTAATTTCCCCATTCAAGAATGCAGATTTTACATCCATCTGCTGAAGGATTATACCTAGGGAACATGCATAAGCTAATAAAATTCTAACAGCTTCTAATCTGGCTATAGGGACAAATGACTCTTCAAAGTCAATACCAAACTCCTGGTTGTACCCCTGAGCAACAAGTCTGGCTTTATTTTTAACAATATTCCCTAATTCATCAGATTTATTCCTGAAAACCCACCTAGTCCCTATGACTGTTCCATGATCAGGAGGTGGGACCAAGTGCCACACCTTGTTCCTGTCGAACTGATTAAGCTCCTTATGCATGGCATTAATCCAATGCAAATCCTTGAGGGCACAGTCAATGGACTTGGGTTCAATTTGAGAGACAAGAGCATATGCATTTAATTCATCCTGAATTCTAAAATGACCTCTAGTTCTAGGGGGATCATTCAGATTGCCAATGACATTATTCACAGGGTGATCTTTAAGATATCTAATATTAACAATCTGAGTTTCAGGAATTTCACTTACCTCCCCCTGAACTTCAGGTTCTTCTTCATTTTGCTCTTCTTTATCTTCCTCACCATCAGACTGGTCTGCAGAGTTTTCATCTTTCAAAATGTTTCCATCTTTGTTCCTGCAATAACCATTGTTGGTTTCCATCAAGGTTTCATCAAAGATAATGTGTGGAGATTCTTCAACAATTTTTGAGTTTAAATTGAACACTCTATAAGCCCGGGTGTTTTCAGAATAACCGAGGAAGATTCCTGGTTCACCTTTTGGCTCAAATTTATCAAGGTACCTCTTGTCATTTATATGTATAAAACATTTACAACCAAAGACCTTGAAGTGGGCGATTGAAGGTTTCTTACCTCTCAAGATCTCATAAGGGGTTTTCTGGGTGGAAGGTCTTACCATTGCCCTGTTAATTACATAATAGGCTTTGTTGATTGCTTCAGCCCAGAATTTTCTTGGCAGTTGACCTTCAACTAAGAGAGTTCGGCCCATTTCTACTAGAGTTCGGTTCCTCCTTTCGACAACACCATTCTGCTCAGGTGTCCTGGGTGAGGAGAACTTATGATGAATCCCACTTGACCTGCAGAATTCTTCAAAGTGTGAGTTTTCAAACTCACCTCCATGATCAGTCAAAATATTTTCAATTTTCTGATTTATTCCTATACAGAACTCCTGAAATTTTGAGAATGCATCACTCTTATTAGATAAGAAATAAACCCAAGTATACCTTGAAAAGTCATCTACCATAACAAACCCATACCTCCTCCCTGATAAGCTGACAGATCTGGTTGGCCCAAAAAGGTCCATGTGTATCAGCTCATAGGGTTTGGAAGATAGATTTTCAGTTCTAGACTTAAATGACTTTCTAGTTATCTTTGATTGGGTGCATGCATCACAGATTTTATTCTCTTTCTTGAAGGAAACTTCAGGAAGTCCTCTAACCATGCTATACTTGTTTAGTTTATGCAAAATGGTATAACTAGCATGGCCTAACCTACGATACCATAAAAATGCTAAATCTTCTCTATTGGCTGTAAGACATAGGTTAGAATGCTGAATATCATCTAGATCTATCATGTATGTGTTATTTATCCTTTTTCCAAAGAATTTTACAATTTCTGAATCAGGTTCAAAAACCTTGCAGCATTGAGAATCAAATAAAACCTTATGACCCTTATCACACAACTAAGTAAATTGTAAGCTAACCCTTCAACCAGCATAACATCATCAATGCAGCAGGTAGAACACTTACCTACCTTACCTGATCCAATGATCCTACCCTTTGTGTTGCTTCCAAAGGTGACAAGGCCTCCTAGCTTTTCAGTTAGCATGCAAAACTTGGCCTTATCTCCTGTCATATGCCTGGAGCAGCCACTGTCCAAGTACCACAAGTTGCTCTTGGCTGCCAGGCATACCTGCACACACAATTAGGGCAAAGAGTTTGGAACCCAAGTCTGATTGGGCTCCAATGAAGATGAAAAGCAGTTAAAACAAGAAAGCAGATTTTTAGGAATCCACATTTGTTTGAAGCAGTTCTGTTCAGTGGATTTTCCAGATTTATTTTTATTTTGCCTTTTCTTATTTTTCTTGATTTTCTTTTTATTTGCACCAACAGAGTTATTCACAGAATTATTGTTATTGTGCCAATGCTTCGGCCAGGTTGCATTCATAAAGTTTTGGCCATAGTAGTTCCTGGGCTGGCTGTGGAAATGTTGGTAATTCCTAGGCATCCGACTACCATACCTATTTTCCCAATTTCTGACATAGGGTCTGTAAAAGTGTGTAGGTTGATGAACATACCCTATATACATCCCTTGAGTTCTAGTCCACCCACGCCCATTAGGATAGATTGGTTGTGTGGGGTAGTAGGACTGAACTCTAGGTGGATTGAATTTGTTGGGCTGACTTCTGAAAATATTTTGTCTTCCCTACACCCTTGACCCTGCTGACCTATTCATAGGTTTTGGTTGGGTCCTTTTCTGTGATGATGGTGGTGAAGACTTTTTGGCATTGACATGGGTTTTGTTTACCTGAGCAGGCTGACCCCTAACCTTGGGTTGAGCCCTAGAGCTAGGTTTGGAAGTCCCAATTCTACTAGGCTCACCTACTTTCAGTTTGCCCTTCTCCTCTGCATTTAGCCTTTTCAGATTCAAATTTATCTTTACAGCATTATTAGAATTCATGTTGATCAGAGGTCCTTTCTCCTTTTATGCAACAAAGGAAATAGTTTTCATTCCAAAGCTTTTAGTTGCACTAGAGTTGAATCCTAGTCCCTCTCTTCTGAAATTTACCTTTGACCCCAATAATGCATCTAAATTTTCAGATCCTTGGGTCATTTTCTCAATTATTTTTAGCTTATCCTCATTATCTTTCTGAACTTCATCAATAGATTTTTTCAACTCATTATTCACATTGAGGACAGCTTCATATTTTTCAGAAACAATTTTTATCTCATTTTCATAATTATGAATTTTCAGTTTCCATGCATCAATTTCATTGTCTAATCTCACATTTTCTTCCTTAGACATTTTCAGTTCTTTATTGATTTCTTCAAATTCAGAACATGTGAGTTTCAGCTTACTGTTTTTAGTTTCTAAGCAGGTAATTTTATCAGACAATGAAGTATCATTTTGCATGATTTTAATTTTTCTTCGTAGATGCCTGTTTTCTTTTCTGACCTCAGGTACTCTATCAGTAAGTTCATCATAAGCAACCATCAAATCAGTAATAGTAAAATTTTCATAGCGAGAGGAAACCTCATCAGATTCTTCCTCTCTATCTTCTGAGCTGGTTGCCATGAGACAGATTGGCTTCTCAGCTTCAACTTCACTATCCGAAGTGACGCTCAAAGGTCCCTCGTCCTCATCACTCCAGGTAGTCACCATAGCTTTCCCTTTTGTGTTCTTCTTCTTGGACTTATCCTTGAGGTACTGATTTGTCGGACATTCAGCTTTAAAGTGACCCGCCTTCCTGCATTGATAGCAAACATTAGTTTCAGCTTTCTTTACAGGGTTTGATTTATACCTTGTGTCTCGGCGGCCACTGTTGGGATTTCTTTGGCTGAATCTTATTCCTTCCTTCTTAAGAAATCTCCGGAATTCCCTAGTAATCATGGCAATATCAGCATTTGCCACTTCTTCTTCAGACAAGCTCTCTTCAGTTGATGATCCGTTGGGGCTGGATCGACTGGATCTGCTAGCACCAGCCTTCAGAGCTATAGGCTTCCTCTTTCTGTCAGCCTCCTCTATCTTCGGCATATTCATCTCATAAGCCATTAGAGATCCGATCAGCTCATCTGCCTTAGTATTGTGTAGATCTCTTGACTCTTCCATAACTGTGGCCCTGGTGTGCCAAATTGGAGTCAAGGATCGCAAGATCTTCCTGACTACATCATACTCAGAATATTTTTTCCCGAAGCCTCTGAAACCATTTGTGATAATAGTCAGCCGAGCATACATTTCCTTGATCGTCTCATTAGGCTTCATCTTGAAAGCTTCGTATTCTGAAACCAGTAGATTAGTCTTAGTCTCTCTGACTTGTGAAGTTCCCTCATAGATGACTTCAAGTGCATCCCACATTTCCTTCGCTGAGGAGCAGGCAGATATTCGTGAGAACTCGGTGGGATGCAGAGAGCACTGGATTGCATTGATTGCAGTCTAGTTGAGCGTGGACCTTCTAATTTCCTCCTTGGTCCATACATCTTCATTTGGGGACAGCTCGAAAGGTCCCTTGCTAACCACCTTCCAAATTTCATAATCTTTAGCCCTCAAGAATACCTGCATACGGTGCTTCCAGTATGCATAGTTGGTTCCATCAAAGTACGGGGGATTGGATGTGGAGTGTCCTTCAGCTATCATCCCTCTTCCGTCCATCTGTGCTTATCCTCTTCGGGCGGTAAGTCCCTGTAGAAGAGTCTAGCTCTGATACCAAATGTTGAAGTTAGATGGAAGGCTCCATCACCACAGGATGTGGATCTAGAGGGGGGGTGAATAGATCAACTGGCTATTTAAAAAATTTAGGCCTAGAATCAAATGCGGAATTAGAAGAACACTAAACGAACACAGCCAATGCACCGAATGAAACACACAAGATCTGCTGAACAAGCAATCAAACATACGAGAGGCACAAGGCTTTTAGGTGGTTCGGTCAATCCGACCTACGTCCACCCCACATTCAACTCGAATGTGGATTACTGCTGATACACAGCTTCAATCTGCTGGGCTCTACAGCTTGCCAACAACGGCTGGGACTTACAGCTTATCCCGACCAGAGGAGCATCCTCTGCAACAGCTGAGCATCATAGCTTGCTCTGCTGGGCACTACAGCTTAGCCGACCAGAGGAACACCTCTGCAACCCGCTGCCTCACAGCTTGAAACCGCTGACTAACAGCTTGAAACCGCTGACTAACAGCTTGATAGAACAAGAGTTTTCAAAGAGAAAAATAGCAAGACTGAAAATAAACAAAACATACAATCGAATGGAAGAAAACCAAAACGACTGTAGCTCAAAGTTGAGCAGTATCAGCTCTGGTAACTGGACCAAGAGACTGATTCACAAGCTCTCACAATAACTCTCTCAACTCATCTCTTCTCTCTTTCTTCTTCTCTCCTTTTCTTCTTCTCTGCTTTTCTTCTCTCACAGTGGATCTCGGTGGTTGCTGTTTCAGACTGGATGTATAGACTTCGCCAACTTCGATCAGCCCTTACAGAAGATGAATACTGATATATATATATAACAGCAGCATGTGAATAAGGGCGCGTGGCTTCCACGTTTTCCCGCCCAAATGAATTCGCCAGCTTCGAGACAATTCCATCCACGTGTCAGCATCTGCACACCTCGTCCTCCTGGGATCACGAGCCATGTCAGCAATCTCAGTAGAGAATCCCTGTCAGACAGAGTATCGGATGATCAGATTAAATAACACTCTGTATAGACTTATCAGAAGAACTGCGTTGTATAGACTAAGTGAAGATCAATGCAATGTACAGACTTCGCAAATGAAGGTGCAATGTGTAGACTTCATGAATGAAGATGCAATGTGTAGACTTCAGTAAGAAGATGCAATGTGTAGACTTCAGTGAGACTCAAATGAATACAAGCGATGTATAGACTTTGCCAGGGCATGCACAATGTAATGCGTTGACGCTTCACTACATGCCAATGCACTGCGTTGACGCAATACAATGTGACTTTGCGAGGGCATGCACAATGCAATGCGTTGACGCTTCACTACATGCCAATGCACTGTGTTGACGCAATACAATGTGACTTTGAAGGCTGTGAACAACAAGGCATGCTGTACAGACTTTGATATAAAGCATGTAATGCAATATGGACAATGTATACACTTAGCCTTTGAGGAACGATGTATAGACTTAGAACGTGAAGACAGGCTGTATATACTTGAAGAATAAGCTAGTGTATAGACTTGAAACATCTGAACCAATGTACAGACTTGTAGATGCAAAGCCAATGTACAGACTTGTAGATGTGAAGCCAATGTACAAGCTTTGAGCTTCAAAGCACAATGTGCAGACTTTACCATTGTATAGACTTGAGGCTCTGAACGTAGGTAAAGACTGGCAGTCCAATGTATAGACTTTCTGAAAGAACGTCTGTATAGACTTGAAAGATCAAGACGCTAAGGAAGACGGACCATGTACAGACTTGCTGTAACAGTCTGATGTATAGACTTCATGAAACTCTAGACACTGAATGCTGTACATACTTAGCCCATGCAATGAGACGCTAAATGAGATGTTGAATGAGACGCTGGACTCTATACAGACTTTGCCCAATGCCTGAGACGCTAACAAAGACGGACGATGTTCAGACTTGCTGAAAGACCGATGTACAGACTTTGCCCAAATGCATGAGACGCTAACTAAGACGCTGGACTCTGTACAGACTTGAGCGATGTATGGGCTTAGCTTCGTGCAAGCTACAGTCCAATGTATGAACTTTAAAGTTCAACTGGTGAGTGTACAGACTTCACCAATGAGACGCTCACTGTACAGACTTTGCCTTAGACTCTAAATGAGACGGACAATGTATATACTTATCCAATGCAATGTGGATGTATGGACTTGTCGTGCCTACACAGGGCGTTGTACACACTTGCTGCCTGATGCTCATGTGCAGACTTTGATGCCCAACAGTGATGTTCCTGATGCTAATGTGCAGACTTTGATGCCCAACAGCGATGTATAGACTTTGAGACTTTGAGTGTGTGTTCAGTGTGAAAATAAGATAAAATGCATATAACACACAGACAATCTGATAAAGTAATTTCATCAAAACATAAACAGTGCTACCAATCAATCAAAACAATATGTTGCCACATGAAGTAAAGTTACATGTCAACACCATCAACACATAGGAGTCACAACAACCCCATCGGTTGGGCTCCTTTCCCCTTCGTAGTGTCGAGCCCCGTGGCTCATCTGGCACGTATCCGAAGGCCCCCATGACTCGACCTCAGGAGCCCGCTCGCCCCAAGCCCTTTGCTCCTAGGCCCCGTCCTCCACCCCCGAGGGACCTTCCTCATCCCCAGCATCTTACGGCCCCACCCACAGCCCGTCCACCGGCACCCGCACCTCCTGCACGTCCTTTGTTGCCTACGCCTCCTATCCGTCGGGAGGATAAAGATAAAGGACCTATGATTGGGGAGCCTAGTGGATCACGGTAGCAGTGTTATCGCTGCAATGGGTTTGGCCATTTCGCCAACTAGTGTCCCACCTACCCATCTCTTCACATTGGGGACACACAGGCCGAGGATACCACCCCTACGGGCCTCGAGTTAGTCAGCTATGAGGCCGA
Source organism: Amorphophallus konjac (assembly GCA_022559845.1). Classification (NCBI taxonomy): domain Eukaryota; kingdom Viridiplantae; phylum Streptophyta; class Magnoliopsida; order Alismatales; family Araceae; genus Amorphophallus; species Amorphophallus konjac. Next base: position 43,719,805 of record CM040128.1, read on the forward strand.
TGAAGAGCTAGCTGACGAGTACTATGAGATGGGAGGTGAGGCCCAGGATGCCCAGCATTCGGACGATACCCACGTGGGGGTCGTCAGATGTATCCTCACCCAGCCACAGGTCAGTGATGACTGGCGACGGACTACTATCCTTCATGTATTCTGTAGGCTGGGAAAGCAAATTTGCAAGGTGGTCATCGATAGCGGGAGTTGTATCAATGCAATCTCCACGAACACTGTCACTCGTCTTGGTCTCACACCCGTAGACCACCCTTGCCCCTATCAGGTATCATGGGTGGATACCACTTCCATTTCGGTCAGGCTGCGGTGCTTGGTCCCGCTGCAGCTCCACTCCTACCATGACGAGATCTGGTGTGATGTTCTCCCCATGGAAGTGGGCTGTATCATTCTTGGTAGGCCGTGGTTATTCGACCGGGATGCCACGCTCCATGGCCGGTCGAACACCTGTACCTTCGACCACGCTGGCCAGCGGGTCACCCTCCAACCCGTTCGGCCCAGGAGCCCATCAGTCAGGGGTCCTACTGGCCCTAGTACTCCGAAGCCTTCCATTCCCGGGCCTAGTACCCCATCACCAGCTCGGGCTATGACCGTTACCTCTGGCCCAGGAGAGCCCTCGACGAGGAGACTGATGATGATTAGCTCCCGGGAGATGGAGCAGGAGCTTAGTCAGGGCTGTCCAGTGTTTGCTATTACGGTCCGAGAGGTGGAGCGGGACTCCGAGGGTGAGCTCCCACCCGAGGTTGTTCCCATTCTGTAGGAGTATGCTGATGTCTTTCCCAATGAGCTTCCCGAGGGACTCCCACCTATGCGGGATATTCAGCATGCCATCGACCTTGTTCCAGGCTCTTCTTTGCCCAACCTTCCTCATTATCGCATGAGTCCCACGGAGCATGCCGAGCTTAAACGGCAGGTCGATGAGTTAGTGCAGAGAGGGTCTGTTCAGGACAGCATGAGTCCATGTGCTGTACCCGCATTACTCACCCCGAAGAATGATGGCACGTGGAGAATGTGCATTGATAGTCGTGCCATCAACAAAATCATCGTGAAGTACAGGTTCCCTATTCCCCGCCTTGATGACATGCTAGACATGATGGCAGGTGCCACTATCTTTTTGAAGATTGATCTTAAGAGTGGCTACCATCAGGTGAGGATTAGGCCAGGTGATGTGTGGAAGACCGCATTTAAGACCAAGGATGGTCTATATGAGTGGTTGGTCATGCCTTTTGGGTTGACCAATGCCCCTAGCACTTTCATGCGGCTCATGACTCAGGTCCTTCGACCTTTCATTGGAGTCTTTGTAGTGGTGTATTTTGATGATATCCTTATCTATAGTCGCACCACAGGGGACCACTTAGACCACCTGCGGCAGGTCTGTCTACTTCTTCGGCGAGAGCAGCTGTTTGCGAACCCACAGAAGTGTGCCTTCATGACATCTCAGCATACCTTCTTGGGTTTTATCGTGTCTAGTACTGGGGTCTCCGCCGATCCGGAGAAGGTCCGGGCCATTGTTGAGTGGCCGGAACACCATACGGTTCATGATGTCTGCAGCTTTCATGGCCTTGCGATGTTCTACCATCGCTTCATCCGCGGATTTAGCTCCGTCACCGCCCCGATCACGGATTGTATCCGAAAGGGCACATTTGTATGGACGAAGGCCGCATCTGCCGCCTTCAAGGACATCAAAGAGCGCATGACCCAGACGCCTATCCTTCGATTGCCTGACTTCTCGAAGGTGTTTGAGGTCTCTTGTGATGCGTCGGGTGTTGGGATAGGAGGAGTCTTGAGTCAGGAGTCCCACCCGATCGCATATTTCAGCGAGAAACTGAATGACGTGAAACTGCGATATTCCACATATGATAAAGAATTCTATGCAGTTGTTCAGGCTCTTAGGCATTGGAGGCACTATCTTTTACATCAGGAGTTTGTCCTATACTCCGATCACGAGACATTGAGGTATCTCCACTCCCAAAAGAAGCTGAACTCGCGTCACAGTCGTTGGGTCGAGTATCTCCAGCAGTTCACCTTTGTGCTTAAACATAAGGCTGGAGTGGAAAACAAGGTGGCTGATGCCTTGAGTCGGCGAGCATGTTTGCTTACCACCATGAGTGCCGAGGTCATAGGGTTAGAGAAGATGAAGGAGGCCTATGTTGATTGTCCTGATTTCGGTCAGATTTTTACCACTCTCCAGGCCGGACCCTCGAGAGACCTTGATGAGTATGTGCTTCAGGAGGGTTACCTCTTTCGAGGTAGCAGGCTATGTGTTCCCCGAACTTCGGTTCGAGATTTCTTAGTGTGGGAACTACATGCGGGAGGTCTAGCCGGCCACTTTGGTCGGAACAAGACTATTGAGGCAGTGGAGCATCGATTTTATTGGCTGAGCTTGAAGCGCGATGTTGCTAACATCGTGGCTCAGTGCTGTACCTGTGCTACGGCCAAGATGAAGAAGCAAAGCTCCGGCCTTTATACGCCTCTTCCCGTGCCTGATGCCCCGTGGCAGGATGTTAGCATGGACTTTGTTTTGGGATTGCCACGTACCTCCAGGAAGCATGATTCGGTCTATGTGGTGGTTGACCATTTCTCGAAGATGGCCCTCTTTATTCCTAGCTCGAAGACTTCGGATGCTTCGAGGGTAGCCTGCCTTTTCCTTACGCATGTGGTGTGCAAGTTCGGGTTGTCTCGCACTATAGTGTCTGACCGTGATGTTAGATTCACTTCCTATTTTTGGAAGACACTATGGCATATGATGGGTACTCACCTTAAATTTTCTACTGCATATCATCCCCAGACAGATGGCCAGACCGAGGTAGTCAATAGGAGTCTGGGAGATCTTTTGAGGTGTCTAGTCAGGGACCGCATTGGGGATTGAGATCTCATTTTACCCATGGCTGAGTTTGCATACAATGATTCGGTGAATAGGTCTACCGGCATGAGTCCATTTGAGATTGTCACAGGTCGTAGGCCTAGGAAACCTGTTGACCTTGTCCCCATGCCTATCCATGCTAGAGTGTCGGAGTCGGCCGAGTCGTTTGCTAGTCATGTTAGGAGTTTGCATGACGACATCCGTCGTCACATTGAGGCCAGTAATGCACGGTAAAAGGAGTTAGCCGATGTCCACCAACACCACCGAGAGTTCCACGAGGGCGAATACGTCATGATCAGGGTAAGACCTAAACGGTTTCCCTCTGGAACCGTTAAGAAGTTGCAAGCTCGCGGAGTCGGTCCCTTTAGAGTGTCGAAACGCGTTGGATCCAATGCGTATGTTGTGGACCTGCCCGAGGAATATGGTATAAGATGTACCTTCAATGTATCGAATCTTGTTGCATATAGGGACCCAGCGGTGATCCCTAGTGAGCCTTTTGGGCCATCTCCTCCCCTTGAGAGTGATCCCACACCTGAGTGTCCACTTCCACCTCCAGCCCCTTTTTCACAGCAGCGTGAGCATATAGATCGTATACTGGACGAGCAAGTGATAGTTACCAGGAGTGGATCTTACCCGCGCTACCTCGATGGAGAGGACGGCCCGCTACTGAGGACACATGGATCAGACATGGCGAGTTGCAGCGGATCGATCCGGACCTTCTGGAGCGATACAGGAGCGATGCAGACCCTTACTCGACAGGGTCGAGTTTCTCCCACCCGGGGAGAATTGGTGCGGACACCCGAGCAGTTGAGCGGCGCGAACCGCCGAGCCACCGGTACCGCACACGGAGCGCGACTCGAGCCACCTCAGCGTCCATCTGGCTCGGAGATAGCCTGGAGACTCCGCCTTGAGCCTCCCCATTTATCATATTTAGTTAAACTTTATTTGTGTCTAATTTGTGTTTATTTCATTATATTCGGTTTGCTATTTTGATTGTAAGAGGGGCTTATGTACAATTTGGACCCCGTGGGCCCCACGGGCCCCCCAGGCCCCATCCCATTGAGCCACCTCAGCCTATGGTCCCATGTGGGGTCAGTCAACCCTCCATGGAGGCTTCTAGAAGGGTGGGCCAAGGGAGGGGGACAATGGACTTGAAAAGTCCACATGGGAGGCCACCAACCCCACCTACCATGTCCCCCCCTTGACCCTCCTTGGTCAAGGTGCGCCCCCCTCTCCTTTTGTTTAATATTTTGTTGTATTTTGATCAAACTCCATCCTAGCCATCCATCCCCAACCCCTAGATCCAACGGTGGAGGATGAGTTTGGTGGGAGTCATATATAAGGCATGTAATTACCATTTTCTTGAATTAATGCCATTTTGAACTTGAAAATTGTTGGAGCATGGCCTAGGCCGCCCCCTTCCTCTCTCCCTCTTCCCCTTGGATGCTGTGAAGGCTTCCATTCTGAGGTGTGACTCCTCATGTATCGGTTCCGACGATCGCCGCCGCCGCCACGAGCCGCCACCGCACCGCCATCGCCATCAACGGAGTTCTGCCTACGCAGTAGCACAGTAGATTGCTCGCAATTCACAGGTCTTCCCCGAGCTCATTTGGCTACCAAATTTGGAGGAGTTGTTCTGGGATGTTCCTCGCCACCCAAAAAAATCAGGCCAGCATTCAGATCACGTTTCCTATTTTTTGATTTTCGTCCACTCTTCCATTTCGGTTCTGCCAGAGTTCTGTCTAGGTTCACCTCCGTCCTGAGTTTCATGTCTTAGATCCACTTTTTGATTTTTGTTAGTTCGCCCAATTTTACTGGGGGTTCCACCCATCCACCCCTGCATCCACAATGTTTCTCAATTTTTGATTCGTCCATCTCATATTTTCTAAAAATCGTTCTCAGACCCATCTACAGTTCTGTCCACCTGTTCTCAGATCCGACCACCAGTCACCCCAAAAATCATAAAACCTCGTAGCCACCTCCAAATCAAATTCTAAAAATAGTCCCAGTTCCGTGGTTTGATTACCTACAACTTTTAAGATGAGCTTGAAGTCTGAATCCAACTGTACGTAGGCGGTCAATGGCCATTTACAGGAAACTGATATGCTGATCTGAGATTTCGGGAGCTGTGGAGCAGAGAATTGAAAAATAGTTAAAGCCCAGGTCTGTGCACGTTCAGAAGAGTCCACTGACCTTAGATTGAAGGATTTCGAATCCTCTTTCCAACGGCGCTGGTTTCGTCTCATTCCGGTGACGGGGTTGATCGCAGCGGCCGTTTTCGCCGGAGCGCGCGCTGCTGAAATAGCAACATCAGCTCGTGGACAGCATCCTCTCCACTTGGGAACCGAGGCACCCGGCCTCCGGTGAGTGTCGCCGGCTGACCGCCATCCAGGGAAGCGTGCTGCCAGGGGTCCCCATTACAGTGGGACCCACCCCGCTAGACCCGGAGGACAGGATAACATGTGGGCCCCATGGCCCATTGATTTCACCGTCCGGAAAGCACGAGAACGCGGAGTTTGGCGCGTCGAGACGACATCAAGATGCTGCCCGTCAACCTGATTTGCGTGATCCCCGGGGCCCACATGTGACCTTTTACCTCCCTGCGTGGAGTGGGTCGAATCTCTTTGTACCGTTGTGAATTATGTTAACCGGGGGCCCGTAAGTCAGCCGGGGTGTCTTCGCCACGCCGGGTGCGTGGAGGTAAAGGTCTTAACTCCTTGGCGTTACATTACTTAGCTAGTATACGGTCTTAGGCCGCTGTCGAGCGTGTAGGTACTAGCCCGTGTGTCCATGTCACCGCTGTGAGAGTGAGAGTGACCCATCCCGCGACTCGATCCGAGTCCGAAAGTTGAGTCGGACTACCCTTGACCTCCGCCGGTTCCTTAACCGTGCACGGTCCGCGCTTTCCCTCGCTTGGGACGACGAGTGAGCTTCCACTTCTGTTACCGATGTTTCGCCACTAGGAGCTCATAGTGTCGGGCTTAGTGTCTCCCTGGTGTGTGTTGTTGGTCGCGTCCACATCTAGAGTCTGAGGTCCACCCCACGTAGAGTCGCCTCCCGTGTCTGTCCCGCATCACCCGGTCTTCCGTCAGTGCCATTTGATATACCCGAGGGCCTATGCAGGCATGCACGCACGATACTTATGACAACGTTAAGCATGGCAATAGAGTTATGAAAATACACAGTGATCAATCACGTTTATTGATCTACGCCAAGGGAGGCGAGAATGGTAACGCAAGCATGATAACGAAAGCGAAGCGCTGACGGACATGGTAGTGAAAGCATGATGATAAGATTGTCCGGGGTTGAGCAACCCCTTCCTTATTCGGTTTATTACTAATTATGGTTTATTAGTCTCGACCACGGGAGACGAGGATCACTTCGGAGGCGAGCAAGTGATCAGAACAGTGCAACCATTCGAAACCGGCGCGACCGCGCGTAGGGATAGGTTTCCCGACGCAGCCAAACGTAGGTAGAAGGGCTTAACCCGGCGCGCCCATGGCCATGGTTAAAACGGCGCGGCAGGAATGGGGCGCGCCGGTTTAAGGCGCGCCGGGAAAGAGCCATTCGATTCATAAAAAACATGAGTCTAATGTTAATACGGTGCGGGGGGGTATCGTGCCAGATTAGGGCGCGCCGGATTAAGACCGCGCCGGTTTAGCTGATTTTCTTGAGAATTTTGAAACCATTTAGGCTGATTAAGATGTTTTGAAGGTTTAAAGGTTTAATTGGGTTTATTGCCTGTTGAATTGAAGTCTGGGGCTCTCCAGGAGCAGAGTCATGAGCCAGTGCGAGGTTCATACTCGAGCACGGAGGTTCCTTGACTCAGAATGAATGTTTTATTATGGCCAGTCAACAGAAACGACTTGTCTATCTAAAACCTGCCAAAAATTGGGCAGCATCTCCCCTGTCCCTGAAAGGTTGCAGGAGAGGAGCGGGGTCATACCCACTTGTGGAGTAAGCCCCTAAACTGCCGATCTGCATGGTAGCAGCCAGCCAATCCCCAACCAGACAGGATACCCCGAGGACAAGCCTGCGAAGGGCACCAAAGCTCTGTGGGTGAAGATACAGAGATGAGGCAGCTGATAGCAGGAGCAACACCCCGAGGACTGGCCTACGAGGGGTGGGCCACCTACAGCTTGCACTGCATCCCTTAGAGGGACAGACCGTTAGGGAAAGAAGCTCCGAGGACTAGCCTGCTAGGAGCTCGCATCCCTTGGTCACCATCGGATCCCAAATTACTGAGTTTAGGATTGTTGGGCCAAAGCCCCTACCACTATCCGCTCTGTGGCCTTTGGGGAGCATCTACCACCGAGAGGTAGAGCCCCTCAACCAATTAGCAGCTCCGTGAGACAATGGGGAATGTCCCCCTCCCCGGATGACTGGGATAAAACCAACGAAACTCAAACGGCTGCAGACCACAAACGGGAGGAATGAGTATATTCGGCATAGACGGATTACCAGCCACAAGGTCAAGGTGTTGATGCTCGCGAGATTGGGCTAGCATTCCCAGAGGAACAGACGATTAGCAGTCACACAGAGGGATAGTTGGTACGTAGATGAGATAGTCTAACTACATACGCATATGCTCGAATGACTAGAATGCAGTAATCACAAGACGGGTCTTGCCGTTCTGGAGGTGGCTTCCAACTCTCCTAAGCAATAGAGCAATGCACAGAGGAGAGGGAATGGAGGTCGGCCCTCATATCAAAGCGGGAAGAGGCATATGCACAGGCACAACTCTATCCCCAGAGGATGCAAAGCCTATCGAATGAGACACAGACGCTGCGTCGATGGGAAGGACCCAGGGAGGGGTCATCTCTATAGCCCATGACATCTCAGGGCATATTCGGAGTTGGAGAAATCAGAATCGGAAACCATACGCAGAAGGACACCGACGTGTACACCGACTGAGATAGCAGTGGGGGAAGGAGACAGGGCGTCAAACATTCAGTCCACCAAAAGATTCATATACGCATACCACTACCCCATAGATTGGAGGGAGCCAATATATTCATTACAAATCCGACGCCGGCGTTGTGGCACGGACGTCGTTCACTGTTTATAGATAAACATTTACAGAGGGAGAGCGAGGCGAAGAGACGACGAGGAGGGGGGGAAGAGAGATTGGCTCATATCATCGCCATCCCCCCCTTTCTCATTTACATTCGGTCAAAGGGAAACAAATCGGCAGACAACGGGAAGAAAGCAAACGACCCACCTACCCTCAGAACAGAGTATCGGGATGCCTCTTTCTTCTCCGACTCCGGAGGGCTTCAGATGGGATGGAGGACGGCGGCCGGGGGAACCCTGCGTTAGACCTTGCTTCTTTCGCAAGGAAAAACCCTCTCCTCCTTGAAGGCGATTGACTCTCTCTAATTCGCCTCTCCGAACTTTCTATTATGTTATCCCCCATCTTTATCCTTCTCTTTTTTTTCTTCCCCTCACTCTTTTCTTTGTTTTCGGGCAGCCACCTATAAATAGAAGCAAGCTCAAAGCCTCATCCAGCGTGAGGAATGGCGTGCCGGGGAAGGAGCTCCATTACCTTTTGCGCGCCGGAATAGCAGGGCACCGGATAATGGGGGCGCGCCGGTTTAGGGTGCGCCGTATTAGCGCCCTTCGCACGTCGCGAGTCAGTCGATGAGTCCGGGGATGGTTCCGGGGATCACTGTGAACATTTATCTCACCACTACTCTTTGAAACCTCGCCGATATGCCTTGTCGAAGCTCTCAGGCCGACGTACGGCCATTCTCGGAACTTCATATGACTTTGGTTTGATCACACGGGTTTTCCACTGACATGGCTCTCGGCACTATGATATGTGCTGCCGTCTCAATCTGTTTTGTGCTCGAAGCTTCTTGGAGGGTGGGATAGCACCCGGGATAGTTCTGCCCATTTCGAGCGGCCATTCGGCCGCTAATGGGCCCCACTTGGCGAGAAGTCATACCTGTGCCAGGTAGCTAGGGTCTTCTACCGACAGAGCCTTCGGTCCTCCGTTTTAAAGAGCCAAGGGCATTCTTTCATCTCAGGAGAGTCTTTCATGCTGTGGGGGCATCGGGTAGACCGTCATCCTTGGTTGGACAACGGGTGTAGTGTATGCGGCACGACGGAGTCGATGCCGGTTCATTGGGCAGGCTTGGTCGCACTGCCGGTTGGTTGTGAGTTCATCTCGGTTCTCCTGAGGTGAAGCCCCCATGTTCATACAGGGTGACTCAAAGCTCTGGCAGCTTGAGAAGTCTTCAATATGTTGATATTTATCGGCTTCTGTGCTTCAGTGGGCCGTGTCATTTGTCTTTGAGGCTCGGTCGCCGCGAGTGATATTTTGAGTGCCAAAAAATGCCCCCCAGCCGTGGGTGTTACGAGCGAGGCACGAGTGCAGCAAGGCCGATGGATGAACTTCGCCCGGAATGATCTTCTCTTCAATTGACGGGAGCTCGGGACGGCCCTTGATCTGGCACGGATGTTAATCTGGCGCCGTTTGAATGTTAATCCGGCGCGGGTTAATCCGGCGTGCCCCTGGCCCTTTGCGTTTCTAATATGGCGCACCCTGGGGCTTTACGTATTTTAATATGGCACGGCCCCGAACCTTCGACCGTTAACCTGGCGCGCCCAATTTCGGCGCACCTTTTGTTGAAGAATGTTAATTCGGCACGCTGAATAGCGCACCGGATTAACCATAGGGGAGGCTTCTCTATATGTTTCTCTCCCTTTTGGTTTTTTCCTCATTCTTCCTCATTTGCACAGCGGCTTTCTCTCTCTTCACTTTCTTCTCCTCCTGCGACGCCGAGTGAGCTGAGGGCGAGAGCAGCTTCTTCTTCGGGGTGAGCGGAGTGTTGCTCCTTTGGGTTTCAAACCCATTATTTGGGCCCCGGGAGGCTTCTTAGTAGGGCTTGCCCTCGGAGCTATTTCCCCGGGTGTCCCTTTTGGCCTCGGTGTAATGCCGATGGCTGCTTTTAGGGGCCGTTCCCTTAGTGGACGTGTTCCCGCTTCTCATTGGCAATCTCCCGTGTTGGGGAGGTTCTGCCAAAATTATGTCAGAAATCTATCTTTGATTAGCTATTTTCTGACTTTGCTTATTGTTTGATGTGCTTCTTTGCAGCTAACATGGCATCTGGTTCTTCTTCTTCTACCTCCCGTGCCGTGGTGACGTGGGAGAACGTCCATTCCCTTGATCGGGGGCACGATCAGCTTGCCATAGTTGCAGAGTCCTCGGATTCGGAGACCGATACTGTGGACGCTGGTCGTCTCCTCATCCTTGGAGGTGATTCTTTTCATTATGACTGGGAAGACACTGTCAGGCGGGATCACCCCAAGGACAAACATCTGATGTCCTTCCTTCGGCGCTTCAACCTTCAGGGGAAGAGAGACATGTTCCTCGTCCGCAAAGTCGAGCAGGCCTTGTTAGTGGAGAGGGATAGTCTCTCGGACTGTGTGGTGTGGGGAAGGCTAATTTATCTTCCCGGAGAAGTCAGGAAATGGAGCGTCGTGCTGGGACTGCAAGATCTGGCTCCAGAAGATGGGCTGCTGACTAGGGCCCCAGAATTCGCACCCGCTCGGTGGAATGATTCCGCAGGTAGGGTGGATCGGGAGAAGCCGATCTTTGGCTTGTTTCTTGCCCCGTTGAAATGGGGGCACAGAGAAGAATCATTTCTGCTGGACTGCCTTGCGGTCCGCTTTAAGCACCAGATATCTGCGGGGTGGTTTGCCGAGCTGAGGGCCACCGATGCTCACGCATTCAGACTTGGAGCAGTGGAGTTCACAGATTATGTGCTGCATCATTACGCTCCCATCTTGACCAGGGCTGGCGTCTATCACAGCGTGTACGCCTCGAGATACCGGTACCCCATCTCCCAAGGCTTATGCTGTGGCATGATCGAAGTATTTTGCCCCGAGTACAACACTTTTTATACTTCAGAGGAGAAACTTCTTTGGATCTATGGAGCCTCTCACAGCTTAGTGGTCTACCCATCGACGGAGAGCCGTATGAGGAAGTATGCTGGCCTGACTGGCTGAAGGATCAGACCGACGGTGAGGGTCGGTATCTGGCGGGTTACGCTTATCGCTATCTAATGAAGGCGTACCGCACCCTCTATCATTCGTCGCACGACACGAGGGAAGCTCGGAAGCTGGGCGAGAAGCGGAGGGTGCGGATGGGCACCTGGCTCTAATATTTCTTCAGCGGGAAGAAGAAGTACGAAGACTTTCCCCCGATAGCGCCAATGGCTCCGAAATGGAAGAAGAGAGTTCGACGCCAGGCCGCATCATCATCATCATCTTCAAGAGGAGGGCAGAGGGTGGACCCAAACCCTACTGGTGTCGACGCAGTCACCCATTGTGCGGCATACCTGGTTTACTGGATTTGTTCTTTCGCTCTCCCGCAAGGTGACGAGAGCGTGATTAGGACAGAGGCCATTTATCTTGCCTGTCTCATGGCTTGGGGTACTAAGCTATCCCTTTGCCCGGTGGCTCTGTGTCTTATTTTCAAGATGTTGGGAGACCTACACAAGACGCGTCTCCCCAGGAATCTGCGGACGGTTGGTCCGCTACACTTTTTCAATGCCTGGGTATGTACCCTGTTCTCGGAGGCGGCTCCTCGGGCGTTACAGTTGGTTCCTCTTGTTCCGTGGATGATAGAGTTTGCGAGTGCTGAGCCATCCTCGCTAGCGGAGTAGCTCTTTGCCATTCGAGGCAAGCTGACCCGTATTCCCACAGATTCGCTCGGGGTTCTTCACTTTTGGAGCTTAGCTACCCATTCCAGCCCGCTGGTGAACAGGACGAGGCAGTGCAAGCTTTTTGAGATCGAGGAGCTTATCCATCCGATTTCTGGGGCCAAGTGTACCAGGCCCATTCTTGAGCTGGAGTTGGTTGACTGGGCGCTGGCTATCAGGTCGAGTGTCCTTGTATTCCGCAAGAGCGGCATTTTGTGGTTGGAGCCGTATTATCCGTTCCGCTTAAGCCGGAACTTTGGCTACGACCAGCACATTCCACATTCTTCTTCACAATTTGCGTTGCCTAATAGGCACAGGGCCGAGCAAATTTCAAATGATGATGCCCAGATATGGTGGGACTTCTTCCACTGCCGGGAAGATGTTTCTTTCAGGGTGCCAACCCCTGCCCGTTTACCCCGCGTCACTCATGAGTATATCAAGTGGTGGAACGCGCGGACGGGGTTCTACAGGAGCTCCCGGCGAGAGTGTTGGGCCGTAGCAGAGCACAGGTTTCTGGACTCCCAGCCAGAGCCAGCCTTTGATATTGAGCGTTCCTATTTGAAGAAGTTGAAATCCTGGACCAATACGGAAGTGAGGGCCTATCTGGAGGCCCGAAAGGTCGTGAAAAGTCGCAGGATGAAAGTTGACCCGAAGCTGCCCACAATCAGCAAGGATGACTATGTGAAAACACTTCGGGGTTTATGCCGGGTGAGCAGCGAGAGGGTGGTCCTTCAGCAACTCCCTCTGCCGGTGGAGGAACCCATCTCGGTCGTGGCCGACTAGCATCCCGAGGTGGATAGGTTGTACCCCTATCGAACTTTCATCCCTAGGGAAGACAGGCGGGATGCTTTATATGACAACACCCCCTGGCTATTTGCGCTCCTTCGCTCACATGGTCTTTCAGTGGGTGGTCCCAGCGAAGCCATTCTGGATCAGCCCCTTCATATCTCATTCAAATATGTCGACAGATGGGGGCTGGACCACCTGAGCTTATATTATCACCTGTCTTCTCGTGGCCATGAGGACCTGGCGCTGCTGGCCGAACCGAGTGAAAAGATAGGAGATTTATGTTGGCTTATTCGCGAGGCAGCTTCAAGAGACAAAGTGCCCTCGCTATATTATTGGCCTCTCTTCCCCTTCTACACGGGGCCAGCAAGTACGTTCTATTTCCTCATTCAGGCCCTTCGGCCAACCTCCTTTCTTCATTGTATTATATTATTCTCACCTTCGTGCATGTGCAGTCCGACCAACTTCGGAGGAGACCCGACACTTTAGGGAGCTGATAATAAAAGCTCAGAAGCCAGCATACTTCGAGATTCCCGAGCTGGCCTCGACCACGACGCCATTGCCTCCTGGCAATTCGATAAAGCGGACTCGATCCCAGTTGAGAGAGGCCATCAGGAAGGCCAAAGCGACGGTGACCCGAGTGACACGGGCGCGTCGAAGGAAGGCCGTAGAAAAGGAATCAGCAACCGTTCTTCCTCCGGTTGTATCCTTCGAAGAGTTCGAGGCTTCCCGCACGCAAAGGCCAGAAGCTGAAGGTAGGCTCTTCATCTCTCCAGAATTCATTGGCTCACTTTGACTGCCTTGGCTAATCCATGCTGACAGTTGCCGACACAGTCGCTGCGGTCGTCGGGCTGGAGGCGACGGTAGGCGCCGTGGCTAGGGAAGGGGCAGAGGAAATCTCTATTGCTCCCGTAGAGAGATATATGCCTTCTCTAACGCCCAGACAAGAAATGGAAGGTAATTTATAGTTTAATCGCGACGCCACCGCGAGTCTTCATGCCTTCAGTCGGCTTGACTACTTCTTGTCGTAAATTTCAGTCGATATGCAACCATCATTACTCCCGGGCACAGAGAGTGCAAAGGAAGCGATTTCCCGGGGGTAGGGTGAACTTGCCCTTGAGATCCCATCAATCGTTGCCCCTGGTGTGGAGTGCACGCAGGAAGTCCCTGCTGTGGGTGATGCTCTTCCTGGCGAGGTTCCTGCTCCGATGGTGGAGCGTCCCGAAAGAGCAGAGGAATCCTCTTCCTCTGAGCAGGTCGATTATGGTGGCGGCTCCAGTGATGAGGAGTTCCCACATGTCGACACAGAGACTGAGGATGCCGGGGCATCTTCGGCCTATGAAAGCGATCACCTGACTTTCAGCCCGCCCCGGTTGTTATGGAGTGGTCCTGGGCCGTCCGGCTCACTTGTGAGCGAAGGGGCTGGGGCCGCAGAGGTTGCCCTCGGAGATTTGAGCCTAGTACCGGCTGAGGTGAGGATCCTCCCGTGGTCGGCGCCTACTGCCCTTCCTTTCATTTCTTTTTAGCTTTCTGATGTACATATTTCTGGTGCATACTGAGGTGGCGCTGCCAACCATGACGGTGCAGATACGCCTCCCTGCTCTAGGCACGGGTCACGCAACTTTCCCGCCCGTCTTGCGGCCTATCGCATTGCGATATCCCAAGGACTATGCAGTGGCAGCGGCTCCAGTGGGACCCGGAGCACTTGTGAGGGTTGATGAGTTGGTAGCAGTCGAGGACTCTCAGCCATTGGAAGTCTCACAACGGTCGGCTTCGGAGAAAGATGGCCCCTCCGAGGTAGAGGCGGGAGAGATCGTCGAAGAGGAAGCCGGGGCTACTGGGGCCTTGGCTCTCACTGCTGAAACTGGCCACATGGGGGTCAGTCGAGTTGGAGGCGAGGAACAGATGCCCTTGGCTCTTGATGTTCCGGTTGCAGCTTCATCCCAAGGGGCTGGCAGGGAAGTCGTCGTCATTGAGACTATAGCTACCATATCGGCCACCGCGGTTGTTCCCCACACTAGTGCGTTGTAGATCATGCCGTCGTCATCTTCTAGGACGGGGGACGATATCTGGGCCACTGTGGACAGCAGAGTGGAGTTCGAACTACCCGAGACGTCGCCGCTCGGTCTCTAGTCGTCGAGTGACCTTGTATGGCAGTTCTTAGGGACCCTTCAGCAGACCATAACGGCTAGTAGAGATTTGACTTATGTTCTGCTGAGGGGCTTGATAGAGCACTTATCCCGCTCACTGTTGGCTTTTGGTTGCCCCATGGACGATTGGACTCCACGGGTGATTTTGCTTCTAAAATATGTAAACAGAAGGGAATTCTTAGGCCGGGAGGCAGCTGACCAGCTGGCCGCCATAACACTGGAGCGAGCTGAATGCCGAGCAGCTCTCATCTCTTTGAAAGGGACTGCGGTGAGGATGAGGCCAATGCCTCTTTGCAGTGCCGAAGCTTCCTCACGGCCCGGATAGCAGAGCTACAGGCCGAACTTTCAAGGGCAGAGGCTGAGCTTCAAGAGGCAGAGCGCCTGGAAGTCCAGAGGATGGAGGAGGCAGAGATGGTCAAGGGACAAGCTGCTTCCCTCAAGGAGAAACTATCTCAGCTGGAGGCCACTGAGTTCAGACTGCAAGAACTAACCCGCCATCCTTCCTTGGGCATTCCAGAGCTGGAGGACATCTTCCGACGCCCTCTGCCATAGTCTTTTTCTATTTGCCCCTTTTTGATGGACTTCATGTATTCCAGGGAATGTCCCGTGTAACATGTACCTTTTGTTTCATAGGAATGAAAAAGCTTCATTTTGCTGTTAAATGACGACTCCATTCTTTCATTATTCTTTTTTTTTCTTTCTCTCTTTTTTTTCTTTCCATTCGCCAGTTAATTCTAGCCTGAGTATGTGAGTCACTAGGGCAGGAGAGCGTTTACGCCTTCAGCAAAGGGGTGAGGTGTTAGCTCCACCGCGTCGTGATAATTCTCGGGACCAAGCAATGGCTAACGTAGGCCAAAGTCTGAAGGACCAAAAAGTGTAGAGGCCCCTTAGGGCTTGGAGGTAAGGTGAGATGGCTTGTCAACTGGGCGTATTGACGCTGAAAGAAATTGAGGGTAAGATCCATTCATCGACAGAGGTTATATGTCGAAGAAAAAGAAGTTAATTGTTTAACGAGGACGAAGGGTCCAGGTTAGGGGGACGTTGACCGATCCTGTCGATGGCGACAAGGGTCGATAGAAAGTCGATCAGTCTAGGAGACAAAAACTGAAAAGGGTAGCAACCGATCTTGCCGATGGTGACAAGGGTCGAAAGAGGTAGCGATCGATCTTGCTGATGGTGACAAGGGTAGGGATGGTAGACGGTCTTGCCGATGGTGACAAGGACCGAAAAGGGTAGCGACCGATCCTATCGATGGTGACAAGGGTCGAAAAGATGGCCGGTCTTGTCGATGGTGACAAGGGCCGAAAAGGGTAGCGACCGATCTTGCCGATGGTGACAAGGGCCGAAAAGGGTAGCGACCGATCTTGCCGATGGTGACAAGGGCCGAAAAGGGTAGCGACCAATCTTGCCGATGGTGACAGGGGTCGAAAAGATGGCTGGTCTTGCCGATGGTGACAAGGGCAGAAAAGGGTAGCGACCGATCTTACCGATGGTGACAAGGGTCGAAAAGATGGCCGGTCTTACCGATGGTGACAAGGGCCGAAAAGGGTAACGACCGATCTTGCCGATGATGACAAGGGTCGAAAAGATGGCCGGTCTTTCCGATGGTGACAAGGGCTGAAAAGGGTAGAGACCGATCTTACCGAGGGTGACAAGGGTTGAAAAGATGGCCGGTCTTGCCGATGGTGACAAGGGCCGAAAAGGGTAACGACCGATCTTGCCGATGGTGACAAGGGCCGAAAAGATGGCCGATCTTGCCGATGGTGACAAGGGTCGAAAAGGGTAGCGACCGATCTTGTCGATGCTGACAAGGGTCGAAAAGATGCCCGGTCTTGCCGATGGTGACAAGGGCCGAAAAGGGTAGCGACCGATCTTGCCGATGGTGACAAGGGCCGAAAAGAGTAGCGACCGATCTTGTCGATGGTGACAAGAGTCGAAATGGGGTAGCAGGAAGTGGAATGGTGAATGAGGCTAACCTCGCTACTACATCATCATCTCATCATTCATTTTTCTCTCTTTTTTTTATCACATTACTGACTCAAGCGCCCTTTCGGGTTTTCGTCGAAGCCAGCCCCCTCTTGCTTTTGCCCATGCGCCCTTTCGGGTTTTCACATGGCGGGGTACCCGATTTTACCTGTAACACCCTTTCGGGTTTTCGCTACAGCCGGGTTATGGCCATTTTTGCCCCTGCCCTAATGTAGGAACAAGCCCGGCGGGGCATCTCTATTTTTAACCCCATCTTTTTTTCTCTCTTCTTTTTTTTTTGTAGGAAGAAGCCAGGACACAGGAGAGACTGCCCGCTAGCATGCCGATCGGCCTTGTCGATGATGACAAGGGTCGGATCCTGGTTTAATTCGTCGACATTGGTTAAATGCCGAAGCAAAGGGTACAGTTCTTAACAGGGACGGAAGGTCTAGGTTAAGGGATAGAGGCTGACCGATCCCACCGATGATGACGAGGGTCGAACATAGGTTTATTCATCGGCATGGGTCACATGTCGAAGTAAGGATAGATTCGTTAACAAGGACGGAAGGTCCAAGTTAAGGGTAGAGATCGACCGATCTCGCCGATGATGACGAGGGTCGAACGTAGGTTTATTCATCGGCATGGGTCACATGTCAAAGCAAGGATAGACTCATTAACAGGGACATAAGGTCCAGGTTAAGGGATAGAGGCTGACCAATCTCGCCAATGATGATGAGGGTCGAACATAGGTTTATTCATCGGCATGGGTCACATGTCGAAGCAAGGATAGACTCATTAACAGGGACGGAAGGTCCAAGTTAAGGGTAGAGATCGACCGATCTCGCCAATGATGATGAGGGTCGAATGTAGGTTTGTTAGGAGATCTCCGACAGAACTCTTGATGATCGTCCTTTGGGAGTCTCGTTAGGAGGAGAATAATGAGGAACCTTTTTGGATTACCACTTTACTAACCTGAGTGCCCTTTCGGGTTTTTGCCGAGGCCAGCCCCCTCTTACTTTTGCCCACGCGCCCTTTCGGGTTTTCACGTGACGGGGTACCCGATTTTGCCCGTAACGCCCTTTCGGGTTTTCTCTACAGCCGAGTTATAGCCATTTTTACCCTTGTCTCGATTTAGGAACAAGACTGGCGGGGTATCTCTATTTTTAACCCCATTTTATCTTCTCTTTTTGCTCACGTAACAGAAGGATGTTGAGAGAGCCGGCTAGGACACGAACTTTCGCCGAGAAAGAGGGTTTACTCGTTAGCACGAAGGCAATGCTGACACAAAGGCTAGATTTGGGCCGATCCAAGCGTAAGACCCGCAATGGCAACATTGTATAAAGGTCAGCTAGGACATGAAGTCTTGCACCGAGAAAAGGGTTCATTCATCAGCAAGAAGGTAATGCTGACGCAAAGGGGTAGATTTGTGCTGATTCGGGCGTAAGGCCCGCAATGACAATGCTGTATAAAGGTCGGCTAGGACATGAAGTCTTGCACCGACAAAAGGGTTTATTCGTCAGCAAGAAGGCAATGCTGACGCAAAGGGGTAGATTTGTGCCGATTCGGGCGTAAGGTCCATAATGGCAATATCGTAGACACTATGCGAGTCTGGTCGGGGCCGACCATCACCGACCGAGATGCGGGTAGTTCGGTTAGGGCAGAGCGCCGCAAAACCAAGGTGAGGGTGGCTCGGTTTGGGCGGAATGCCACTGAACCAAGGTGAGGGTAGCTCGGTCAAGGCGGAGTGCCACTAGAACAAGGTGAAGGTAGCTCGATCAGGGCGGAGTGCCACTAAACCAAGGTGAGGGTAGCTCGGTTAGGGCGGAATGCCACTGAACCAAGGTAGGGGTAGCTCGGTTAGGGTGGAATGCCACTGAACCAAGGTGAGGGTAGCTCGGTTAGGGCGGAATGCCACTGAACCAAGGTGGGGGTAACTCGGTCAAGGCGGAATGCCACTTAACCAAGGTGAGGGTAGCTCGGTTAGGGCGGAATGCCACTGAACCAAGGTGGGGATAGCTCGGTTAGGGCGGAATGCCACTGAACCAAGGTGAGGGTAGCTCGGTCAGGGCGGAGTGCCACTAGACCAAGGTGAAGGTAGCTCGGTTAGGGTGGAATGCCACTGAACCAAGGTGAGGGTAGATCGGTCAGGGCGGAGTGCCACTAGACCAAGGTGAGGGTAGCTCGATCAGGGCGGAGTGCCACTAGACCAAGGTGAGGGTAGCTCGGTCAGGGCGGAATGCCACTGAACCAAGGTGAGGGTGGCTCGGTTAGGGCGGAATGCCACTGAACCAAGGTGAGGGTAGCTCGATCAAGGCGGAGTGCCACTAGACTAAGGTGAAGATAGCTCGGTCAAGGTGGAGTGCCACTAAACCAAGGTGAGGGTAGCTCGGTTAGGGTGGAATGCCACTGAACCAAGGTAGGGGTAGCTCGGTCAGGGTGGAATGCCACTGAACCAAGGTGAGGGTAGCTCGGTTAAGGCGGAATGTCACTAAACCAAGGTGGGGGTAGCTCGGTCAGGGCGGAATGCCACTGAACTAAGGTGAGGGTAGCTCGGTTAGGGCGGAATGCCACTGAA
This sequence comes from Amorphophallus konjac, assembly GCA_022559845.1. Classification (NCBI taxonomy): domain Eukaryota; kingdom Viridiplantae; phylum Streptophyta; class Magnoliopsida; order Alismatales; family Araceae; genus Amorphophallus; species Amorphophallus konjac. The sequence continues at coordinate 43,738,858 of CM040128.1, forward strand.
CCATGGTGGGGGTAGCTCGGTTAGGGCGGAATGCCACTGAACCAAGGTGAGGGTAGCTCGGTCAGGGCAGAGTGCCACTACACCAAGGTGAAGGTAGCTCGGTTAGGGTGGAATGCCACTGAACCAAGGTGAGGGTAGATCGGTCAAGGTGGAGTGCCACTAGACCAAGGTGAAGGTAGCTCGGTCAGGGCGGAGTGCCACTAGACCAAGGTGAGGGTAGCTCGGTCAGGGCGGAATGCCACTGAACCAAGGTGAGGGTGGCTCGGTTAGGGCGGAAGGCCACTGAACCAAGGTGAGGGTAGCTCGATCAAGGCGGAGTGCCACTAGACCAAGGTGAAGGTAGCTCGGTCAGGGCGGAGTGCCACTAAACCAAGGTGAGGGTAGCTCGGTTAGGGTGGAATGCCACTGAACCAAGGTGGGGGTAGCTCGGTCAGGGCAGAATGCCACTGAACCAAGGTGAGGGTAGCTCGGTTAGGGCGGAATGCCACTAAACCAAGGTGGGGGTAGCTCGGTCAGGGCGGAATGGCACTGAACTAAGGTGAGGGTAGCTCGGTTAGGGCGGAGTGCCACTGAACCAAGGTGAGTGCAGCTTGGTTAGGGCGGAATACCACTGAACCAAGGTGGGGGTAGCTCGGTCAGGGCGGAGTGCCATTAGACCAAGGAAATGTATTCCGATCACTCGGGGAATGTGGGTTGTGCTGTATGATACAGGTTCATATGCTTCCCATTGAGTGGGGAGAACTGGATGACTCCTTTGTGGCCCACCAGGATGTAAGCACCTCCCTCATATACTCGGTGGACGATGTACGGTCCGACCCAGTTTCGACCAACTTCCCTTTGGGATTGGAGGCCATCACTTCTCTTATCTTGACCATCACCAGGTCTCATTTCTTGATTTCTTGACCTTTGACCAGCTTATCGAAAGCACGGGCCATGCGAGCTTGGTAGAGTTTGATATTTTGTTGCGCCCGGAGGCGCTTTCCTTCGAGCTCGGCGAGCTCTTCCAATCTTCTTTCTGCATTGGTTTGTTCACCGTTGACTAGTCCATGCTGGATGGTGACTCGCAACGAAGGAACTTCTAATTCAATCGGCACCACAGCCTCTGACCCATACACGAGGGAGAATGGCGAACAGCCAGTTGGGGTTTTATAGACGGTACGATAGGCCCAGAGCGCCTCGTACATCCTTTCTTCCCAGTCCTTTTTATTAGACTTAGCAGTCTTTGCCAGCAACGTGCATAGTGTCTTGTTGAAGACTTCTGCAAGTCCATTGGCTTGAGGGTTGTAGGGGGACGATGTCCTCCAGTCAATCTTGTATTTGTCTGCTAGCTAGTAAACCTTCTGATTTCTGAAATGGCTACCATTGTCAGAGATAATTTGGCTGGGAATTCCGAACCGGAATATTATGTTCTGTCGGAAGAATCTTGCAACCAGTTCTCCCGTGACATCTCTTAATGCAACTACTTCTGCCCATCTGGAGAAGTAATCTGTAGATACTAAGATGTATTTGCACCCTGATGACGATGCTGGTAGTGGCCCTACTACGTCCGTGCCCCATTGAGCAAACGGCCAGCTTGGTAAGGTTGGATGTAGTGGCACTGGAGGTCTCCTTGCCACGTTGGCACATTCTTGACACCTCTGACAAGCCTTGGCGAACTTGCAGCAGTCATCAAACATAGTGGGCCAATAGTAACCCAATTTCTTTATCTCAATTTTCATCTTTGGGTCGGCCTGATGCGCTCCAGCTGATCCTGCATGGATTTCTTGCATCACCTGCCCCGCTTCTACTAAGGACAAGCAATGAAGTAGGACTTTTCTTCAGGCATCTTCCATTATTTGGAAAATGGTTCCGTTCCTCATCTCGTAAGAGTCTTTGACCCTCAGGAGTTTCATTCTCTATTCTTTTTCTTTTGGGAGCTGCTGGTGTTAGAACCACCGTAGGAGATGTTCTCGCCAATCGGGCTGCTGAACCTCTGCGACGGCTACCACCTCATCTTCTTGTTCGTCGGCTAAGACCTCTGTTACACTGGGGACTTGCCGGTGGTTGATCACTGTTATATTTAGGCTCGTGTCTGGCGGGACCGCCAAAGAACTAGACAGTTTAGCGAGGGCGTCTGCCTGAGCATTCTGGCCTCGGTTGATATGCTTGATGCTGATGAAGTAGAATCTTGACATCAGGCGGGTTGCCAGCTGATGGTAGGGGAGAAGCTCTTGCTTTCACACATCGAACTCTCCTTCCAGTTGTTTTATAACTAGCATGGAATCTCCGAATGCTTCAAGCATCTGAATTCCCATGGATAGAGCAATTTGCAACCCGATTATCAGGGCTTCATACTCTGCTTCGTTATTTGTGCAATGCTTGTTTATCGAGCAAGATGTGTGCACCACTTCCCCTTCTGGAGATTTCAGGACTATGCCTGCTCTTGCCCTGACCCTGCTGATCCAGTGGCAGAGGTGTCAATTCTGGAAGCGCCATCGAAATATAGCTGCCATAAGGAGGGCCACACCTGAGCGGCTTCCAGGGTTTCATCTTCAGGAAGCTCCGGTTCCAGCGGGCAGTCCCCGGGTACTGGGTGCTCAACGAAGAAGTCTTCAATAGCTTGGCCCTTGAAGGCTTTGCACGGCACATAGGAGATGTCAAACTACATAAGGATTACTGCCCATTTACCCAGGTGACCTTTGAGTGTCGGCTGGGACATAATATATTTTAGCGGGTCCTCTTTAGATACCAAGCTGATTTCATGCGACAACATGTAGTGTCGAAGCTTCTTAATTGTGAAGACCAGCGCCAGACAGATTTTCTCAATATAGGTATGCTTCTCCTCAGTTCTGACCAGTCTCCGACTGAGGTAATAGAGGGCTTGCTCTTTCCCTTCTTCATTATTCTGGGCCAGCATTGCCCCCAGGGAATTATGTGTGGCTACTATATATAATATCAACGGCCGTCCTTTCACCGGTGCGCCCAGCACTGGAGGAGTCTTCAGATAGTCTTTCAACTTATCAAAGGCTGTCTGGCAATCTTCATCCCAATAAAAGGGAACATCCTTCATCATCAGTTTGTGGAAAGGCTGACATCGCCCTGACAAATTGGAAATGAATCGCCGGATATAGGCCAAGCGGCCCTATAGTGATCTTAGCTCGAAGAGATTTCTTGGTGTAGGTAGCTCCTGAATTGCTTTGATCTTTGCGGGGTCTATCTCGATTCCCTGATATCAGACAATGAAGCCCAAGAACTTTCCGCTCGACACTCCGAATGCACATTTCATAGGGTTCATCTTTAGCTCATGCTGCCTCAGCCTCTGAAAGATAATCCGGAGGTCCTGCAGATGGTCTTGTTTTCTTCTGGTCTTGACCACCAGATCATCTATGTAGCACTCGACCTTGTGATAGAGCAACTCATCAAAGATTTTGGTCATTGCGCGCTGATAAGTCGCGCCAGCATTCTTTAGTCTGAACGGCATCCTCTTATAGTGATAAATGCCTTTAGGGGTTCGGAAGGCATTGTGAACCCGGTCATGCTCCGCGATCCAAATCTGGTTGTAGCCGGATGACCCGTCCATGAATGACAGGGCCTCATGACTGGTTGTAGCATCAATCATGACTTCCGTTATTGGCACCGAAAAGTCAGCCTTGGGATAGGCTTTATTTAGATCTCGGAAGTCAACACATATCCGGATCTGTCCATTTTTCTTTTTCATGGGGATGATATTCGCCAACCATGTGGTGTACTGGTTTTCTTCGAAAAATCCCACGTCATTAAGCTTGTTGACTGCAGCACAAATTTGAGTGATGAGTTCTGGTCTCATGCGTCGCGGCGGTTGCTTCAGCGGCTCGGCTTCAGGGCTGATTGCTAACTCATGCTGTGAAATTGCAGGATTCAGACCTGGCATCTCTTTGTAAATCCAGGCGAAGCAATCCTGGTATTCTTGCAGCAGCTGGGTGTACAGCTCCCGTTCGTCTGGGGACAGTTGGGCACTGAGGAAGGTAGGCCTAGGGTCCTCCTCACTTCCCAAGTTGACTTCTATCAGTTCATCGACTGTGGCTTGGCCTCCATCTTCTATCTCCGGAGGTGTCGGTTGGAGGTCAACGAGGTCTGGAATACCATCTTGAGGGTCGAGTACTTCGACTTCCTCATCTGACACCATCAGAGCTTCTCGTAAGTCCTCTGTTTCATTTGATAGTGGCCGCACGTATTGCCCTTTCAGCAAATCCGCTGCCATCGCAGTTTCCCAGGATTAGAGAGTAGCTTCAATCCTTGCGGATGGGGTTGCAGTCGTGCCAGACTGATGACTGCTTGTTGTTGTTGGGTTGGAACAGCAACCCAGTCTCGTAGCAAAAGGTGAGGGGATCTCGCCTTCTGGGGCAGTTGCATCTTCAATAGGAGTGGCAGTCCCATTGTCGGCAGCACACATCTCTTGGTCGGGGCTGGCCAAGGCTTCCCCGATTGGCACAAGGGGTGCGGAGGTCGTTGTTGGAAGGGCTCCACAGGAGGGAGAGGTCCATGCTTCTTCAACACTTTCGGCTTCGTTGCTGCTAGCCGTATCAAATTCGGCTTGCATGGCCGCCTCTTCGGGATAGATCTGCTCCCAACATCGGCAAGGAATCACAGTCTCCGCTTCTTGATTTTCGGGTTGCCCCGGGTCAGTATGTTCAGCTTCCGCTGGGTATTAATCGAAGGTTGCTCCCAGCAAGCTGTCTTCAGCAGGGTAGAAGGCGAAGGGGGTGTCCACCTCATATCGGCCACTGTGATAATATTCTTCCAGGGTGAAGCCCAACCCCGGGTGCTGAGAGACACGTCTCATTTCCTTATCCAGATTTGAGGGATACCACATTTTCTGGAAAGCTTCCTTGCGCTTTTGAGACTGATCAGAGGGGATGTGTTGCTTCTGAAACATCCTGGCCATCTGATTAGTTGTGAATGCCAGACCCTTGACGGGAACTGACGGGTTGCTTATGTCTTCCGGGAGGCTACAGTCTGTGTCTTCCCGAGTAGGGTGCTCTTCAGCCGTATAGAACAAGCTGTTAGGTCCATCTTCCTGTGTCACCTCCCAAGTTTTGAAAGGCTCGACAGTAGGGTTATCCAGGCAGGGAGTTGGCTTGGTGAGGCCGTCCGGGATTTCAATATGATTGTGCCGCCGAGCGACCCGCACTTCATTAGCTTCAGGGTATAATATTGGGGGTGTTATTCTGCCCACGTCCCCGGATGCTGTGATATGGGAGACCACCTTGGGCTTGACGTATCCGCGTGGCGGTGGTGGATACCAATTGCCGTCGGATGCGCTTCTCGATGCCCCCGCTGTAGACATGCCATTCCTGACGTCTCCCGAGAAAGTCTCATATTACTATACAACGCCCCGCAACGGCTTACGCATTTTGAATCGCTCGAGTGCTTCCTTTTCTTGAGTCTTCTTCCGCCCTTTTCGGCATCCGGAATCGTCTCGTCACGGCATTCGGACGGCATCAACACCAGTCAGACGCATCAGGAGGTTCCGGAACCAAGAAGGGTGTCTGCCGGGCGGCCGCCAACGCTTGAACTGAGGACCCGGGTGGGTCTTAATGGGGGCGTCCAGGCCCTTGGACGCCCCCATTCTTTTAATTTATTTTATTTTTATTTTTCAAAACCCAAAACACAAATAAAAAATAATATATTAATGGAGGCGTCCAGGCCCCTGGACGCCTCCATAAAAACAAATATAAAAATATATATATATATGCCAATTGGCATAAAAAGACAAAACAAAATAAAAAAAATGATATATTAATGGAGGCGTCCAGGCCCCTGGACGCCTCCATAAAAACAAAAATAAAAAATATATAATGCCAGCTTTGGCATAAAAAGACAAAACAAAAATAAAAATAATATATTTATGGAGGCGTCCAGGCCCCTGGACGCCTCCATCAACTCCCTCACGGGCGCCGCCCACCGAACGACGGTTTGTCGTGTGTGAAAAAAGCCAAATTATGGAGACGTCCAGCCCGCTGGACGCGCCCATTTCAAAATCACGAGGCGCCGCTCACAAAACTACGCGTTGTGTCAAACCGCGTGCGGCCGTTGGTGGTTTTCGGTGGACCTGTTAGGGGCGTCCGGGGCCCTGGACGCCTCCACAAAAATATTTTGAAAAAAATTAATAAAAATAGAATAAAATATTAGTTTGGCCCTGATGGAGGTGTCCAGGGTCCTGGACACCTCCACCCTCCAGAGCCCTATAAATAGAGGCCCACCCCCTCAGTTCTGGGAGAGCTTCGAAGAGATCCGATAGGCTGCCGGAGCCCAGAGTCTACCGGAGTCATTTTCTAACCCGTGGGGTCTTTTGTAGGTGGAGGTTCTGCCGGCTTCTCGGGTGCCCACGCTCGTGAGAGGAAGGTCGTCTTCATCCACCGCGCTTCCACGCCATCCCTACGCTGCCGGAGCTCCGCCGGATTTCACCATCGACACATCCAATAAGCTAATCCTTTCCTTTTCTTCTTAGTTCTTTTGCATTCATCATCTCGCATCATCTATCCCCCTTCATAAGGGCGCCTCTTCTTATATACTTCTTGCATCCATCATCTCATTTTCCTCCTACTCGAGTCCGAGAGGGGTTTAAAAGACAACACCAACCAGGTGTGTGTCTTACCATCATTTCGTTATTTTTATCGCAAGGATTTGAATACTACACCTTCATCTTTCTAATCCACTCGTTACTTGTTTATCGTTATTTTGCAAGGGTACCCAAGGAAAGCCCTCTCCGTCGGCCGGCCGAAGGGGGAGGAAGAAGCAACCCGCCATCTCCCGCTCTTGAGGTAGGCGCGATCACTTTCTTTATTTTGGGGTCTTTCAGCCCCTGGCGATCACATCTTGTTCTCGAGGCCGCGGCGAGTCACTTCCCCAATGGCCGTTTAAATTCCCGTTCTTATACTCTCTTTATATTCTGTTGTATTCTGCTCATATTCTCGAGGCCGCGGCGAGTCACTTCCCCAATGGCCGTTTAAATTCCCGTTCTTATATGTTATATTCCTATCTATTCATATTCTCGAGGCCGCGACGAGTCACTTCCCCAATGGCTGTTTAAATTCCCGTTCTTATATATTATATTCTTATCTATTCATGTTCTCGAGGCCGCGGCGAGTCACTTCCCCAATGGCCATTTAAATTTCCGCTCTTTATATTCTCCTTATATTCTTATCTGCTCATATTCTCAAGGCCGCGGCGAGTCACTTCCCTAATGGCCGTTTCAATTCTTGTTATTTAATTTCTGCACCATTCCCGTCCCCCCGAGGTCGCGGCTAGTCACTTCCCGCTATGGCCGTTTAACCCCCATATCTTGCTATATTACATTTGTCCCGCTCGCCCCACCAGAGCAATCTCCCGTGGTGGCCCCTTCTCTTTTCTCTTATTTCTGTGTTGCAGCAAACAAAAAAGAAGGAGCCCGCGCGCTCTGCATCCTCTTCGCACCCCGAACCGCGTGACGTCGCTCACAGATTGGCGATCACGGTGGGACCTCTATTGCTTCCTTTCGGCTACCCTTGCAAGTTCGGCACCATCCGTGCCTCTCCACCTTGGCGCCCGCACGCGCCCCCGTTGTGCTCACGGCAGCACTGTCAGTTTTGATTGGTTGTTTGTTTATTACATGTCTGTTATTTCTATTGTTTTCCCACTCCATATCTCTGTCAGCATTTCATTGCATGCATCCATCCCTCTTTTCTATCCTTTTTTCATTTTTTTGAGGATCACCCTTTCCCGGTGAAGGAAGGACTCTCCGTTTGAGAATTCCTCTCAACGGACTAGAATCTCCTCCACTGGGACCTCCGTAAGTCCCCGACATCGAAGAATCTCCTCTTCGTTCACTGGGATGGTTGTACCATTGAAGTTCCCCGAAGTTAGTCATTTCATTCGTGGTGAGACGAGAGACCCTAGCTGACACGGCAGTGAAACAAAAATAAACTAGGGTCCCCATTTTGTGTGAACTTCGAATCTCGCTAAAAACACTAAAAAATCATCAAAATCAAAACATAAAAAAAGGACGTAAAGGCATCAACTTGTTCGATAATCTCTGCTACCTGCTTGCTAGTGTATGTTTTTGTGTTCTGGGAAAACTGTGAGCATGGCTCACGAGTCTTTTGAGGAGAACCACCCTAGCCGTGGTTTGTCAGCCGACCCGCGAGTCTATGCTATGGACTCGGGTCCTTCTCATGAACACTCGCATGAGGTGCAGGTTATTGCCGGGGACACATCCCCACCGCAGGATATCTCTTCCTTACTGGGCGTCCTCGTCAACACGGAGCTTACCTCTGAACAGCTCCGGGCCTTCCAGGTCATTCTAAAAGGGAAATCTGTTTCCCCCACGCCCCAGGAATCAACTCCGGTCATCGCACCTCTCCAAGAGTCCGTGCAGGCCATTCCATCTCCTCCATTGGCGCAAGCCATCCAGTCTCCCTCGCTTCAAGGACAAGCGAGCCAACAACCACCCTCATTCCAGTTCCCGTCACAATCTCAAACTCCCGTTGTTCCCCACACACCGCTTCAGCCAGGGCCAACTGTCGGCGGTCCGACAGCTCCCTCTCATTCCGGGTTCCCCCCTCAAGTCCCCGGGAGACAGTTTCTCCCCCAGTGGCAAGTGCCACCTTCACCTCCAGAGGAGCTCGCCCAATCGCTCCTCAATAGGTTCAATCGCATGGACGAGCAGTTTCAAAATCTGAGAAGGATGGTGGACGTGAAAGCCACCCCATAGGTTGCTTTGCTAATCCTTCCCGTCATTCATCTTCCTCCCTCCGAAATGCCCACGTACCGCAGATACAATGGTACCGGCAACCCCTTCATTCACCTCAAGGATTTCATGTATGAATCCTCCTATTGGCAAAATGATCAGAGGTCCCTGGCATACCTCTTTCGGAGATCATTGGATGGTCCCGCGCTTGAGTGGTTCTATTCCTTGGAGCCCCGCGAGGCCGAGAATTTTGAAATAGTCCAGAGAAGGTTCTTGCAGAAATTAGGGATAGGGTCGGTCCCTCACTCTCCATTACCGACCTAGTGGCCGAAAAGATGAAGCCCGATGAGGATTTTATCCGCTATGCTGATAGATGGAGGTCTCTGGCAGAAAGAATAAGGGACACCCTCTCCGAGCCCGAACAAGTGAAGATGATTGTGTCTAATGCAACCCCACAATTCAGACACGTCCTGGTCATGAATAAACTTACTACAATGGAGGAACTCTATGAAAGGGCCCGATACATCCAAACCCAGTTAAAAGACTCCCCCATTATGAACATGTTTGAGTCGTCGAAGCCCAAAGTGGTCAGAAAGATAGGCGCTGGTGTCCCGGGCGGAGCCACAGAAGGGGTCATGACAAATGAGCAAGTGGGTGCGGTCAACAATGCCAACTATGCGGTCAACCCAAGGCCTCCACAAATGCCCCGACTTCCCCTCCAACCAGGTCCTTTCCCTCTTCGTCCTCCACCCCAAAATAATCCACCCCAGGATAATATGCCTCCATTACGTCAACCCCAGCAACAACAACCACAACCTCAGCAACAACAACCACCACTTCAGTACAACCAAGTTCCACCCCCGGGGAACTATGGTCCCCAACAGCAACAAATGAGGCCGCTCGGTCCCAAGAGAGCCTACTATCCACCATTACCAGAAACCTTAGCAGACATTTTTAATGCCCTCATGGCATCAAACCAACTCGCACTACCCAGAGAAAGGCCCGTGTGGCCCCCAAATGTTGATACCTCCAAATACTGCGTCTACCACAGGCATCCAGGACACACAGTAGATTACTGCTTCCATTTCAAAGATTACATCCACGATATGAATGATGAACATCAAATAGATTGGGATGAAATGAGACGATACGTCGCTGCTCTTAAGGCTAGGAGACCTCCTCATAGGCCACAGCAGCAGTTACAACAGCAGCAGCAACCACAACAACAACAACAGCTTCAGCAGGCCCCACAACAACAGCCCGACATGGGCATAATCCAGAATCCATTACCGGAGCACCAACAGCCCAATCATCAGGTTAACCCCATCTCCTCCTTCCCGGAAGTCGGGAGAGAGCAGGTGTGGCACCAGGAAAGTACCTCTATTCTTTCTTCCTCCAACCCCATCGTCATGCAACCCCCTCGCCTTACCCGGGTAGCACCTCTCTCTCATCAACCCGCGTCAGTATCGCCTTCACCATTTCCACTACCATTACGCCCTCTCATCCGTACCCCGATCTCCTATCAACCGACACTCTCCACTACGCCTTCACACCCTCTCATCTTCTCTCACTCCCCCACTTTACCATCCACCTCTACCACATTTACCCCTACGCCTTCTAAACCCCTTATCATCCGTCAACCATACATAACCCCGTCTTTCTCCACCGTATCACCACTAATGCCTTCAAAACCACTCATTACTCATCGCCCACCTCAAAATCATCGCCCACTTCAAGCCCTACCCACTTCTACTTCGTCTCCACCTCCACCTTCCAGACCCCTTATCCTTCATAATCCGCGCGATATCCCCTCTACCTTCACCATGCCTCCACCTAACAAACCCCTCATCAGAATCCCTGCTCCCGTCATCACCCCTGCTTCATCGACCATTCCTCCACCACTACCCCTCAAACCTCTGTTAAAACCCACTGCTACCCCCACAGAGGTACAAAAGCCGCAGGCAATGGTGCTCCGGAGTGGAAGTATTTTCCACAGGATTTTCCCCCACAACAGTCAGAATCTTGAGCAATCTCAGCCAGAGAAGGATGATGGGGAACAACCAGAAAGAGCTATCCCTGGAACACAGTATGATCTATTAAAACATTAGGACAAGACGCCTGCTCGGATCTCCATCCTGGAGCTTCTTCAAAGATCAACATCCCACCAGGCAGCCTTAATGGAGTACCTTCAAAGAGTCATGGTTAATGAAGACCTCCCCGTGGAGAAGATTTCGACCATCCTGACCCCAACAGACACACAACCGGCCATCATGTTCCACAACTACGAGCTCGCTCCCAAGGAAGCTCGGAAATATGCATTGTGCATTTCAATAAAAATCAATGGGGTATCCATAAACCCGTGTCTTGTGGACATGGGTGCGTCCATAAATGTGATCTCCATGAGCACTCTTCAGTTGTGTGGGATCGACGAGGAACAAATAAGACCTTCCTCGATCACGGTCACGGCTTATGACAATAGCAAAAGGCCGCCACAGGGGATGATTATTCTGAAGGCAGAACTAGGCCCCATGTCAATTCCCACAGAATTCCATGTCCTCGACATGGACCCCACATTCAAGGCTATACTGGGTCACCCTTACATCGAAGCCATGGACGCTGTGCCTTCCACCAACCATCAGTGCATGAAGTTTCCTTACAATGGGAGAATTATTAAAGTGGTCAGTACACCTGTCCTTCACACAGTGGATGCTATCAACACCTCTCTGCCCTCTGTTTGGCCGTCTCATCGGCCCATATTGTCACTACTGGATGTACGTGATTCATCTCACGTTCCACTAGCACCAAAGGAGTCGGTCAGGACAACCGCAACATCATGTCTCCCTTTTCACTCCAAAGGTTGGGAGATTATGAGGAACATCGGCTATCAACAGGGTAAGGGTCTGGGCGCACAATTACAGGGTATGCTCAAACCGCCAAAGGAAATTAGGCCGAACCGTAGGTTTGGCCTAGGCTTCAAAGGACCGTTCAGGGCGGATTGGAAGCCCCTCACATGGACTCTATCAAACCACTTCAACAGAGGGCCCGTTATTCAGATGGGAGATTACCCACGAGAAGCATATGGGGGATCACATGCTGTATATTTGGCTGAAAAATATCCGAGGATCACCAAAAGAGGCAAGATCAAAGATCCGGAATGCGAGTGGAACAAATGGTTCGACATACGGGACATTTCCGTTGCACTGGAAAGGATGTTCTCGTCTCCGCAACTTGAAGGACCGCCATTGATCTCCGGAATACCAGAGAATATTACCACTCTTGCCAAGGTTCCAAACTATCCTCGTCCTCGCCAGAAGGACTCTGTCATCGACGGATCTTCATCCGTCCTCAACATTGCCGTCGACGGCTCATTAGCCGCCATCTTCCCCATCCACTCGTCTCAGCCTTTGCTGATATCTTCTTCCTGGGCCAGACAATTGTCTGATGATCTTCCCAGATCCCCTTCTCTGTTTACATACCTACGCGGGCTTTTCAACCCGCGCCAGGTCTTCAACCATGATCTGCTCTATGAGCCTCACAATCCTCTAGCCATAACCACTTTTCTCTCCCCTTCAATCTCTTTTCACTGCTTTGTCATTAAAAATGAAAATGAAAATAAAACATCAATTTTCAAACTCCCCAGCAATACATCTTCGTTGAGGAAACCTCTTACATCTCCCACGAGTGCGTACCGCCTTGCGGACCACCCGTCCAAGGTCCGATGAGCGACCTTTTCTAACCCTCCTCTGAGGGGTCTTCTCCTGTACATTCTACACCATCCTCTTCGTCTTCCTCTTCTTCTGTAAATATTGTCAGTCAATCTAGGAATGATAGGCCAAGGGTAGTACCTAGGAAGAAATCCAAGGGTAGGCAGATCCCTCATCGATTCCTTCTGGATTTAGCCGCCAGGTGTCAAGCCCTCCTTGCCATCCCCCAGTTGATAGAAAATCCCATCCGGCTACCAGAAATAGAATGTGAGGGCGACTGTGCATTTGATGAAGGGTATGGAGTCTACAAGATCACGAATGAAGAATGCCCCACTGAAGATGAGGGTGAAGAATATGAGGATGCGGCGGACGCATACGCAAGTGGAATGAGGAGATTCGACGAGCCGTCAACCGCCGTAGAAGAATCCACCAAAGAAGTCAACTTGGGAACTGAGGAAGACCCTAGGATCATCCTCATAAGTGACAACCTACCACCCTCTGAAGAAGAGGCATTAATTGAGGTTCTCAAGGAATATAAGGACACGTTTGCATGGAGCTACGAGGATATGCCGGGTTTAGATTCAACCTTGGTCGAACACCGTTTAACCCTAAAACCAGGGTCCGTCTCGGTAAAACAAAGGTTAAGGCGTTTCCACCCTCAAATGGCTTTGAAAATGAAAGAAGAGGTCGATAAGCTCCACAGAGCCAGGTTCATTAGAGTTGTTCTTTATCCTCAATGGGTGGCGAACATTGTCCCGGTCATGAAGAAAGATGGGAAAGTCAGGATTTGTATCGACTTCCGGGACCTTAACCGCGCGTGTCCAAAAGATGATTTTCCCTTACCTCACATTGATGTGTTGATTGATAACACGGCAGGCTACGAAACCCTCTCATTCATGGATGATTTTCAGGATACAATCAAATTCGTTTGGCAGAAGAGGATCAGGAAAAGACGTCATTCACTACCCTTGGGGAACATATTGTTACGTGGTCATGCCGTTCGGATTAAAGAATGCTGGAGCTACTTACCAAAGAGCGATGATGGCCATATTTCATGACATGATGCACATATATCTGGAAGTGTATGTGGATGACTTATTGGTAAAATCAAGGACCAGGATGGAACATCCAGAAGTTTTGGCTAAGGTCTTGCAGAGGTCAAGGGAGTTCCAACTGAAAATGAACCCGAAGAAGTGTGTGTTTGGTGTGTCGTCAGGTAAATTGCTGGGGTTCATTGTGAGCAAAAGAGGGATCGAGATAGATCCCGACAAAGCTAAGGCTATCAGGGATATGCCGCCTCCCAAGAATTTGAGGGAAGTCCGAGGTTTAATCGGGAGGTTGCAATTTATTCGTCGGTTTGTGTCTCAACATTCACAAAGGTGTAGACCTCTCTACGAGTTGACCAAGCCAGGAGTAGAATTCCACTGGAATTCTAAATGTCAGAAAGCTTTTGAAGGGTTGAAGGAATATCTGGCTAGTCCACCCGTTCTCATTCCACCCAAACCAGAAAAACCTCTGATCCTTTACGTCTCAGTCTTGGATGACTCCGTGGGAGCCGTCCTCGCACAAGCTGATGAAGAAGGCAAGGAACGGGCAACCTATTACTTGTCCAAACTTCTCAATCCATATGAGCAGAAGTACACCGTCATAGAGAAAACCTGTGCTGCCCTCGTTTGGGTAGTGCAGAAATTGAAGCACTACTTCTTGGCTCATGAGGTCCACTTGATTGCTCGAATGAATCCGATCAAATTCCTTCTTGAGAAAGCCGTCCTTACAGATAGGCTAGCACGCTGGCAAAGTTTTCTCTCTCAGTTCGACATCACCTACATCCAGCAAAAGGCGATTAAAGGCTATGTCATAGCCGAGTATCTCGCTCACCATCCTCTTCCCAAGTTCGATCCCGTCCAATCAGAGTTTCCAGATGAGGAACTAATGTCCGTCAACCAATCAGATGAGCCAACATGGACGCTATATTTTGATAGAGCTCTGAATTCTCAAGGGAGAGGAATCGGCGTCGCCCTCCTGTCGCCTGAAGGCCTCACATTCCCATTGGCATACCAACTCAAATTTCCAGTCACCAACAATATAGCCGAATATGAAGCTCTTCTAGCTGGCCTAGAACTCGCTCATTCTTTTCGTATCACTGAGTTGCGAGTCGTAGGTGATAGTCAACTCATCCTTCGCCAGGTGCTCACTAAATATCGCACTCGCGATCCCAAACTCAAGCCATACCAAGAACTCACTGCTGCCTTTGCCAAACTGTTCGCCAAACTGATCTTTGTTCATGTCCCTCGTCATCAGAATATTCTCGCCGATGCCCTCGCCTCGTTGGCATCATCTATAAGGTTCCCTCTAGGAAGATGGTTTAAGTCCATTTCCATCTACAAACTTCACGCCCCTGCAATCGATGATGCTTCCTACGTAAATATCAAAGACAGGATAGCAAGAAAGATCCTGCAGGAAGATATCCTTGAGAAGAGGGAGATCATGTTGGCAGAGGTTGAAGAAGAACTGGCTGATGAAGAGAAACCATGGTTCTATGAAATTGTCAAATACTGCCAAGATCAGTCTTATCTTGAAGGGGCCACCACAGAGGACAAGAAAGCCATAAGAAGGGTGGCTCAGAAATATACTTTGGTTGGAGGTCTACTCTATAGGAGGAGCCTTACTGGTATTCTGTTAAGATGTCTTGGTGACGATGAGGTTTGGAAATGTGTAGAGGAGACGCACTCGGGCGTGTGCGGTGGCCACGTGAATAGTCAGATGCTCGCCAAGAAGATCATTCGCCAAGGCTTTTATTGGCCCACTATGGAAGAAGATTGTGCTGTCTATGTCCGTAGGTGTGTCAAGTGTCAGCTTCACGCCGATAAAATCCATTCACCATCTTCCTCACTTCATCCAATATCTTCCCCGTGGCCTTTCTCCATGTGGGTATTCGACATCATTGGTCCCCTAGGTGATCCCAATTCCCTCACCAAGCAGAAATCTTTCATCCTTACTGCGACGGAATACTTCACCAAATGGGCCGAAGCTGAAGCTTACGCGGAAATCAAGGCATCAACAGTCTGCAAATTCGTCATAAAGAACATCCTCGCCAGATTCGGCATCCCAAGCACGATCGTCACCGACAATGGGCCACAGTTCATTTCTCAGGACCTACAGGACCTCTGCAAAAGGTACGTAATTGCATTGCATCATTCATCGCCTTATTACCCACAAGGTAACGACCAAGCGGAGGCCACCAATAAAACATTGCTCAAAATCATCAAAAAAACCTGCGAGTCTAGTAAGTTTTCAGACTGGCCAGAAAAGCTTATCGAAGCTCTATGGGCCTATCACACTTCAATCCGTACCCCCACCGGGCAGACTCCATTTGCCCTTACTTATGGTATGGAAGCGGTAGTCCCGTACGAGACTCTGATCCCTTCTCTCAGGGTATAATTGGACGAGAAATTTTCCCTCGACGATCGTCGTAATTCACTCCTCGCCCAGTTGGAACTCTTGGATGAGAAACGGCTGGCCGCTGCCGAACACGCGCGTGTGTATCAAAATAGACTCGCTCGCTTTTACCAAAAGAAAGTCGTTGAGAGAAAATTCAAAGTCGGTGAGATGGTCGTAAAAAGAATTTTTGTCAAACCTGGAGGTCCGCGTTCTAAGCTCCAACCCAATTAGGAAGGACCATTTGTAATTCAAGCCGTGTACCCTGGCAATGCCTACAAGCTAGTCAACGCCGAAGGGACCGAGTTATCCCACCCTTGGAATGGGCTTTATCTTAAGAAATACTACCCTTAGCACAAAACAAAAAAAATGATGAAAAGATAAAAACATCAAAAATAAAGAAATATTGAAAACCACTAAAAATATGGAAAATTCAAAATGCCGATGCCTGGCAGTCACCATATAGTTAAGTCCATGCATTTAACCTTCATGTTAGGATAGGGCCCATCAAGGCTTGGTAGGCACCGAGTCTTGGTTTGCCAGAACCGTGGAGATCCCTATCCGGCCACGTCAGCCTATGCTCGCTCGAAGGAAGCTAACATGTGCTCACTTATGTATTTTATTCAAAAAAGTCGGTAGCATCACCTACGGTGGAACGTCACCCAGAAGATCTCCGGAAGCTGTAATCTTTATTCTTTTCTCTTCGACCAAATGAGACAGTCGGCGCCCTTAAAACGCTGAGCATGAGAAACCGAAACTCAAACCCCAAAGGGAAGAGTAGGATCCATTTCCTTGAGCATCGATCAGAGCACGAGAAGAGGGCAGTGTCCCCACAGGCATACGAAAAGGGAGCCCACAAACGTCAAACGACTATATCTCCCTCACAAAAAGAAATACAAAGTCGAAACCAAGAGAAAAGCCTGGTCGTGACCGTGCCTGTTGCGATAAACGGAACCCCTCAAAGCAAAAGTCTGAATCCACAAAAGGGGCCGTGGAATGTAAATGCTCGAGATTTGGTCCGAAGTTGTCCGAAAGGAAAGAGTTAATGGGCCCTTATTCGCTCGCCGGGTTAACGGCTTTGCCGGTCCTCTCAGGAGGTTTATCCCCTACACTCTTCCTTCTCCCTCTAAAGATGAAGGTTCGATGGAGTTTCTGAAGGTGAAAACTGCCCAGGGTCTGCGACCTTATTTTAATATACACATTTGGCTGCCTACTTTGAAAAGTAAAAGCTATCGCTGCGAAGGAGTCTCCGTGTTTCTGGCTGGTCAAGACCCCTGTTTACCACCTTGATGTCTTCTTGTTTAACCTCGGGCTTAGGCCAATGCAAGCGCGTCACCTATGGGTGCGACGGCGTCTGATTCCAGGTCAGCGTCGCGCGGTTGGTCGTTAGGGTTCCAGGGTGTTCCATCATATACCATCTAGAGTTGTGAGGAAACAGACCCGGGTCGGGTAAATCATTTACCTCAAACACCTTTTGGGTGAATCCCTGTGGTCGGAAGCGACTGGGAGCCTAAGCATGGCATGACGGTATTGTCATCAGGGTAAGTCTTAGCCGGCGGGATCATCATTCGAGGGGTCTAGAGGCCCAAATCAACCTAGATGTGCACTTAGGATACCCGAGAGGTTAGTAAGAAACCCCTGTTCTCACGTAGGTTAGATGCCATTTGGGTGCTTGCCAGGCGTTAGCAACAAAAAAAATTGAAATGATAAAAGCAACAAAAAAATAGACAAGAGAAAATGTACATATTTTGCAAACAAAAAAAATCTTTTTATGATAAAACAAAAAAATGCCAAATATAAAAAGAAAACAAATCAATTTTGCATGATTGCATTTGCGTGCAGCATCTCACTTTTAATACCGCTTGCATTCGGGTGCTTGTCTGTCGCATTTATCATCACCGCATCTTTCCCTTGCCTTCGTTAAATAAAGGCTTGGCCCCTTGACCAGTCATCAAGGACAGTCACAGTGACCATTTGCTTATTGAGCAAGGGGCCAAGTCAGAACAGAAATTCTGATTTGTTTGTTTCAGTGATGTGTGCAGGGATCCAGGCAACAGAAGCAAAGGTGAAAACCAAACAAACCAAACCTTGTATTTTATTCCAAAAACCAAAAAAATTACATCAAGTTCCGCCCTCTCTCTCCGCATTACTCGTCCCACTACTCTCGGGACAAAACGCTCTCAAAGGTGCTACCCAACTACGAAAAGCGGTACTCCTACCGCTCTGTACTCCTCTTCCTATTCCCACATCCCGGCGTTGATCTACGGAAGCAGCAGAGAAGCTACCAACACGAAAGCCACGCTCTCGTGCTCTTCGGTAGCGCTCCTCACCATCTCTCAGCCACTGTTCAGCAAGACCAAGGCTGATTCGGAGTTCGAATAGTTGGGCCTCCATGGCCCTTCGTTCCTCCCTTTCAGTCAATCTGTTGGCTCTTTCTCTCTCTGCGTCTCTTTCTTTCTCTGCACGTTCTCTCTCGCGGTCTTCCCTCTCCAACTGGAGAGTGATCCTCAGTTCCACAGCATCCCTAGAGGAGTCGTCATCAGGATGACGCCGCAGTTCCCTCTCCAGTTCTGCTATCCTAGCCTCCTTCTGCGCAGCTTGGCCAAGCGCTTCTTCCGTCTCCTTTTCCTGCCGAGTGTACCATCTCAGATACACGATAAGGCATAAACAAGGAGAACTCAACACTGAGACTCTTACCTGTATAGAGAGCATCCCTTCTGCCTCCGCAGCACGCTGCGTGGCGTGAGCAAGTTGCTCATGAAGCAAGTCAAGTTCTGAGGTGGGAATCCACAAGCTGGAAGAGGCACCACCTACTCCCATCGCTGGGGAAGCCGCGCCAATCTGGGCATGCTACGACCGCGTGAATTAGCAGCCAACATCTGGAATCTGGGGTTTTAATTAGGAACGTACTGTACACCTACCAAGGCGCTCGTAGCTCCGCGGGCATTACCCAACTGTTGTTCCATCTCTGCCAAGCGAGTTCGTAAATTCGCTATCATGGCATCCCGGACATCCTGCAGCCTTACGAGTCAGCATTTTCACCAGAAAACCAAGAAAAGGAGAAAGAAGAAAAGAGAAAAAGGGGAAACCTACCTCCACAAGTCCCCGGGGTTGGAACCGCTCTGCGTACTTTGTCCTATATAGACGCAAGTAGTCCTCGCTATCCCGCGCCTGTGATTCTACAATCGTGCCACCCCGTTGCCAGTCCTCATACTGTTCGGGGAATCGCACGCGCCAGTCAATGCAGGTCGCCGGTCCCCGCGTCTTTCTCCCGACACGAGGTGGCACAGCTGAATCCACCCATTCTTGAGCCAGTCCTAAAGTCCTCATAACTAATCGTAGCCGAAGCGGCTCGATTTCATTCAGGCAGTGCATCCACAGTTCCCGTCCGAACCGGGCACGACTTGCTAGAACCCACGGCTGGTCGGCATCGACCATGTCTGAGTAGGGTCTCCAGTTTACCATCGCTGCAGGGAACTCCTGTAGCTCCCGCCTTAGCACCATCAGTTGGTAGGTTAGGGGTGCCGCACTCATGATGGGTTCCCACCGCCTGGCTAGCGGCACCATCGCGGGTCGCCAATGCCGAGCTCTCCCCATAGGGAGGTAATAATAGCTCCACAGCTGCTCGGCGCAGGTCATCAGAACCTTGCAAAAACATAAAAAAATACAAAACAAGCAAAACCAAAAAAATACCTGGATGAATGGTGTGAAACCACTCACAGTCATCTCACGATCCGTTTCTTGGAATAGGCCTGCAAACAAGTGTGCCAGCATGGCGGCTCCCCAGGCATAATACCCTACTCTTTCAAGGTCTGACAGCAGCTCCAGGAAGCGACATTGGATACCGTCCCCTTTCGAGCTCAGTACCAATCTCCCCAAAAGGAAGAGGAGAAATCTCCTCAAATCTATGTTGCATCTTTCCCAGTCGCCGAAATCTGTGCAGTACACGGCACGGCATCCTATTTCCATCCTTTCCATGAACTCTTCTGAGGATTCATCGTCCCGCCGACGAGTGTCGGTGAGCCCTAATGCATCCATGAGGGACGCCCTAGCTACCGACCTATTTTTCCGACCATCTAGGTCTAAACCCAGTAACTTCTGGGCACCTTCTCTGTAGTCCGCGTAAGTGACTCCGGTCACTGCCTAGCCCTCCACCTTCAGGCTTGTGATCCGGACCACATCCTCCAAGCTGGGCACCATGTGCCCCCAGGGCATCAGGAATGCCCGACTCACTGGGTCCCATCTCTCACACAAGGCTTGGATCAGGACCAGGTCGAGCTGGATCGGCTCGATCCGAAGGAAGGTGCCAAAACCCATCACGTCTAGCCTGGCCTTCTGAAAATCTGGGAGACCTCGGTATGCTGCCACTACCAACTCCCATGAGATCTGTGATTTCATCACACTCTACGCATGCAGGGAATGGAGAGGAGGTTTGGTCAGAAAGAAAGGAAGAAAAAAGAATGGAAAAAAGGGCAAGAAAACTTGGCTTACGAGTTGTGATTGGGCCCTTTCGCTAAAGTGTCCTTCGAGGTCCGAAAGCCTCCTGGAACTACTACCACTAGACCTGCTTCTCTTCGAGGAGTGGGAAGATTCGCCCTCCATCCAACTCTCGAAATTTTGAACTCCTCCTCTCCCGTGAAAACTTGTGCTCCTCGAGTTAGCTCTCGATATACCTGGGAAGATAAAAGGGACAAGAATTTATAGAAATGGAAGGAGTGCGGGCCAAGATTGCCTCCATCACCTGTTAATGATAGCCCTCGCAATGAGGAACCTGCCATGCGGTCCCGTGTGTCACTTCACCGCTCGCACAGGGTGATTGATTGGACGAAGAATATGACGACTAGCCCCCTATGTTGTCTAGGGAAACCCTTTCATGTTTTAAAGGACGTCCGTAAAATTTGACACAACATCCGGGAAAAGGGGCTAGGGCCGTCATTATTGACTTCGACGGCAGATTCCCGTGAGAAATGGTCACAACAAGACGCGATTCTCTGCTTGGGGTGGAGTCTCGGCAGACCCATCACATGGGAACAGTGCAAAGGAGAGAAGTGTAGGGAGAAGGAATGCACAAGAGAACAAACGAGCAGCAGAAAATCAAATCACTCCATTCATAATTCTACATAAGCTGTCATAAACACTACAATCATAGAGAGGAGGCGAGTCCACCAGCTCGCCGATCCTCACCATCACTCATCTCTCTGGGCGCTCCCCTCCTCTCCCCTGAGGTGCGGGTCCCTCAGAAGCCTCTGGGATCCTCGTGCAGCAGCACCTGCCTCACCTCGTGGCGCCGGCTCCACAGCAATGACTCGCTGCTCCTCCCCTGGCGTGGCAAAGAAGCCACTAGCGGCAAAGCGACCAGACTGGCGCAGTCGCTCCCCGAACTCTCGCGCTCTCTCGTAGCGCGTCTCCATCCCTCCTAGCCTCTGCACGACGGCCTGAAGGCCCAGCTGGAGCTCCCTCACTTGGGCCTCCAAGGCCCTCCTCTCGGTCTGATCCCGCTGTCGCTCGGACCTTCTCTCAGCTTTCTCTCTCTCTGCCTCTCTCCTCATCATCTGCAGAAGAACCCTTAACTCCAGGATGTCTGGAGAAGGTCTCTCCTCACCACGATGCCGCAGCTCCGTTACAGTCGCCACCCAGGCATCACGCTCCTCTTCCGCCCGGGTCGCCCGAGCCACCGCACCGGCAAGTTGCTCCCGGAGGGAGGCAATCTCGAGAAAAGGGGCCGAGGAGCTGGAAGATGCGCCACCAATCATCCCCGCCGTCGCTGTCTGCTGGGCACGCTGGAACAAAATAAACAACGGCCGTCAGTGAAACTCCAAATCTGAAGATAAAAGTGCGGCACGTAACTTACCAGGAGCGACAGCTCATGTTGAGCGACGGCCAGCTGCCGCCTAGCCTCTGACAGTTGGGCGCGCGAGCCGCCGACCCCACGTGTGTCCCCAGCTTGGGGAAGCCCCGCATAACTCTCTCTCTGCCGCCGCAGGAAGTCGGCGCTGTCCTGCACCAATACACTCCCTTGCTGTCCAGGGAGACGTACGTGCCAGTCCTCGAGCCTCGCCTTGCCGCGACTCTCCCTCCTGACGCGGCTCGGCTCGTCCGCACTCGCCCACTCATCGGCCAGGCCCAGGGTCCTCGCCATGTCCTGCACCAAGAAAAGGGTCCCACATCAGTCAAAAAGAACGCGTCCCCTGTCTAGGACGCATCCATCATTTAAGTGCAACACTCGCCGAACCCTTTCCCCCCTCGCACGGCTTGCTTCAAAACTCAAAATGGATCAAAGAGGGGGAAAACCAAGCACCTACCAGACCGTGTTCACCTCCCTCCGCGACATCGGGCCCCTCGGGTCCCTCGGGGGCCCGAAGCGGCCCTTCCTCCTCCATAGACGCCGTTCCGTGCTCTGGCGCGTCCCTCCTTGGGCGAGGGGTCCCGCGTCCCTCTCCACCTTCGCCGTGGTCCAGACCGCCGAACTCCATCGATCGAGGGGAAGAAGACAAAGACGGGCGAGCAAGTTTCGGCGGAAGGCGGGCTCGTTTGCGGGTAAGGCACGGAGAAGGAAGGCCACCCGTCGCTTTAAATTTGAATTTGAGGATTAAGACGCGTCCTCGCGCTTGGACGCGCCCAAAAGAAAGCGAAAAAAAAAGGGAACAAAAAAAACCTCCATGCAAAGTAGTTCCCTCCTGTCCAGGGCAAAGTCCCGTGAAGCGTGAACAACGTGGTGTGAAAGAAAGTGCAGGAAGGAAAAGGGCACACGACAAAAGGAACCACACGAAATCCATTTCATACAAACAGTCAAAAGTACATCATACAGTGAGGACGGTGGGGTGTACAAACAACTCTCTAACTCTCACCACCACCCTCCTGGTCATCTCTCTCCTCCCTCCTCTGACGGGGATCCCTAGGGGGCCTCTGCGACCTCTGCGAACCCTGAGAAGCCGTGCTCGCCTCTCCAGGTGGCACCATGCCAGCCTCCAAGGTGCGGCGACGCTGCTCGGCCGAAGAAACTAGAAAGCTGCCCACAGAAAAGGAACCGGACTGACGAAGTCGCGCCCCGCGCTCCTTCGCCCTCTGATACCGCTCCTCACTCTCCCGGAGTCTCCCCTCCGCCGTGCCAAGACTCAGCCGGAGCTCCGACACCTGGGCCACCAGAGCTCTCCTCTCGTCCCAATCTCGATATCGCTCCGCCATCCTATACTCCCTTTCTTTCTCTATGGTCTCCCTATCCCTCTCCCTCTCTCTCTCTAGAGTCTCCCTATCCTTCTCCCTCTCTCTCTCTAGGGTCTCCCTATCCCTCTCCCTCTCTCTCTCCACGCTCTCCCTATCCCTCTCCCTCTCCTCTCTCTCCCTCATCGCCTCTCTCCTCGACAGCTCGAGGGCGATCCGCAGATCCACTACGTCGCGAGGAAGCTCCTCAGCCTCCCGTCGCCGCTCCTCCTCTAGCTCCGCAATCCGGGCGTCACGCTCTGCCACCCAGGCATCGCGCTCCTGCTCAGCACGAACAGCACGGGCCAGGGCCTCCCGAATCTCGGCCACCTGTCAAAGCACGCATGCACCGTAAGAGAACAGTGATAGAAGGAAAGCAGCTAGAAGAGGGTCAGGGCCAAGCAAGCACTCACTCGAGCCTCGCGGTCACGCTCGGCCTCCTCAGCCCGAGCCACCGCATACGCCAGCTGCTCCTGGAGGGCAGAAACCTCCGGAGGAGGGCCCCGCGAACTGGAACCCGCTCCACCAGCCGTCCCGGCTGCCGCTGTCTGGTGGGCCCGCTGAAACACGGGGCAAACGTCAGTCAAAGGCTAAGCATCAAAAATCTAGGTCACAAAAAATGCATTGCATAGACTCACCAGGATCTCCAACTCCTGTCGGATGGCCACTAACTGCCGCCTGGCGTCTGCCAGCTGGGCCCGCAGGTCGGCAATCATGTTGTCACGAGCATCCTGCATTGCACATAAGTTACTGCCACATGCATATACATATAGAAGGGTGAAGCAGTTTCATTTCACTTACCCCTGCCATACCACCCAAGGAGAGGCGGTCCCCGTACGTAGCTCGATATCGTCTCATGTAATCTGTGCTGTCCTGTACATGGGATACCACTGGGACCCCGCCCTGCTGCCAGTCCTGGTACTGTGCTGGGAAGCGCGTACGCCAGTCCACAATCTTCGCCTTCCCCTTGGTCTTCCGCCCGATGCGGGCCGGCTCTTCTACATCAACCCACTCCTGGGCTAGCCCCAACGTCCTCATAACCAGCCTCAGCCGAAGCGGCTCGATCTCGTTCAGGCAATGGACCCACACGTCCCGCCTGAAACGAGGAAGACCCGCTACAACCCAAGGCTGGCCAGCGTCGCCCATGCCCAGGTAGGGTCTCCACACCACCTACATCATCATACATACATCATATTAGTTGCCATTCAGTCACATAAGAAAACACAAAAAACCATACGCATCATACCATGGCCTCGGGATACTCGCTCAGCTCCCGACGAAGTGACGCCAGCTGGTAGCCGTGGGGTGCTGCAACCACGACCGGCCTCCACCGCCGCGCCAGAGGCACGGCCCTCCTGTTCCCATGCCTAGCCCTCCCCATCGGGAAATAGTAATAGCTCCACACCTGCATCCATCATACATCATTAGTACAATAATTGCATATTTAACTGTGGGAATGCATAAATAAAATGTTTACCTGGAGAAAAGGTGCGAAGCCACTGACTGTCGTCTCCTTCTCCGAAGTCTGGGAGAGATCAGCAATCAAATGGGCAAGCAGAGCCGCCCCCCACGCGTAGTGCCCCACTCTGTCAAGGTCCGCCAGAATCCCGAGGAAGCGGCAGTGGATGCCATCCCCCTTCGTCCCCAGCAGAAGGCGGCCCAGGAAGAAGAAAAGAAACCTCCGGAGGTCTAGATCCACCAGCTCCCGCTCGCTCGGGTCCTGGGTGAAAGCTGCACGGGCATCTCCCTCCAGTCGTGCCAGAAACTCCGCTCCAGTCTCGCTGACCCGCTGGCGCGGGTCGACGAATCCGAGCGCCTCCATGATCTCCACTCGGCCGACTACCCTGCTGTCCCTGTCAGTCACGCTCGTCTCTAACCACAGCAGGTCCAGGGCACTCTCTCGGTAGTCGGGGTAGGTGACCCCGCTGACCGCCTCTCCGTCAACTCGTAACCCAGTGATCCGAGCCACGTCCTCTAGTGTCGGCACCATGTGCCCCCAGGGCATCAGAAACGCCCGGCTCGGCGCGTGCCACCGCTCCCTCAATGCCTGGATAAGAGGAAGGTCGAGCCGGAAGGGCTCGATCCTAAGGAAAGCTCCAAAGCCCATGGCGTCCACACGCGCCCTCTGGAAGTCCGGCAGCCCACGGTATGCTGCCACCACTAGGGACCAGCTGATCCGTCCTTTCATCACACCCTGCACACCACAAAACCAATAAAAAATACATCAGCATCATGAATAATATTAAGCAATAACACTATATATTCTACTTATTTATTTTATGTTATCTTATCTTTAAAACATTTTAGGATTTTTATGGAGGCGTCCAGTACATTGGACGCCTCCTCTCTATTTTCCTTATTTTCTTTATAGAAAAACCCAAAACAAAAAATATATTAATAATATATATATTATTATGGAGGCATCCCAGGTCCTGGACGCCTCCTTATTTTTAATCCTATTTTATTATTTACGTAAATAAACAAATAAACAAAAAGAAAAAGAAAATGTGGAGGCGTCCAGGGCCCTGGACGCCTCCTTTCCCTCACTCCCCGGCCTTCTCTCACAGCCTCTCGCCCGTCCGTTTAGCCTATTGAACCACAGAGTGAGAGTTCCGAAGGGCTTACCAGGTCGTGATCGTCCTCTCCCACGTCGCCAACGCCCGCAGCGGCCTCCGCGGCCAGAAGAGGCACCTCCATCCCCTCCTCCGCAGCAATCTCCTCTGCTGCGGCCTCCTCGGCATCATCCCTCAGCCTCCTCGGACGACGAGCCCGTCGTTTCCGCTTCTCTGGACCCTGGCTCGATCCTCCTCGCTCCATTGGGACTAAGAATGGGTCGTCTGGGGTGACGGGGTCGTCAGAATGAACAGTACAAGTGAGCAGGGGGTGAGGCCCCCCATATATATAGAAACCACTCTGATTGGGGCGTCCAGGCCCCTGGAGGCCCCCACCTTTTTTTATTTTTTTCAAAATTCAAAAATTAGGGGCGTCCAGGCGCCTGGACGCCCCCAAAACAAAAAAACCAAAAAAAATAATAAATAAAAATTTGGGGCATCCAGGACCATGGACGCCCCCAAAACAAAAACCAAAAAAATTATAAATAAAAAATTAGGGGCGTCCAGGACCCTGGACGCCCCCAAAACAAAAAACTTAAAAAATAAAAAATAAAAAATTAGGGGCGTCCAGGCCCCTGGACGCCCCCATAATAAAAATTTCAAAAAATATATATATAATAAAAGTAAAAAAGATAAGAGTATGTATATAATCCAAACAAAAGAAAAAACACAAAGAAAAAGAAAAACCACAAAAAAGATAATAATAATTAAGGGAACTGGTCCAAAACTGCCAAATGCCAGATTTTATTCCATCAGAAAAGCAGAATGAACTACATCAGGGGCTTAGGCGCCTTAGGCCTTAACTTCCCCAGTTCGGTTACATAAGCCCTCCACAGCTCACATTCTTCCCCCACGTGCGCTAAGGCCTTTCCCGCGACACTTGTCTTCCAGGGTGCTTTGACGGCCTTCGCTTCCTTCGCATCCGCTTCAGTACCCAACTCTCTCTTCTTCAAAGGAACGATGCCAGTCGATAGTGGGAACGAATGGCGTGGAATGCCGACCTGGAGGCAGCATCGATGCGCGTTATAAAGGACAAACTCGGTCGCGCCGATCAATTGAAGATCAACTTCGGGGGAAGGCCTCATAAGGAGATCAAGCGAAAGCAAACATGCCGGTGCGCAAGTAAAGAAGCCTTGTGTCACGGTGCGGAAGTGAGACCGCCAGTCTTCACGTTTCTTCAGCCACGGAACGCGGTTCACTACAGTACCACCGAACCCTAACACGTCGGCTATGTGATGAAGAGGGCTTTGTTGGAAGAGCTTCGAAGCGGTTGGCATTCCCTCACGGTGATCAAACTTGAAATGCAAATCCATCCAGCAACTCAGGACAAGTGCGCAACCAAAAGGAGGCTTACCCATGCTCGAGGCAGTAAGGCCACTATACAGGTAGGCGAGGACAGCGGGTCCCACCCTCTTTCCACGCCAGATCCCGCAGATAGCACTCAGTTGGTCTTCCTCCACCATGTTGTCGGTATAAGGAAACAAGAGAGCACCCGCCAGACAAATGGTGAACCCCTTCATGATTCCCTCCAAATAGTCATCGTCTGGTGACCCTCTCAGGGCGTCCATGACCCACTCCGCAAGCTTTTGGAGATCGATCCCCTTTTGAGTACGGACCTTTCTGGCTGCGTCGGGCGGCATGAAGCTTCCAAGGACGCTTTCGGAAGTCCCCCGTGTCAGCATCCGCATAGCCTTCACCTTCCCGTCACTCTTGAATTTCTTCAATCCGAGCAGAAGTTCCACCTCCTCGAGGAGGATGGTCACCTCGAAGGTCGGGAAGATAAAAGTATGGGTCTGGGGATGCCAGATCTCCACTAGTGCGCCCATAGCCGCCCAGTCCATACGAATCTTCTCATAGTGTTTGGCGTGAATAAGGAGCCCCTGCAGATGCCACTTCGAGAGTATGGCCCTCATGCCGATGGAGATGTTGGAAGTTAGCTTTGAAAGCCATGGCAGTTTGGAAAACTTCCTCGGGCCTGGGAAGAGTGGATATGGCTGGAAGAGAAAAGAAAGAAGAAGAAAGGAAGGTAGTAAGAAGAAGGTTCACGTGGAGAAATTTGAAATGAATCAGCTTACCATATGCGACATGATCGTCCCACTCAAATGACCCTCGAGGTCGGAGAGTCGCCTGATCTCGCTGCTAGGCCTGCTCCTCTTCATAACGCGGGAAGACTCTCCTTCCATCCTGAAAATCTCTAGATTCTCCTCTCTTTCCTCTCCTGAGCTTCCAAAACCCACCTTGGTGCATTTGAATGAACTAGCCTAAGGGGAGTTCTTATAGGAAGGGAAGATCGCTACAGGACGGAACATGTCACATCAGTGGTCATTGTCAAGATTTTGTCTGGATCTCCTTTGTACTGTGGTGCGATTCTGCTGTGATTCTGCTACTTTCTGATGTTGCTAACCTTTGCTAGTCTGTGCAGGTTTTACTAACGGACGTCTTTGTCCTGTCTCCTGTCCCACCTTTCAATGGTTGGTCCCACCATGTCATGCATCATAGTATACGATACCTACGCTACTAGAACATGTCAAGGACCTTGCGACCCGAACAAATCTGGGATTTGAGTTCCCCTTCAACAAAAACAGTGATGATCCCGGAAGAATTTGGGTTGTACGGATAGGCCGTTAACTTGTGGTAGCATGGGGACGACGGTTCCATTCAGTGAGTTGGTGCGCGGATAAACGGGCCCCAGCCCAGTGTCGGCTCACCGGATCGGTATCCTGACCCGTTCTTAACAAGTTGACAATATTATCCTTGGCTATTTTCTATTTTAGTTTGTTTTAAATTTTTATTTTAACCCAGCATGCATTCATATAGGATTTTGATTTATTGCGGAAGATCATTCAAGTGATTCGATTGCGAAGGCCGTTGTGCTTCAATTCCTACAAATATGAGATATTCCACTCCGAATGAAATACTGAGTTTCCTTGAAACGGCCCTACGTTGCTCTTCCAAAAGGAGACCCTTGTTTGGACAGACCCTCAGATATTCCTTTTTACCTTGTTTGACCCACCTTGGCTGCAGCACTTCCACATTGGCTGGTAACCGCTCCCAAAGGTGAAACCTGCAGGTTTATGACCCAGGTACTTCCACACCGAGAAGTTGGTCTCCTTTATTTTTCGTGCCTGAGTGCACATTTCACCCTCCTTTATTTGATCTCCGTCCAAGCAACCGTCAAGACTTGAAAGACCTCCTTCAAGGTCGCCTCATTGAAACTTCAGGAAAAATTCCAAACAGTACGTCAGAAGCGTGTCTCATCACACCTTGGCATCAACTTATCACTCCGCTCCCACTTCATTTCACTCCACTTCGATACCATTCCACTACGTGTCGCTCCCTTGCAAAGCAGACGCCAAGGCGGGGCAGCTGTAGACACGCCATTCCTGACGTCTCCCGAGAAAGTCTCATATTACTATACAACGCCCCGCAACGGCTTACGCATTTTGAATCGCTCGAGTGCTTCCTTTTCTTGAGTCTTCTTCCGCCCTTTTCGGCATCCGGAATCATCTCGTCACGGCATTCGGACGGCATCAACACCAGTCAGACGCATCAGGAGGTTCCGGAACCAAGAAGGGTGTCTGCCGGGCGGCCGCCAACGCTTGAACTGAGGACCCGGGTGGGTCTTAATGGGGGCGTCCAGGCCCCTAGACGCCCCCATTCTTTTAATTTATTTTATTTTTATTTTTCAAAACCCAAAACACAAATAAAAAATAATATATTAATGGAGGCGTCCAGGCCCCTGGACGCCTCCATAAAAAAAAATATAAAATATATATATATGCCAGTTGGCATAAAAGACAAAATAAAATAAAAAAATGATATATTAATGGAGGCGTCTAGGCCCCTGGACGCCTCCATAAAAACAAAAATAAAAAATATATAATGCCAGCTTTGGCATAAAAAGATAAAACAAAAATAAAAATAATATATTTATGGAGGCGTCCAGGCCCCTGGACGCCTCCATCAACTCCCTCACGGGCGCCGCCCACCGAACGACGGTTTGTCGTGTGTGAAAAAAGCCAAATTATGGAGACGTCCAGCCCGCTGGACGCGCCCATTTCAAAATCACGAGGCGCCGCTCACAAAACTACGCGTTGTGTCAAACCGCGTGCGGCCGTTGGTGGTGTTTGGTGGACCTGTTAGGGGCATCCGGGGCCCTGGACGCCTACACAAAAATATTCTGAAAAAAATTAATAAAAATAGAATAAAATATTAGTTCGGCCCTGATGGAGGTGTCCAGGGTCCTGGACGCCTCCACCCTCCGGTGATGCGGGACGGGACCACGGACACGATAAGCTAGCGGTCGTCCCTTAGCGAGGGAAGCGTCGGATGTGCGCGGTTGAACAACCGGCAGTGAGCTAGGGTGGTCGGCTCTCAATTGTGCCCGGATCGGGTCACGGGACGGTCACTCTCTCACTCGCAGCAGTGATATGATAAATTAAAAGCGAGCTAGGTAACCCTACACATGCTCTCTAGCAGCGGCATAAACAAGCATATAT